>CANAIC010000074.1:0-140000 GCA_947359465.1 Metellina segmentata | reverse complement strand
CTCATCTCGTCACCTCTGGTTTACTCCAAGCTGGCCAAGACTAAACCATCAATCATCTGCATTTTTTCAAACCTCTCAAGCTCTCCTTTCAAGTCTTTATTATTCTTCAAATCAACCACGACGATTGGATCGTCGTTTTCATCTGGATCGGCTTGTACTGGTTTACGTCGAAGCATTTCAAACGTCACCTTCTCCCGCCCGATCCATTCTTTACAAGCCATTTTCCATTGAATCAGATACGCGTGGTGTGTTTTGGGAAACAATATCGGCACAGATCCAAAATCGGACAACGCGTCTGGCCTTTCTTTGACAAATTCTCGTCTCTTGTTATGGTTTTTGTTAAACCACCCAAATATCTCGTTCAAACGTAATCGTGTTTCGAGTAGCAGATATACGATTAGAGACATTTCGTCCGTCTCTTTTCGAGCATAACAAATTTTTCGAATAGTGTCGAGTTCTGGCTTTGTAAAGGCCCGTCCTTTGCGCACCATTTCATTGCTCTCTCTACTTTGTTTCGCATGGACGCTGCGTTTCCGCGGTGGGACCAAGTTCTAAATTTCAATAATCGCGTTGGTGTGAGCATCGAGACTTGTCGATACGTCGTACTCTTGACGCAAACGTATCAGTTCGACTTGGGAAAAGATTTGCGAAAGGCGCTGAGCATAACCAAGAAACCATTGAGTTGGTTTTTCGAGACTTTTCAAAAGTTTCATGTACGAGTGGAATACGCTACTCTCTTTTCCAAATCCGAATACGAACGGCTTGGACCACTCGCAGCGAACGTGTCCAATGGAATCGTTTCGCGACTCTTACAACAAACGTACGAGGAGCGGACACCCATGCTCGTCGGACCCAAATGGGTGTCTAGCAAAATCTTTTCAAATCGAACCGTTTTCCAAGTCTACTCCCCCGACGTCTTTGTCGACATCGTCTGTGAAACAAATATTAACTGATTACGTGTTTGTTGACTGGGTCAAGGGAAGAGGAGACCATTCTTTGCAATGGCATAAAGAAAACATGTTGCGGAACGTAGCCGAGTGGTTCGACATTCCCGACGCTTTGAAGCACGAGGACGATCGTCATCGAGACGAATTGGCCAAGTTGCTCTTGACTCTGTGCAAAAAGAAAAAGATTCGAGAATTACCCACCAATGTATCGGAATGGAACAAGCTCTTGTACGAATGGTTGAGACAAAACACCGTGGTGGGTGGTCGAGACGTCAAGCACCGTGACATTTATCGAATCTTGGCCGTCGACGGGTTCGACGGGTTCGAATGCAAACATTTGAAAAGTTACATGTTGAACGTGCTCGACCCGAGAGAGATGAGGACGGAATACCGTCAACATTACCAAGCAGTGAGGTACATGTACGAGTGGTTCGATACGAACGAAGAGTTGACGAGTTTGACTGGAATCGATTCAGCCTGCGTCGTCTTTCTAGCCCTGCTCCAACTCTACGCGCAGAGACTCCATACGATTAGCTACGACGATCACATTCCCATGCAGATTCAAAGCGCGCGACTCTGGGTGGAGAATTTTTTGCATCGGAACTCGAATTATTACAAAGACGTGCGTAAGGTTGACCAAAACGCATTGGAAAATCTAGGTAACGTCTATCTGAAGGGTTTTAAAGGTCAAGACGCAGATTGGTTAATGGTGGGGATGGACCACTTGAAACACTTGGTAGAAAAGCGCATCCTTGACGTGGAAGTAATGGATTCTAATCACAAACCTTTGAATGTTGATCGCGTAGAAGCGTAAAAAAATACCTTATCACTTCCTGTTGACGGATGAAAAAAAAAAAAAAAAAAAAAAAAAAAAAAAAAAAAAAAAAAAAAAAAAAAAGGCTTCCTTTTGACGGACGAAAATAGAAACTCGCTTCCTGCAGCGACGGATGTGAGCATGGACAAGCGCATCCGGCGATAGGATGCGTGACATCCTGTCAACAGTTGAAAAAAAGTATAAAGACCCGAGGGTATCGAGTTCTACTCTGTACCTTCGGGCGGCGTGATAGAGTCAAGTCGAATGAACAGCCTCTCAAGACTGGATCAACGTTATGGCAAATTCTGAGGAAATGTTTAAAACCATGTGTTATGAACTCAACAGATTTAATTCTTATTCTGGTAAATGGCCAGTGAGTTACATCAAACCTTCTGATTTAGCAGCGTCTGGATTCTTTTACTTGCAATCCGATGACAAGGTACAATGTGCATTTTGCCACATTATTATGGACGATTGGACTGTGGGACAAAAACCGATGCGAGAACATATGAGAAATTCACCCACGTGTCCTTTTTTTTCATCCGAGGAAGTTGGAAACATTCCAATGGTTCATTCAAGAAAGAAAAATTCTTTACAAAGTCTACCCATTCCAGGGGGTTTTCCCTATAAACCCAAATATCCCAGAATGGCAGAGTTGAACAATCGACTTTCAACGTATAGGGATTTTCCAAGCATTGGGATTCCTGCAAAGAATTTAGCAGACTGTGGATTATATTACGCGGGGGTTGCTGATGTAGTGACATGTTTTTTTTGCGGTGGATCCCTCGGTGCTTGGGGAGAAGGAGATGATCCATGGGAGGAACATGAAAAGTTCTTTGAAAAGTGTCCATTTCTACGTCTTTCGAAAAAGGATGGAAAGTTTCCAGATGAATCCTCAAGTAACGTACCAGCATTTGAACCCGTTAAAAATTCAATCCAAAGAGAATCATTTTATCAGGAAATTATCCGTCAAGGTTGTGAAATATTTCCAAAGTCTACTGTGGAAAGTGTTATTCTGAATCGTATGTCAACGAATTTAGGAAACTTTACTTCATTGAATGAACTTTGTGAAGCTGTTATGAATCTGGAAATTAAACCTGTGACGGTTCGGCCCATTGAGATTCAAAATACGCCTTCGATAGTGGAATCCAACATCATAAATCCAGAAAATGAAGCAACAATTTCTCCAAAGACATTTCTTTGTAACATTTGTATGGACCAAGAAAAGGGTATCGTGTTTTTACCATGCAGTCATCTCGCTACGTGTACGAAATGTGCATCTAAGGTAAAAAATTGCCCCATATGTCGGAAGGATATCACAAGTATGGTGAGAGCTTTTATAACATAAAAAAAAAAAAAAAAAAAAAAAAAAAAAAAAAAAATTTTTTTTTTTTTTTTTTTTTTTTTTTTTTTTTTTAATTATATAAGGTAGTGGCGTTTGTCCTTTGAGCATTGATACATTTACTTCCCGCCGAAAGGTGCTCTTCTATCTACGACAATTGAATCGAGCGTGCTCGTTGGTTTACCTACCGTTGGAATATCTGAAGTTAAACTAGATACGACAGATAATAACATGGAAACTATAGCACTTTGCACTGTTTTTGTAGACACCCTCTATTCAAATGAAGTGGATGTCGACTACTTGGAGCCATTCGTTGGAACTTTGAAGAGTGCATTGGAAGAACGATCAGAAAAAGCAATTGTCAAAGTTTTTAAGGACCTCTCTAACCCTCAAATTTTTCACAATGACAATTTCGTGGATAATTATACGAAAGAGATAATCAAAGCTGCGAAAATCGACTGGACAGACGAATATGCAGCAAATTGTCGATGGAATGAAGTTACCAACAATACGTTTTCAAATGTGAATTTGAAGAAAACTCAAATTGTCTCATATGTTTTAGCTATATTGATGCTGACTCTTCGTCGTGCCGTTGAAGAGGATTCTACGCGTCAAGCAATGGTAGAATCGATGGTTCATGAGACTGCCTCATACATACTTCGAATAACAAAAATACCCAACTTTTACAAGTACGATATCAGATGTCCCTACTACTTAGATCTTGCACTCGGCACGTTGATGATGTATCTCCTTGGAATAAAGATTTTCAAGAACAGAATGTAAAAAAAAAAAAAAAAAAAAAAAAAAAAAAAAAAAAAAAAATTTTTTTTTTTTTTTTTTTTTTTTTTTTTTTTTTTTAAATATATAAAAGCACACTGCGTTTGTCATTTGAGTATTCACGACAAGCCATCTCACAGAAGTGGTGTTATCCCTTCTGTATTTGACCTCCACACTTACGTTGGTTTTCGACTATTTCGAAAGCTCTCAAGCTACGACTGATAAATCGAGTACAACATGGAAAGTATAGCAAGTAATACTGCCTTTTCAAGAAATTACGACTGTTTGGATTCATACGCCGATTCATACGCTGAGGGTTTGCGTGAACGGTCAGTGATCAAGATAATCAAAGTTTTTGATAATCTCCCGCATCCACAAAGTTTGAACGATGACAATTTTTTGGATAATTATACGAAGCAGATAATCAAAGCTGTAAAAATTGACTGGGCTAATGAAAATGGAGCAATTCATCAATGGAAAGAAGTTACCAAAAGTACATTTTCGAATGTCAATATGACAAAGCCTGTTAGCGTCTCCTATGTTCTAGCTATATTAATGTTGATCCTTCGTCGTGCAGTGGAAGAGGATTCTACTCGTAAAGATATTGTAAAAGCAATGGTTTACGATACTGCTTTTTACGCCCGTGGATTAGAAATAGTACCCAGACCAAGCCCAGGCTATCACGTGCGCATTAACTACAGTGGGACGCATTATGTAAATTGGGCAATGAAATTTTGGATAATGTATTGGATAACAAAACTATTTTCTTAAAGTCCAGAAAAGTTTCTTATAAAAAAAAAAAAAAAAAAAAAAAAAAAAAAAATTTTTTTTTTTTTTTTTTTTTTTTTTTTTTTTTTTTTTTTTTTTTTTTTTTTTTTTTTTTTTTGTATATAAGAAACTTTTGACAAAATCATCTCTTCACATTCACTTTTACCAAGTTCAAATAAAGATGTACTATCAACGATTCTGTCTACAGTCTCTTCGAGTTGCTCTCGCCTCCCAAACAATCACCCATCAAGATTATGACCGAATCCTAGACTTTTACGAACGGGACATTATGATTGTTGGTGGAAAAGAAAACTTTCGAATATTACAGTCAGTTTTACCCGACGTAGAAATTTTGTCCAAGCAAGAGGAACGAGAAACACTCCACGTCCTCAAAGTAACCAAATGGCCACATTTAAAATTCATGTGCTTGAAACATTTAAGCAAAAATCCCTGCAAGTGGATATACGTGACCGAAGAGGACGATACATGTGTTCTCTTTGAATATCACATTGACACCGGTTCAGTACTTTGTCCAACCCCCTTGCTTCAAGCTGACGGTTCGAACCCGCTTGGGCATTGACTCGATCAACTTTTCAAAGTACGCGTCCTCCAACGAATGAAAGGCGTACTGGACATTCTCCCACAGTTGGTCGCGATTCGTGTGTCCTCTTTGACTCGACTCAATTCGTCGGACGAGCTCGGCCCAGACATTCTCCACGGGATTCATGTCTGGACCTTTAGGAGGCCAGTCCCACAAGACATTGATGTTGCGTTCGCGTAGCCAGTGCGCCGTGTGACGACTCGTGTGAACCGAAGAGAGATCCTGCATAAAGATGGGAGGCAGTTCTTGCGTTGAGTCGACCAATTTCTCTTCGATCAAAGGCAAGATTCGGCTCGTATAATACTCAGAGTCGAGCGTGCGTTGCTCGATGCGATGAATCTCGCGAATACCACCACCGAAAGCCATCCACACGCACACGGTGAAGCGAGGGGTTCCGACGTCGGTGGCATTGGTCGAGGGTACAATGTATCGGTCGTCGAATCGATCACTACCCCGTTTCGGACGGTAAACTCTCAGAGCGCCTCACTGGAAGCGCGAAAGATTTTTTCGTCTGAAAATACTACGCGATGCCACTCTCGAACGGAATAATGTAAACGGTTACAAGCGAAATTCAGGCGCAACTGCTTGTGCTGGAGTCGGAGAAACGGTTTACGTGCTGGCACGCGGCATTGGTAGCCTCCTTCTTTAAGACGATTCCGTACCGTGTTGGCACAACACATCAATTCGAATTCTCGTTGTAGACCGCGTGCCGTTTCAAAAGGGGATTGCTCGCACGCTTCGACTAAATTGCGATCTGTTTCCGGGTCCGTGACGCGTGGGCGGCCCGATTTGGTCTTTTTTCTCTCGCCGTTGCGTTGAATCCAGTAATGGACCGTGGACGGTGGGACATGGAGTCGGCGAGCAATTTCACGTTCCGTCAAGCGATCGGATCGATGCAAACGCATAATGTCGTATCGCATCTCCATCGTGCTTGACTTTATTAACTTGCACCGTCAATACTGATTCAGAACCCAATCCTACAAGAATGCGAGCTGGACCATTGTGAGTGGGCTTCGTCTATGAAAAAAAATTGAGATAATAAAGGAATCTTGAAATGGATTTAATCTACTGCGTAAAGTGTCGAACCAAAACAGAAACGGAACAAGCAGCTCAAGTCGTGGCCGCCAATAGTCACCCGATGGTGCAAGGAATTTGTGCAGACTGTGGAACTCGAAAAAGCACGTTTGTCAAGCGGGGTACGAATCGATCCTCGTGTCGTCTTTAAGGGATCGAAAAAAAAATATAAAGAAAAGCAAAGTGCCATGTCATTTTTAAATCTCGTAGCGCATAGTTTGTGTCACGGAGAAGAAAACGTCGAATTGAGAGGCCGAGCTTTGTTTTGCAGAGCGTGTAACCTCTGCCCTATCGATGACGTGTATGTATACATTCAACATCCTCCGGACGACCATTTGTTTGCGTCGGGTCGCTTGGCTCAAGCGTATGCAAAGTGGACGGGTGACATTGACGTGCCGTTGCAATTCGTGCTAGTCGATATAAAAGGCATTCTTTCGACGCGCGTCGTGGGACAATCCCTACGACAGGTTCAAGAGACGGTGCGAATTCTGCGAGCCGTGAATGCCCCTTTCGTGACGGATGGGCACCTCGTCGAGAGACCCAGGCAGTTAATGGAATCGTTCCTCTCGAGGTATATCAACTCGGTCACGAGTCAACTGGGAACCACTTCGTCTCAACAACACGTCATACTGCGAGAGTTGATTAGTAACATGCATCAGGTCCTGCAATCCAAGGAGTTTTCCAACCCGTTCGAGTTTTACTTTCAGAAGCTCGTCCCATACGTTCAAAAGTGTGTCGACTCGTGGACACGGCTGCCGGCCAACCCAGACAACGACGGTATCGTCGAGAACCTTTTCTACGAATTGAGGGTATCGCAATGCATACGAGAAAGGTTTAGTATGTATTCGATCCCGTTCGACGTGATTCACGTCATGCTCGGCTGTTATGTGAGCAGCGTCGATCTCAAGGTGGTGGCCAATTGGGCACTCGATCTGATGGCACGAGTGTGTCGTGGCGAGTTCTTTTGGAAACGGTACGAGAACTCGTGTCAGTACGTCAAAGCCATGCGTAAATTGTTGAAAACGGAAACGTCTCTCAAAAACAATACGCGTTTCTATTACGTAGTGAGAGCCATTGAAAAAGGGGAATCGGCCCAACACTTGTCGACCTTTCTAACAACGTATTTGCAAATGCAACAGATGGTGAATGATAAATCCACGTTCTTGGAACGCGACCAAGAGATTGCTCAGACGATATCTCAGCAGCTGTTTCCAGCGGTTCTTTTTCAAAATCATGCAGATCAAATGGGGTTTTCTTTGGGTTTGACGCACGTTGGCTGCTGCGTGGATCGCAGCACGAACCAGGTGAGAGGTGGCGCGTTTTCAACCGCTCGCCAGATTCACGATATCGTCATGCGATTCATTCAGAGCGTGGAAAAGTTTGATACCCAGGGCATGGATTGGACAATAGATTTCTTTGAACTATTTCTCTGCAGCGACCCGAAACTCGAGGAAGATATTTTAGGGATGACTCGGGTCTTGTTGGGTTCGAGCGAAGAGGAATGTACTACTAGATAATTTAAAAAAAATAAAATACTAGATTTAAAAAAAAAAAAAAAAAAAAAAAAAAAAAAAAAAAAAATTTTTTTTTTTTTTTTTTTTTTTTTTTTTTTTTTTTTTTAATCTAGTATATACTTTACACATCAAACATCTCAGCGTTAGAGCAAGTATCCATCCCATGTCAAGTGGAAGTCTCAAGAGAAAGGGCACATTGTCATAAAATGGATATCAAAGTGAATTTTCCACCGGTGCAATCGTCAGACATTTGCTCAATCTGTCTACAAGAATTACATTTCAACAATACTAGTCCTACGCTACTGCGACTGGAAATGTGCTTGCACACGTTTCACTTGGAATGCATTGAACCTTGGGTAAAGAATAATTACAATTGTCCAAACTGCCGTATGGAGCTGAGCCACTCGGACCTGAATACTCTGAATCTTCCACTCGATCCTCCCCCCCGAATGATTGATGAAACAGAAAATGACGAGTTGATGACGTATTTTTTATCTGAAATGGACACTTTCGACGATGACCTACTTTTAGAAATAACTTTTAGGATTCACTCTTTGATTACTGACCGAGATGTCACGATAGAGATGGGTGAAACGCATATCGTGACGAACATCATGGATGATTTGGTAGGTATGATCGACGCTATACAGTACTTGACTAGTGATGATGAATTTACCAACGCCTTTCTCGAAATGGAATAATAAAGGTACCTAAAACATGTCTACACACTCGGAAATTAATCCACTTCGTAAGGGTGAATGGAACGTCAAACCCGTTCGAGACCCGGCCCTACACCTCCACGTACGAGAAATGATACATTTGCTCTGCGATACGTGCAACGAGCAAGCCGACGGCCTCGTGACTCTAAGAACCATCAACTATCGGATTCTCACACATGTCATGAATGCTTTGGGATTATCGTGGAGCAACGTCGATGATATGGTTCAAAATTATACACTCGTTCACCCAGAAGTAGCCCAAGTACTCATGCAAATGGCATTGTACGAAGAAGAGGCGGTCGCCCAACTCAAGCAAGATTTCGTCAAGACGGAAAAGCTCGTCCGACTCCTCAGAGGTCTAACAAGGCGAAATGCGCAGAACGAGGTGGATGCTCTGACAGCCGTCGACGGTCTATGCGGTCAAATTTCACCCAACGGACCCCAGTACGATTGTAAGCGCTATTTGGATAACTTGCGAATCGGTTTGACCGAGTCACCGAGCCTGTTTGACGATAAAGACAATTCGAAGCGCGTTCACGTGGTGGCAGTAAGACGCCTCTATAATGAATTGAATAAATTGCTACCAGGAGAAAAATTGAATGGGTGCGTGTATTACATCTTGTGCGAAGTCATCAAGGAGGTGACTGGCGTAGAATTACCTTTGGCAAGACAAGAAAGTGTTTCCGACGACATTATGCAAAAATGTAAGGGCCTCTATCTGTCCTGTGTAGGGGAAGAGGTGGTGACCCAGATGGTTGACAGCTTTAAAGTTCGCAACGAAAAAAAAGTTGCCGAAGCGGAAGAGGATGAAGTGGCTGGGTCAACCACCACAAAAAGGAAAAAAGTAGAAGAAACAAAGTAAAAAAAAAAAAAAAAAAAAAAAAAAAAAAAAAAAAAATTTTTTTTTTTTTTTTTTTTTTTTTTTTTTTTTTGTATAAACCTTACGCGAGTGGAATTATTTTGCTATTACAAAAAAGTCGACACCTCCACTTCACCATGAGCGCCTCGTCCATTTCTTTCTGTCCCTACGTAAAGACCCACTCGTACAGCCCGACGTCTTACGAGAGTGAAATGGTCTTCCTTCACCAACCGAAAACAGCGTTGGATAAGATGTTGTCCATGTTTGCCCGTACTCGTGAAAGAGAAGTAACAATCGTATTTGGAAATTTGGGCCGTCATCTACCCGCCTTAAAGTACTACATCGACACATGCTTCACTTGCAACGAAAGGATTGGAATTTTTTCGAAATGGGCATTCGACTGCATGTATCGTGTCGATTCCATCTCGTCTTCCGTCCTAGATGTTTTGTTTATAATCGAACCCTACTTTGGATACACGGTCTCGCGACCCACCAACGTGAAACACCTCATTGTCGTCACGAGTCATTTATGCTTGAATTTACCGATTCTGAAAACCATCAACGTCTTGCATGTGGGATCGACCGATCGAACGGTTCTTCAACGTCCGAACGAAACTCAAAGAAAAGAGTTTAGGCCTCCCATATTTTACGACTGTGAAAAGACTTTTAATGGATTGAACCACATTGATTTGGACTTGAAGAATGTAACGTCGGCACACGAAGCGTATTTGCGCCTGTTGACGGGCCGAGAAATGATTGGATCGAGACCTTTTAGCGTTCAGTTGGACGATAGGGATAAAGTAGTTTTACAGGAAGCAATTGGCCGATCGTATCGCATCGTGCTACGACTGTGGAAGGACAGTTGGATTCGTAACGTTTACGTAAAGGACGTGCTGGATTCTTAAAAAAAAACCAGACAAAATCTAACAATTATTATACAACACTCTCTAATTGGACTCGAGTGTTACACAGAACAAAGTAACTAGCAAACCAGTTTAAGAAGGGAACGCGGTGGATTTCTTCAGATTGATTGGCTAGCGCCATTACCCCATCGCGATCGAGATAGATTCCACTGGCAAACGAGATTCGTTTATGGAATGAAGTATCCAGTAAAGCGATTGCATTGTGCGGTTTATTGTGCCCCAGACACCATGCAATAGCGTTTGAAAAGAAATAAACTTTACCCTCTTCAGGTTTGACGACTATCATTTCATAGGTAGCCCCATCGTGTTGACTCTGAAACCTGTCGGGTGGAAACGTGAAATGTATCCAACGGTAATGCAGTTTCAAAGTATGAGCCATCGATCTTGATTTAAAAAAAAAAAAAAAAAAAAAAAAAAAAAAAAAAAAAAAAAAAAAAAAAAAATATATATATATATATATATATATATATATATATATATATATATATATTTTTTTTTTTTTTTTTTTTTTTTTTTTTTTTTTTTTTATTATTATATTATTTAGCCGTCGTGTGTGTGCAGCTCACTTCCCCCAGCATCATCATGTCCTATATACATATACCTTACCAGAGCGTAGAGGACCTTGTTAAACGATTCCAAATCCTTGACCTTGCTCAAGACACAGCTCTTCCAGGAGATACCGTACGTCCACCCAATTTCGTACTCGTTTACCCGAATAGATACTTTGGCTCGTATGGAGGCATCCTGAGAGAATCCATTCTCAAACAGTTTTCCAAACGAAACAAAACATTATTATTTTGGTCGTCCAACATCGATGCAGATTTGTGCATTGTATGGTACTCTACACCCATTGCTCCTCTGGTCGGCGATCGTTTTGCACTCAAATTTGACAACTACGTAGCGGTTACTCCAGAAATTTACAAGTCCATGCAACTTAATACGATTATCAAACCCATTGTGAAAAGTTCTTATTTTGGAAGTAAAGCTTGACGCATAAACTGAGCATCCTCCTCGTAACTGTCTTCGTTATAAGAGGCTCCTTTCTTTTCGTTTACTCTATTGTGAATATTGAACCATAATCGAGCAAAGTCAACAGAAGTGTCCAACAACTGTGGCTTGAGCATTTGGACTATTTGTTGGAGGTGCACCATGCATATGGGGCATTTCAAAGTGCGGTACATGGGTTCAGTCATTATATCCCGCCATATTTGTTTGGCCAGCACGACATCAGTCGAATCGTTTCCCCGCACTTGGACTGCTTCTGCCATCCAATGAAATGTTCGCCAATAAAAAGGTCCAAACTGTCCGACGTGTAGGTAAGTCAACTTCTCGAAAATGTTTTCGGCTTGAAATAAATTTAGGGGGACGTTGATGAGGAGACTTTTCATGAGGTCTCGTACAGCTGACGCACGACCCTCGTGCAGAAGATCTAGCACGGTTTGATCCAATTGTAAAAACTTTTCACTCGTCCACCTCACGTTGTAACCAAGCGTCAAGACGGCAAATATGCATCTCTTCAAGAGTAGAGTCCAAACCATCACGACAGACCAGGATTCTGGTTTTTCAAAAGAGCGCACGTACATTTCATCTTTCACGAACGCAGCGAAGCGTAACAGAAAGGTGATGACTGTTTCATCGAGTCGATCGCGTGGGGTTCCCGAACGAAACTGAGAGGTAAAAGAGCTGTTATCAAACGCGACGTGATATGTGGTAGTCTTGGTAATGATATTGACGTTATGAATTATGAAGGGATCACTCTCTTCTATTTTGACGCGAGCCAAGGCATCCAGGTCGACGTTACCCATATAAGCCCTTTTCAAAACTTCAAAGGTATGATGTTTCATCTCTTTCTTTTTTCTCTGTAATGAAACAAGTGAGAATGTGTCAAGTTATTATTTGCACAGTGTGCAGGAAACGAACAGGTTTCGAGAGTTGTTCGAACCAAGAAAACTGCTACACTCTAATCGTGCCAAGGGAAAAGTGCTCAGTGTGCGACAGACGATCTGGATAAAAAAAAAAAAAAAAAAAAAAAAAAAAAAAAAAAAAATTTTTTTTTTTTTTTTTTTTTTTTTTTTTTTTTTTTATTGCTTCTTACCTTGGATTAATTTATCAGATTTGTTTTGTAGCTTTAGCATTTTTTTCTCTTTCATTTGCTTCCTTTTTTCCTTATTATGTATCCTTTTCTCAGCATATTCTGCCGCTTTTATACGTTTACATATTATTCCAAGATGATAACGACCCTCTTTAGCATCTTCACTATCTTCCAATCGTCGTTCCATTTTTGCATCCATAATAAATAGTAATTTGTTAAATTTAGCATTTACTGCAATTTCCCAGTATTTATCCACGTATATCTCGTTATCATCTCTAAATCCCGAGATTAAAGTCGTAAATGAAACAATTCTTTTCAAATCATCCATTTAATATGTGATTAGGCTTTATATCATGAGCAACTTATTTATTAACTTTTTAATGTTTTATTACGACCTATTTTTAACTATTAACCTCGTCAAAAAAAAAAAAAAAAAAAAAAAAAAAAAAAAAAAAAAAATTTTTTTTTTTTTTTTTTTTTTTTTTTTTTTTTTTTTTTTTTAATATATATATATATATAAGAGTTGAGGATTGTAAGGTTGAGCACTCGCATCTTCAGTCCGACTCTTGATCTGCTCTTCTTACAGTCATGTCAACATGCAGACTCTTCGGCGACTCTCCATCAAAGTCCGTAATCCAGCCTTAGCGTTCAAAAAGCGTCTCTTGGTGTATTATTTGGCTTCCTTCTTTATTCTTAAAGAGACTCGTTTCCCTTTTCGAATTTTGACGTGGCCCGTGCAGTGGAGTTATCAAGGATCCTTTATTAAGTTCAAAGTACTTGTGTACGATTTTCACCATGGAGCCCGTCTCGCTCCACGTGCCCGACGCCTTGCTCGACAATGTTTTCTTGCGAAACGCACAGCAAGAAGGTCTCGTGCTATTGGACAAAGCAATTCCAGACAAGGACCAATGTCTTCAAATTAAAAAATCGGGATGCGGATGCGATGGGATGATGGTGGTGGAGGACGACAGCATCATAGTGCAACACGCTGTGAGTGGATACCCGAGTTATGCGTTACTCTGCGATTGTACAAGGCGTGAGCTCGTCACCATCGTCGCGTGGCTCACTCGACATCGATTTTTCACCTTTGGTCATTGCATCGAAAACGGAACCCTCGTACGTTACTTGCACCCCGACCGATTCTTTCGCAAAGTGTCTTGCGAAACCTGTGAATCGTGTTTGCGTTACGTTCTGGTGGACGAACCCGTTTTCTTTCTCAAGCACATTGTTCTCTCGTCTCAAAACAAAGGTCCGAATTTAGAAAGTGCATTGCAATCATGATGCAACCCAGCAAACGTGAAATGGAGCTCGCAATTCGCTACGCGAGGGAAGCTACCAAAGTCTATATGATGGATCGGATGAAGCAACTGTATCCCGAATACTTTGAAAATGCCGTGATCGTCACGAGACCCGCTACTCGTTCCGATTATTACGTTCCACCGATCCTCCACGGCATCGTCGTCGAAAGCACGCGGTTCGACGAAATTGGATGTAGTCGCATCGCTTGCTTCCCGTTCAAAGAGGACGGACAACCGTGCGTCGAATCGGATTCGCCCCGATGGGTACCTATCGGTAAAAAATTCGCGATGGCGTGTCAACCCTCGTGCTTCCAAGAGGGATGGGTCGATGCAGAGTGGTGTAAAGATCGATGCGTCGAGGTGAATCCTTACAAAAAACTCATGGCAGTCTTTCCTGAGCAAGTCTTTGGTCACACGAAGAAACATCCACTCCACGGTGGACTGGATTTGGAAGGAGGGCATTTGAAATTTAATAAAGAGTATTGTCATGCGTACGGACTCGACTTTGAAGATGGAGATTGCATCGCATCGGTGGCTCAGCAATTTGGAGAATTTTTCGTTGGTAAAACCATTTATAGAGCCGCCAAGAGAAATAAAGTGAAATCGTCAAAGCGTGCAAAGCCTCCACCGGTTCCCAAGGATCCAATTGTAAAAAAGAAACCTCTCCAACGTCTCGTGAGCGTCGACGATAGCATTGATAATTCTCAAATAGCTCAAGAGATTGCGACTGAATTGGCGGTTGATTTCGGGATCGACGTGACGGCGTTGGTCGTGGAAAAATTCTTCAAGAAACACGCTCCAAAGTTGATGGCGCGCGCAGTGTCCAACCTCCCCCTCAAATCGGCACTCCTGCAAACAGTCGTCCGGTCGTATGCTCAATTGGGTGGCAAAATAATGATTATGAGTGGAAAAGCAATCAGTGCTGCTGCAATGTTATTATCTGTGGTTAGTATATTTTCGATCGTATTGGACGTTGTAGATCCATACGATTTCGAAAAGGTGTTGAACAACCGGCAGCTGAAAGAGATTGATGAAAAATTGGATGTCCGTTACTTTAATCGGGAGGACGAATTTAACGCTATTCTGACACCCGAATACGTGTGGGATCACGTACTTGTGGAGCAAGACCAGTCGGAGCGAATCTTGTTTATGAGTGACCGTATTCACGAGTATCTGTTGGCATTGCAAAGATCCCCATTACCTACCGCAAGTATGCCCCAGCGGAATGTGGTAGAGACTGGTTTCAACAGTTTTACGTACCACGGTGAACGCAACGTGTACATGGGAACCCACTTGGGTGTGCTGCTGGCAATCGTGGTATTGACGCTGACCTTTTTACCCTGGATCCACATGTGGGCCACGGTCATGTTTTTCTCCATGGTACTTTTTTTTTAAAAGCTAGATTAAAAAAAAAAAAAAAAAAAAAAAAAAAAAAAAAAAAAAAAATTTTTTTTTTTTTTTTTTTTTTTTTTTTTTTTTTTTTTTTTTTATGTGTTTGTGAATTGAAATAAAGTATTACGATGGAGACTCCCAAGGATCTTGTGGAATTCATCCTGCAGCGAGATCAGACAATAGTCTTTGGGAATTTGGGCCGTTATCCTCAGGTCCTCTTCAAAGCGCTCCTATCCTTTCCACAGTTGAACGTTGCGATAGTGTCCAACAGTTATTTATTTCCAGTCACTCCCGATCAACGCATTAGAGTAGTTCACCACGATAGACTATCGAAAGAACGTTGTGACTTGCTCGTGGTGGTCGAACCGGCTCCTTTTCAAATCGTCGAAAAACCTTCACACATCAACCGACTTGCCATTTTCACGAGTCATTTTAGTTTCAACAAAGCTCCCGAGGCATTGTTTGTGTACACGTCTTATTTTTACGCAAATAATCTGAACGAGAAAGCCCGGTGTTTAAGACGTTTGTTAGAGATTCAAGACGGTTCTCTCCAGACACACAATTCGAGTCTCGTGGAAGTGAATCACCTCAACACCCTTCTCGTAAGAGGCAGAAGTGACACGTGCATAGATGTGTCGGACACGTACGTGATCGTGGATCTCACCTCTCACAACTCTGCGTTTGGCATGTATCTGGCCTTTTGGGACGCGTTCGATTTCATGGTGACTAATTTGGATTTCATAAAAGGTTGGTTGATTTGCTTTCCCGAAAATAATGGACGACGTGCTTTTGAACAATTTACTCAAAATTGTCTAGATAAATTGTTTTGCATTCGTTTCGATTACGGTAATGTGACTAGCCTCTCAGAAATATTATCTTTTCTCCCCTTTTACCGATCGGGGACCATCGATCGCACCTTTGAGATTCCAAAATCTTCCTTTGGAGGTATCGAATACGCGATCACTCCTACGGCTCTCGACACGTGCAAGGCTTCCACCATGTACAATCTAGAACATTGGATTGGGCCAGTCCATCGAATCAAATAATAAAGTAACGTTATGGTTGCGCCAGCAGCTTCTGTAAAGAATAATTGGGTTAGAGGATCGGGTTTCAAATGCCTCCACTGCCCAAGAACGTTCCGCTCTGTGCGGGCACAGGCACAACACTTGAATGTGACTCATATGGGAACTAGTATTCCTCCCGCAAGTTCTCCGATAAATACACGCGTAGGTCTTGGAATCGCTAGCAAACAGATTCGACTTGAACGTGCAGCTCAACGAAAAAGAAGGACTACATCTTTTATTAAACCTAGATCTCCTTTGAGAGTTTTTCGAATGAGAAACACAGCGTCTAGGTCTAGGTCTAGGTCTAGGTCTAGGTCTAGGTCTAGGTCTAGGTCTAAGTCACTTTCAAGGTCAAAGTCTAGGTCACTTTCAAGGTCAAAGTCTAGGTCACTTTCAAGGTCAAAGTCTAGGTCACTTTCAAGGTCAAAGTCTAGGTCACTTTCAAGGTCTAGGTCTAGGTCACTTTCAAGGTCTAGGTCTAGGTCACTTTCAAGGTCTAGGCCAAAGTCTAGGTCACTTTCAAGGTCTAGGCCCAAGTCTAGGTCACAGTCTAGGTCCAAGTCTAGGTCTAGGTCACTTTCAAGGTCTAGATCTAGGTCACTTTCGAGGTCTAGGTCTAAGTCACTTTCAAGGTCTAAGCCCAAGTCTAGGTCACAGTCTAGGTCCAAGTCTAGGTCACTTTCAAGGTCTAGATCTAAGTCACTTTCGAGGTCTAGGTCTAAATCACCTTCTACATCTTCTTCGAGGCCTCATAAACGTAAAAAAACTAAAAATGAAGAGAATTCTCCATTTTTGACTCGCGTAGGAACCAACAAACTCAGATATAAGGATAATAAAGGAGACGAAATTATCTTTGTCATGAATCGGGGTAAATTTCGAACCCGAAGGCTACCCAACAATGCTTGCCGTTATATGTTGAGTCATTGCTCGAAACGACATCCTCTGGAACGAGACAAAAAACCACGTGAAGTAACTATTTCGATGAAAAAGTTGAAGTAAACTGGGATCATCAATCAAGTACACTTGACGCTCTCGACATGGACTCTCCAAAAAAATAGAGTGAATTAATAAAGTAATGTCATGAGCGTACCTCTAATTGATTTAACAGACGATGCGAGCGTACCTCTAGTTGATTTAACTGACGATGCGAGCAATTCACTTGACAATTTGCGATGTGTGTATTGTGAAAAGGTGTTTCCCACTGTCAAGAAACTTGATGTACATGTAAAAAGGCACTTTAAATGGCACCCATCACCACGTTATAGAAATCTTCGAAATGAAATTTTGGGATCTCCTTCGAGATCCCCTTTGAGATCCAGATCCCCATCCCCTTCAAGATCCAGATCCCCTTCGAGATCCCCTTTGAGATCCAGATCCCCATCCCCTTCAAGATCCAGATCCCCTTCGAGATCCCCTTTGAGATCCAGATCCCCATCCCCTTCAAGATCCAGATCCCCTTCAAGATCCCCTTTGAGATCCAGATCCCCATCCCCTTCAAGATCCAGATCCCCTTTGAGATCCCCTTTGAGATCCAGATCCCCATCCCCTTCCAGATCCAGATCCCCTTCGAGATCCAGATCCCCTTCGAGATCCAGATCCCCTTCGAGATCCAGATCCCCTTCGAGATCCAGATCACCTTCGAGATCCAGATCCCCTTCGAGATCCCAAAAACGAAAGAGGAAAATAAAGAAAAAGAAAAATAATTCTCCATTTTTAAAACGGGTGAAATCCAACAAACTGAGATATGAAGATGCTACAGGAGACAAAATTTCCTTTGTTATGCAAGGGGGGAAGTTTCGAACCCGTAGGCTTCCTAACAAAGCTTGCAGGTATATGTTGAGTCATTGTTCAAAACGTCATCCTCTGAAACGAGACCACAGACAGCGTACAGCAACAATTTCAATGAAAAAGCTAAATTAAAAAAAAAAAAAAAAAAAAAAAAAAAAAAAAAAAAAAATATTTTTTTTTTTTTTTTTTTTTTTTTTTTTTTTTTTAAATATATATATATATATATATATATATATATATATATATATATATATATATATATATAAGTTTGAGCACTTTCTCGACTTGACACTTGCAGCGTCTACTGGATGCGTCTTTCACTGTGCAGTTCTAGCATTGGATAGTTGCAATTCTCGTTCAAAAGTGCCACGATATGAGCTACTTTTCGTAAAGCTTGATCAGCCACGATATCGTTTTGTACCTTGTCTTCTTTAATCAAATCAAACATTTCATCGTCCATGTTCATATGGAGCGATAAATGATACCCCTCTCCTTTGTTTTTCTTTTCCGTGATAAATTTGTAAACGTCAAACTCCTCTTTTCGCCTACGCTTGTTGTTCGGTAGGACCTCTGTGCGATACATTTTCCGACTTCTCGAATCAAAAATTTCTTCCGAACAATTTTCTGGATCATAATTTTCGACATTACGTAGATCTTCTTGTAATTTAAAGTTATTCCATTGTGTTATAAAATCCAACAGAGTTTCATCTTTATAATACTGACAATATATTTTTGCTGCTTCTTCCTTCTCTTCAGGATTTAGACTCGCGAGCGATGCTGCTCCGTCATTGAATATTCTGTTAAAGACTTCATTAACCGATAATAATTCCTGAACCTTATCAGTGACTGACATTCTCTTTTTTATTACTCTCTACGGTCATGAATAGTGTGGAGCTACTTGTGAAACGATTGGCAGTTCGTCGAGTTCGATTCGTCTCCATGACTGGATGTCCTCCCACACTCCACGTTGAGTTTCAAGATGGATTCAAGTATCGTCACAAGTACGATGTGGGTGTGCGAATGTTTGTGATTTCCATGCAGGATGTAAACGGTCGAGTAATGGAACCAGACGACACGTGCATACCGGCTCCCGTTGGCCATTATCAAATGTTTGGCTACCAGAAAGGAGATGCCGTGTTGTTTTCTCGTGGCGAATTAAACTTGGCTATTCGATTTTCATAGCCGCTATGATATCGTCCATTCGTTCGCAAGTATAGCGGTATTTCAAATATTTAAAGATGGTGATGGTCAAAAGGGCAACAAATATGGCAAACGTCAAGATGATAAAATGAAGTCGGTACTGGGTCTCACTGGATTGAATGGTGAGAATGCTGATGGAATAGAGAAGACCTCCTGCGAGTGTAAAGATGCCAAACGGTTCCAGAATGGATGCGTCCAATTTCATTTTGACGGTAATCGACTTTTCGCAACGATCAAGTTTTCATACACTTTATTCCAAAATGTTTCGTGAATGACTAGGGACATTCGCAAGTCGCTCTCAAAAGATTCGAATTGTGGTAGTGTGCTTGCAAAGCTCATTACGGTCTCTTGCATACTTGTGAATGGAGCTGCTTGAATCCAATCTCGCAAGACGTTCCAGCAATGTGACCAAGTGGGAAACGTTTTGTTCAAGGCTTCTTGAAGTGCTTCCGACTGACTTTTGCCATTTACCTTTAAAAATTCGACGAGGTTTCCAAACGTAACCTTGACAATTTGTTCCGAATTCATTCTTCTTTATTTGAAAATAAATTTTGAGAGTGGTTGTACTTACATTAGCTTACGGCAAGAGTGAACCATGTTTCCAGTCTTTCATTACCCCAACTCTTTCGAGATTATAGTACCTTCTTCGGACATTGGAAATTTTCTACAAGACAGTGCAGTCCTCTATCTTCCCGACACACATCTCAAAGTTTCTGGCACATCTAAAGAACATCGAAGAGGAATTTCGGTTGAATTTGATTTAGGTTACGATAAAGAATCTGCTCGCGCTGAATTGCTATATTCAGTAAAAAGGTACCAAGTATTTGAAACTGTTTTACGATAGTATTGATCTTATTCCTCACGCAGCCTTGAAAAACTTCATTATGAAGGTGTTTGAAGAAAAGAGATCAAATTAAAAATTCGAGTAACTCAAGTTCAAATTTTTATTTCTAATATGGAGCAGTGGAAAGAAGAACCTATTTGCGACACGAAGCACGTTTCGTGGTGTTCCCCCAACCAAATGAACGGTTCTGAAATAACTATGCAAAAAACTCTTGAATATGAAACTGGATCGGTATCGTAATCTAAAAAAAAAAAAAAAAAAAAAAAAAAAAAAAAAAAAAAAAAGAGGTTGGACCGTAAGACTTGACGTTTGACGGCTCGAAGCAATACGAGCTATATATATATTTAAAAAAAAAAAAAAAAAAAAAAAAAAAAAAAAAAAAAAAAAATTTTTTTTTTTTTTTTTTTTTTTTTTTTTTTTTTTTTAAATATATATATAGCTCGTATTGCTTCGAGCCGTCAAACGTCAAGTCTTACGGTCCAACCTCTTTTCATCCTCTGTACAAGATTCCTCCAGATAATCCCATTGCTATTAGGATAGAAATGAGCTCCACGTAAAACAGAAGTTGATGCGCCTTGACGATCGTCTGACCCCCCACAGTTGTCTTGTCCGAGTAGAGAGTGTACGAGATGTAGCCAAAGGTGATCAACGCAACCAAAATTGTCACAAAGAGACTAGTAGACAAAATCAATTTGATGTTCATGGTATGTGCTTTATTCATCCCATCCCATAAAGCAATCCAATTAGCACCATACCCATCAGATTGCAAACAGTGGGACCGATCATAACCATTTTCTTATCGGTCCAAAAGGTCACAGCGTCGACTCCTTTCGTAGTCACCTTTTGTGTAGTAGTGTCAACCACATACTTTGTACTTGCAGCTATTGAATACATGACGTATCCTTGGAGTATCACTGACGCCAGAAGCAACACCAGCACCCCGACAAATAAAATTGAGCTGAATCCAAATCCCTTTGGCATTTCTTTATTCTACTCTTAAAACAAGAGATGTTGGTTCAAGCGATCATACACACTCAAGGAATCGTTTTGGGCAAGAGATACATCCCTTTGGAGCTCGCCTACCTCGACTGGACGGGATTCGAGAAACATTTCCTCGTCAAGAGTCCAATTTCGTACCAAAACGCTCGTCTATCTCATCCTCACGTTCGACCCGACTGTTTGATGAGCTGCCGATTCGGCACCCCTTATTCGGAAGTGCTACAGTTTTTACGACACAGGCACCATTACCTGATGAAACGCAATCCGAGTGCATTGTTTGGATACAAAGGAGAAAGCTTCCAACTCGGAGTCTTGCGAGATGCGGGTATTTCGAACACTGTCAACGTCGAGACTTTGGGCATGCCGGCTCTCCCGAAGCGATTCGAATGTCCATGCGCTTGGCACAAGGGTCCTAGTAAATGCGCTCTTCAAGCGGTTCGTCTATTTGCACACGTGCTCGAGCAGTAATTTGTTTTGACGTTCGGCCAAATGCAAACGCTCCGTCAACAGCATCAGCTCGCGCGCGTGATCGTCCAACGGCGGTTCCTCCTTGTCGAAAGAATCCCACAAAGCGTCGTATTCTGTGAGTGCCAAGAGTCGTTGAAACACGTCAATGGTTTTGGGGATGCGATTTTCTTGGGTGAAGAGAGGTACTTGCTGAATGGACGTATGCGCGACCCCAATGTTGCGTATAAACTCGTTCGTCAGTCGGTCCGACGTCGAGAGGGTCGGGCATTCACCGTCCAGTAGTTGAAGGATGGATCGTTTCACGAGACTCTGTACTGCTCGTGCGAGAGGATGGTAGGCATTTGCGAGAACGAATGCTTCCAACAATCCATCCGATTCCCAATGAACGGCGTCCACGTACTCGGATCGCGGAACCATGTACATGCTCAAGGGATCGTAGAGCTGACCGCGTGTTTTGCACGTCACGTCGTAGAGTCGCATGGCTCGTTGCATGGACTGGGTCGACGGATGAACGAGGGGAGCCAACTCGTTTGGAATCGGACGCCGATGGTTGAGCAGGCGTCGAGCCAATTCTCCCCAAAAGCTGGGAGACGTATATTGGTACGCCACGTCGTCAGCAGGCCGAGTCAACATGGCGTTCAAGATATCCTTGTCGTCGTCCAACGGAAGGAGCCGTTTCTCGCAATTCTTTTTGGCAAAAACAGATAACAAGTGGTTAAAGAAGCGTCGAATGGATTTGACTTTGAAGGAGGGATACTGGACATCGTTTTGCAGTTCTACTAGAACTTTTTCGAAATAGTCGATTGTTTTATCTAAATCGCCTGTGACGTTATAGGGAAACAATGAAAGTCCTCCATGACGCATCGCGTCTCGCCAATCGATACCTTCCACTTCGAGTTTGACGACGAGCCACTCGCACGGACGTGGTGGATCGGTGGATGTGTCCGAACCGAAAAGGAGTCGATCGATCCAATCAATGGAACAAGTATTTGACATCTTGGTTCCAGCGAATCAAATTGAAATGGAACTTTTGAGGCGAAGCAGTATAGTAGATCAAGAGGTTACGAGCCATCAAGACGTGTACGAGATAGAGAATGAAAAACAAGAGTAGGTAGACAATGACCATGACGGAAAAGTCAACTTGATTACAACTTACTAAAAAAAAAAAAAAAAAAAAAAAAAAAAAAAAAAAAAAAAAAATTTTTTTTTTTTTTTTTTTTTTTTTTTTTTTTTTTAAATAAAGTCGAGACGCTCTCCCGTTTCACATATTCATTCATCTATTGCCATGGGAATCACCGGCTTTTGTAAGCTCATCGACCCGCTGTGCGAGCCAACACAAGTGCCTATTGTTCCTTTCGATTCCATCCTCGTCGATCTGCAAAGTTACTTGTATATTGGGATACAATACGCACTCGAAACGAACGAGTCGAGTTTGTTTCGTGAGATTGCCAACATTACGTGGGGCCAGCTCGTCAAAACGCTCGAAGAAATTTTACCTCACGCCAAAACCGATGAAATCACGATCGTGTTGTCTCTCGACGGTCAAGGGGTACCCATGAAATGGCCCATCCAGCGAAAACGACGCTCTAAAACCACCGGGACGCTCGGAGTGAAGAACAAGTACTGTTACTCGTTGTTTGGCACCAATGTCATCGCTCTACGTGTCCAAGAAGAGTTAGTGAAGCGTTTCGAGAAATACAGATTTCGAGACGTGCATCGACTCAACCTGATTCTGTCGGGATGCGCCGTACCTGGCGAGGGAGAACATAAAATGTTTCACGTGGCAGAAGCGCTGCACCAAAAACATCCCATCGTGGTGAGCGTCGACCAAGACGTGTTCATATTGGCGTTTTTGAGACGCGATCGCTACGAGAGCATTCAAATTTATCGTTATTCAAAGTACTACAACGTCAAAGAGTTTTTGAACAATGCTCTACCATACTCACCGTCGCGACTCATCGACTCTTCGTTTCTTTTCGGAAACGATTTCATCCCCCCGATTGTCGGAATCACGCCCATCAACGTACCGTCCATTCACAAGACTCTGCAATACGATAAAGAATTAGAAGAACCCCCGGACACGATTGCTCGATTTTTAAAAGAATTCAACTGCAAAAAATTCCATCGCGTTCCTCACGTGGATCTCGAACTGATTGTTTCCTTCTGGATGACTTACTTTTGGATGCTGGATTACTATAGCTTGCGCGACTTTGACCAAAAATATCTCGAGAATCCAATCTTTGACCGTTTCGATCGCAACCAAGTCATTACGGGACTGTTGGATGAGGAATATTCGAGCGAGGCGTTTCGGGAGGCTCGTCGACGGTACGACGCCCTCGTCACGTCTCCCACGAACGAAACGCAAGCTCGATGCGCCGTGTTTACCGACCAGACCCTTCTCGAAGAGTTGAAACCCTATTGGTTAAAACGAGACGATGCGGCTTGCGTCGTGTTGAAATTGACCAGAGTATCGTAAACGCATACGCGGTTGCGATTCCGATACACCACATCCAAGAAAAGAGTTGCACGGGTAAGAATCGAAACGGTCCGAAAATGTTTTTAGCTGCTTCTCGATACCGTAGGCGTCGATCGAGTCGAACGAGTTGGCGGACAGCGTCGGGAGCAAAGATCAAGTTGGAGTCGCGATCCAGTACGATTAAGGTTTTTGGCCAATCGACCTCCTCGAGAAGTGCGAGGTCGAATTTCTCGGCATGGGGGAAGCGATCGTATACGTCATTCTCCAGTACACGAGACACGATTTGAGCAGTAAAGACCATGTTCTTGGGATAGGTCAAGACGAGACGAGAATGTAAAAGAGTGTCGTTGTAGGACATCCACGGTGCATCGTACAAGACTGTTTCCAATGTCAATGCCATGTGCTTATTTTTTGATAATAAAGACGAGGTAAATATATTTTTTTTGGTAATGAATATCGGTGAAAGATTAAATAGTACTCTCACTTCAGAAGTTAAAACTGAAGATGGCACGGAGAATAATTCTGGTAAACGCACTAGTGATGGCATCCCAAAGTTAAACCCGAGTACTAGTATTTCAAACGTTGAAAAGGCCTTTTTGCGATTCAGGAAACGCGTTGCTGTATTCAGAAGATGTTTGGGATATGCTAGATTTCATTCTCGAACCAAGGAAGAACACTGCATCTACGATTTTGACCCTGGCAAAGTAAAATGCTACTATTTTACCCATAATGAATGGTTGGATAAGAAAAATGCACTTTTTCCAGGCTTTACCGATAATTTAAAAATGTATGGTCAGATGGTAAATCTATTGAATCCAACAATTTACAGGTTTTCAAATGAGACAATGAAATTCTCTAGTTACAAAGACGGTATTGGCATTATTCCTAAACCGAAGCAAGTTGCACCAGACCAAAAAATGGAAGAGTGATGAAAAAAGATGTAATTGTATTTTTTTCGAAATTTGGACCTGGTGTGTTTTTGTAAAGTGAATAAAGACTAGTGGAATAAATTATTATTTTTTTCAATGTCGGAAGAAAAGTGGCGGAGCATGATACGAAACGTAAACGACATTGAGGAATCGGATCCAAACGCTGAAACAAGTTTTATACGATTCAGAAAAAAGGTCGCTACGTCGAGAAGATTTTTGGGCTTTTGCAAATTTGAGTCAAGGTTAGCTGAAGAGCACAATTTATACCGTAGAGAGGCACAACAAGTTCAATACGACTTTCCTTTTCTATGGGAGATTTGGGATCGTCAGCTGCTGCAATTTTTGGAAGAATATATCAAATGGATAAATTGTTTCGACAGTCGAACAGCGGACGTTTTACTGAAACTTTATACTGCGGGTTACGAGTATCCATATTTGTCCTCACCTCCCAGCTCTTCAAAACAACAATTGGATGGGGAGGGGGGTGAAGAGGAAAGGGAAAGGAAGAAGCGAAAAGAGGAAAGGAAGCGAAAAGAGGAAAGGAAGCGAAAAGAGGAAAGGAAGCGAAAAGGAAAACGGTGAACAGACATGACAGTATCCACTTGATAAAAAAAAAAAAAAAAAAAAAAAAAAAAAAAAAAAAAAAAAAAAAAATATATATATATATATATATATATATATATATATATATATATTTTTTTTTTTTTTTTTTTTTTTTTTTTTTTTTTTAAATACTGATATTAAATCAAGTTTACTGTCATGTATAGCGTAAAACAGTTTTTGCTATCCATTCGAAACCCTCAAACCAAATTCAAATGTTTGCAGTGGTTGCGCGAACGAGATTCGGCTCACTCTTCCATAGGTCTCATGTATAAAGACGGGTGTCTTAAAACAATCTACATTTACTAAAGGAATGTTGCTAATTGCGTACTGGGTTCTCGCCTTGCTCTATATGGGCCTCCTGTTGTTTTACTCACGGCAGTCTCACGAGCTCATCGTTCAACCTTGGGCCATCTTGCCAATTGAACCGATCCACAAAATGCCCTCTTCCTGCGTCACTGACAAAGACTGCCCTCTTCATCACATTTGCCTCAACGGCCAATGCGTACCCCATTTTTTGAGAGGTGGCGAATGTAATTCAAAGACGGGTCGATGGAGTCTCTACAACTACAAGGGCCAGAATTTTGCAATTTGCGTTTGTAAACAACCTCACATCATATCGCAAAAGCATTTCGGAGGAAACTGTGACTTGGAGGTGGCTTGTGGGCCACGCGGTAGACTGAAAATGAATTCAGACGTGTGCGATTGCGACGACGGATTCATACCCGGTCCCCTTTCGACGTGTCAGAGGCTTTCGGCGCATGCACGTATTCACGAGTCGTCCTGCGAACCCGATGAAATTCATGTGGACGCCGTGAAAGATTCCGACGGATTCGATCCAAAGTACTTGAGCGGGGGTAAAAAGTGTTTGAAACGTCCTTGTTCGTTCGACGCGCTGAGCGGACGACCTCTCAAAAAGTCTCGCTACGTTGAAGGATTTGGATGTGTGTGCGATCCTAGATACGGTCAGTTTGGAGTGCGCATCGATGGAAATTACCTACGTGGGAATGGTTACAATGCTTGCGCGAGCATTTTCGAACGAGACGAAGAGCTCGCGGACGTGAGCGTGTACACTTACTATTACTTGTTGAGTGCGACACCAATTTCATTCATTCATTTCGAAAATGTCGATTCAAACCTCCTAATCGAACCACTGCGAGGGAAAAAGCATTTGCAAATCGAGCAAGAGTGGTTGTATAATTACATGCAATACCATTTGCAATCTAAACTAACGTACATGGTACGAACTCGCCACTGTAGAGTCCAAACTTGGATGTACATTGAAATTTGCGACGAATGGGTCATGCGCCGGAATCAAATGTCTTACTGTCAAGATATTTCGAGGAGTGTCACGCGAAACCACACCACGCCTCACGCGCAAACTTACGAACTGTTGTACACGTACCCCGTTTGCCGCATGTCAAAAGAGGACGATAGGTATCCACCCGATAGTTTCGTGTTGAATCCACACATGTTGACGCACACGGGATACCGTATTTTACATCGCACCAACGGAATCGTGCTACGCGTTCATTACGGCCAATGGCTCCTCGATGAGGCGGAACCGTTTCGAATAGATACGTATTTGAAGTCGACCGATTCGGTCCCCAATCTACGAGACGAGCTCTCGATCAGACTCGAAAGGTACGGATAAAGTAAAGATGGAAGACGAAGAGGAACACGTGTCGAATGACCAGACTACCGAACAGGATATTTTGAGATCCCTGCAACGAAATTTGGCTCAAGGCGATACGCTCAACGAGTACGTGAATGCTCAACTCTTTCAGGCAAGGAAAAAATTTTTCAAAGTTTACATGGAGAAGCTCGTGGAGGACGTTCCAATGGGTAAAAATATCGTCGAGATTGTACGAGAGGTGTCAAATGACGACGACGACACTAGTTTCGAGTACATGTTTACAGCGTCCAAGAGCGTTCTTCAGTCTCAGAGAAGAGTCAAACAGATAAAGGCCATGCACGCGATATTCGACATGGTCTATGGTCTCGTCTTTCGGTATGCGCACGACAAACTCGTCACACCAACGTTCCGAACCGTCTTGTCGCCCGATCAATTAAACAAAGCATACGAAGTGTACCAAACGACGACGCATGCAAAGGAAGAATGGGCGGAACTCGAACTACAATGTCTTTTATATTGTATTCAAGAGATGATGGAGAAGGAGGAATCGGTCAAGATTCCAAATCCCTTGTACAGTAGACTGACTCAGCAAATCAAAGCAGTTAGCGAATACGTCACCACTTTGTTGGTGTTTGTAGCGAAACCAACCGTTTTCGGGGAAGAAGAACCCACTGGAACAAAGCGACGAGCGCACGAGTTTAATGAAAATGAACGCGAGAGTCCAAAGAGAAGACGCCATAGCCAACCGGAAGTTTCACTATTACACGACGAGTATGACTATGAGGATAAGTGATGACAAGTGTAGTGGTGTAAAAAAAAAAAAAAAAAAAAAAAAAAAAAAAAAAAAAAAAAAAAAAAAAAAAAAATTTTTTTTTTTTTTTTTTTTTTTTTTTTTTTTTTTTTTGAATTATATAAAAGATGATGGAGTTAAGATTCTCTCATTCGAATGCCGTCTACATTAGCTGATTACTACTGAGCTGATCAATTTCAAGACTTCTCAAATGTCATCTACAAATGTTTACAGTCGTCAAGCTGGTGAAATATGTTGTCCGAGTTGTCAATCAGTATGCAGTTTTAAAGGTTTTGAGAAGCATGCTGTTGAAGATCACAAGATAGTTCTAACTAAACAATGCATTTATTGCTTTGGACGTTACAGATTCCGATGTTGGCAGGGAACTATCCATGATAAAATACATGTATGGGAATGTGGAAAGCGTTTTTACGAGCGGTTCAACATAAACCCTTCAGCACCAGGACCATCATCACCTTTTCATTCCGAGATGGAAAAATTTTTTAATGCGTTGGTAATGATAATATGAAAAAAAAAAAAAAAAAAAAAAAAAAAAAAAAAAAAAAAAAAAAAAAAACTTTTTTTTTTTTTTTTTTTTTTTTTTTTTTTTTTTTTTAAATATATATTGTCAAGATTTCTGTACTTGAAATCATCTTCTGCACACCCCCGTCCATGCAACCATCTTCTCGGAAACTATTCAGAAAGAAAATAATGTCAAGTGAAAGGCTGTACTCTACCCGATGGGAACGTTTACCGTATGACCGCGGCAGTAGGACAAAACCAAACTGGATTCGGGTTAAAGTCACCTTCCTAGACCTGGAGGGTCGGACGCATCAAAAGACGCGAGAGTACGAAGAGTGGATCGGCGTGTGCACGAGTCGCATCGATACATTTGTCAAAAGCTTTTCCACGCATTTTCCGTCTCACGATGTGCGATACGTACGTCTGGGCGACTCGAAAAAGATCCTACCTTATTTCGAAGAACGTTTGCGGCGAGATAAACTGGAATACAGATCGAAACCTTTCTACAAACTCTATACTACTGCAAACCACGAGAACGTGGGACGGTTCTTTCAAAAGTACAAGGTCAGTTACTACGATAAGAACGATTGGCTCGTACGACTCTACCTCGACCTTTGTACGCGCTACGAGTCACAGTCGTTTTACTACAAGTGGTACGACGTATCGGAAAATGCCACCTCGACGAGTCTGTTGGAATCCTTTCGAATGCTTCCCAACGATACTACGCCTCCCAATTGGACGATAGGGGCGTTCGATTTAGAAACCGTACCCATAGACGGCGCGACGAACCGCATTCCTTCTGGAATGAACGCATCGGACCGCATCGTCATGATCAGCGTGTTCAAGTGGAATTTGCGCAAGGGAGTTTCCAAGTGGCTCTTGTACCTCTTGCCCAATGGTCTGACAGAGGGGCTGAACGATTTTCCCAACTGGTACGCGTACACGTCGGAACGGAGTATGTTACGAGATTTTCATCTCTTGATTCGAGACTGTCACATACTGACTGGGTACAACGTGGACGGTTTCGACATTCCCTGCGTGTTTGCGCGTCTCTATTGGCTCCAAGAGTACGATTTACTCGCCCAGTATTCGTCATTGAACGTCGGTCAGGACGTGGTCGGCACTTTTCAGCACAAGATGGTGTTGGATCTTTACACGTATTTCAAAACGTTTTCCAACTATAATCTACCGGGATATAAACTAAATGACGTCGTTCACGCTAAATTGAAGGGGGAGAGTAAAATAAACGTCAAGTCGACGGGCATTTGGTCCTGGTACACGTCCTCCAGCGTATCGAACGAGCTGCTGCGCTGCGACGACGTACCGACCTGTTACGATGTTTTAAAGCCTCCTCAAGTCACCCTCGAGCAGTTTGGATCGTTTCGCATGTTTTTAGAGTATTGCGAGCACGACTCGGAACTGGTGTGGAAGTTATTCGAAAAGGAAAAGGTGGGTTCGTTCTTGATCGAGTATGGAAACTTGACTTCACGGGATGCGGTCAGCGCACTTCACTTGGGCAACTCGCGCATCTTGCTGGACATTTTCAAGACGAGCGGCACGCTGCTCGGTTACTACTTTAACGACAAATTTTTCAAGAGTCCCGTTGACCCATCCACTTACGAGTCCTTGTTCAAAAAGTCGAAGTACCAAGGCGCTTTAAACTATTGCCAGCCGGAGAACACGTTCGAGGACGTGTCCGTCATGGACTTTACGAGTATGTATCCGATCGCTTTATTGAGTAGTCGATTGTGCTACGGGACGTGCACGATTTTGTCAAAGGACGACTGGCTGGCCTCGCCCAAAGTGCAAACCTTGAAGGCGATTACCTATCGAACGCATTCGGACGTGGATTTCGAACGCGACGAATTCGATCCAGACGCGTTTCACTATCAGCCGTTCGATCCGTCTCGCGATCAATTCGCCATCGTCGTCAACCCGGACGAAAATGCTTTTTTACCCTGCCTCGTGCTACACTTTATAGAGCAGCGCAAATACCATCAGAAGGAATGGAAAACGACTCGAAACGTGTATCATTACAACGTCCAACTTGGCATCAAGATTCTCATCAACTCGCTGTACGGCGTCATGGCCAACAAAGACTCGTGCCTGGCCTACGTGGTGATCCCCATGGCAATCGTGACGCTGGCCCGCTACCAGCTATTGGGATCGTTCCACTACATGAAGCGATTGGGATACGACGTGTGTTATGCCGATACAGATAGCTTAATGGTCCACCGCTGGCCCACCGACGACTGCGACGCGGTCAATGCCTACTTGAATATGCCATTCGTCGAACTCAAGTACGAACAGCGAATGAAACGGTTCTTGATTTTGTCGAAAAAGAGGTACGTGTACGAGACCCTGGACGGCCAGATTGTGACCAAAGGTTTTCAGAAGCGCATCAACGAACTCGTCCAGTTCATGTCCACTACCATTTTGAATCAAGTGTGGTCTCGCGTGTTTTGCGAGGATGGTGATGGAGCGATATCGCCTACAAGCCAGGGGTGGATCATTTGGGTAGACACGCTTTTGGAGGTGCAGTATCGATGTCGGGATGCCAAAAAATATTCCATCACCCGCAAGACCAAGTCGTTGAACGAATACAAATCCAAGTCGTGCCCAGCGGTTCGCATTCTCGAGCGTTATCCCGAAAGGGCCAACACGTATGTGGACTATACTTATAGTCGAGCAGACGTGTCTGTAGGAGAAAGTCTCAAGTGGGTAATGGACGCCGAAGACTGCACGTTGGCAAACTATGAGCAACTTTTCATGAGCCAAAAGAAAATTTTTTGCACTCTACTTAATATGGGATTTTGGCATTTGTCGAACCCGAAACTGGCATGCGACGCGGTCATGAATACAATCCGTTGGAAGAATTTCGTACACGCAGAGTTGCTATACTGGCATTCGAATGGTCATCGCAAATTGGCAATGCTGGTAGAGCGAGGTGTAAAGTACACTTTTAACATTAACGACCATTTTAAAAAGGGCCGTGGAGAAGTGATTCAGAACAATGAGAAGAAAAGGAAAAAGAGTACAAAAGTGACTAAAAGGTTAAAGGTTAAATAGATAAAATAATATTTTGATGTAAAAAAAAAAAAAAAAAAAAAAAAAAAAAAAAAAAAAAATTTTTTTTTTTTTTTTTTTTTTTTTTTTTTTTTTTTTTTTTTTTTAACACTTACTTAGTGACCCACGTTCAATGTTTTCCCACTCGGCCGACATCATGCTTTCTAAAATCAAGTGTTCATGGATTCGTTCGAGCATCGTATCGAGGATATATTAAAAGTTGATGATTCAGACGTTGGACCCACTAAACTTTACGTGTCCGAACAAAAGATTGCAAGAGTCATTCTTCTCGGGATAGCGGGACCTTCTATACTCATTCCACTGGCATCTCTTTATTTCAAGAAATCCTTTTTTCGATCCATCGCTATCGTTGCTCTCTGTTTCATCGCTCTCCTGTTCATCGTTCAATTCAGATTCGGGTGGGTCTTGTACCTAACGCATCACATTGACAATCTTGTCGATGGAATCCGTGCACGAATATGAATTTCGAATCGTCGTTCGACATTCCTCCAGCCTAGAACCTCTGTTGTTAGACATTGTGGAAAAATGGTTGAAATCCAATCAGATTAAAAGGCAGTGTCCCGAATACCGAATCTTGTACGCGAAACCACATTTCCGTTTCAGAGACGACTGTTGGGAAACCAAAAGAAAAATTGAAACGCAGGCTGTTTTTTTCGACGGTATGTGGTTCAACTGGGTTTACTCGTTAGAACTACCGTTCGGTAAATGGTCTCTAGCAACCCATTCCAAGTTTCTGGACGTAACAGGCAACTACCAAGATCCTTTTCGCGTAGAGATTCGACACTTTGTGCAGTTGGATGAGTATGCCCAACTTTATACGTTTCGCGATGGTCTCGAATACTACAGACTCGTGTTTGAGTTGGAGTATGATACGTATTCCCATCCTAAAAAATGTTACTTTTATCCACAAAACACTCTAGAAGCTTATCGGGACGTGTACACTCGCTTGCAAGGGTTTCAACATCCTCCTTACGAATTGAATAGGACCAACATGGTTCGAAGGCCCGTCACCATCATCGAGAAGCTACCGTCGGAGGATACGTACGTCTTTGCAAAGAAAATGGACGGCGTGTTTGGCTTCGTGTACAGTTTTGGAGATCGTATTCAAGAGACGTGGGAAGGCCACGAGTTTCGAGAACGACGCGGCATCACGCTCGGAGACGGTTTCGTTTTCACGGCCGAGCGAATGGAGGATGGAACCGTCATTTTATTGGACGTGTACCAAGTGCGTGGGGTAGTGACTGCAAAGTGGTGTAGACGAGCAATATTGATGGAGTTTTTACCCAGTTTGAAGAATTTACCGACTGGTTACATTGCACAACGGTACGAGGTCAACGTAAAGCAACTGTTTCATGAAAAGAGTCGCTTCAAAATTGATGGGTTGATAGCTCACGAAACAGAGGAAGACGTTGCGTACAAGTTGAAGAGATCCCATTCTATCGACGTTGTTTATTTCGAAGACTATTTTTGGTTATCGAAAGGAGAGAATGAAGGCATGCAAAAAAGGTTCAGATGCTTGGAACAATTGGACAAAATGGAGAATGGTCGAGTGTACGAAGTCTCGATAGACAAGGGACGTGTGATTCGAAAGAGATTTGACAGATTTACAGGTAATACGGCTAAACAGTTGGAATCAATCTTTCAATATGGTGGAAAGTGGGGTGGGCCATGCATAGAACAGGGAACTCTTGTCCGAGAGAAGGGAAAAGCCACCAGAGGGGGAAAGAAAAAGAAAGTAAAATAAAAGTCATTAAGCTAAAAAAAAAAAAAAAAAAAAAAAAAAAAAAAAAATTTTTTTTTTTTTTTTTTTTTTTTTTTTTTTTTCCTTTATATAAAAAGGACTGGGGCCTTCATCTTTACTCTACTTTGTCAAGCCCATTCGTTGAGTCTCTCTCTGGAAAAGTAAAGAGTCAACACTTGTTGCAAGATGGAATCGTATTCTTCTCTGGTGGATAGGATCTCAAAGGTACAATCTCTTGAAGATGCAGTTTCCAAGTTGGCCAATTCAAGCAACGCCATTAATCTCGTTCGACCTGATTGGAAAGAATATTTGGAAAATTACGCACCCTACCAAAGATTTACTCAAGGTTCCAAAGACATGTTCAAAAAAGTTTATAGTGGAAACCCCGCTTTTAAAGTGGAACGTCTTCTCGAGAACGAAATTCCACTCAAATGCGTTCTTCTTGCTCACTGTTTAGTTCATCGATCGTATGCAAAGGCGTTGACCAAAACCACCGATGATGATTTTTCGATCCTGGTTCGCGATTCTATAGTCCTGAGCCAATTGGGTAAAGCCATGACGAGTGACGTGACTACGGCTACTTTGGCTAACGACTCAAAGTTTTTCATGAGCGAATGCAATTTTCTAAGCTGCAAGTATTGCGATGAAAGCCGTAAACAGTTTTTGAAGGCGGGTTTTCCAGTACCTCTCGGATCACAGCCCTGCATCACCAAGACAAAAGTTTTTGACGGAGATCGGCTCGTGAACAGATTCTCCAGTCAAATGAAAAAAATGTTTTCTCGAGGATTTCTCGGTTTGATGGTCGTTGAAATACATAATCGATATTATTACACGAAAACCGAAGTGGATGGAAGTAAATTGGAAATGGTCAAGATTGGAGGTGTTATACATGACCTGATTGGTTTTCACGAAGCCAAATTGAAAACTGTCCAAGATTTCTTTTTAGGGGATGTAACCATCACTAATGAAGCGATATACGACCCGTCTACGTGTGAACAACAAGATGGGGACGATAATCATTTCCGTGCTGAAGAAGTTTCAGAGGAAAACGATGCGAGTTTTGTGGCTGAAGAGGTGGAAAATGTAGGAAAGAAACCGAATTTTGGGGAATTTAGTTGCTTGGATATAAAGGAAGGGGAAGCACTCTTCAACAAATCTAATCTGGTCGAATCGAGTGCAAAACGTGCTGTTGATGAATACGACTCTGAAGAGGAGCAGGTTATTGAGGCAATTCCTGAAAAGTATAAAACCCAACGCGGGGCCAAGCGAAGCCGTTTCAGCCCACAAAAAGAAGAGTACACTTGTGAAATTGCAAATATATTAATTTAAAAAAAAAAAAAAAAAAAAAAAAAAAAAAAAAAAAATTTTTTTTTTTTTTTTTTTTTTTTTTTTTTTTTTTTTTTTTTAATAGAGACAAGCCTTAGATCCACCTCTGAACATGTTCTGCGCACCAAATTGGTCTGGCAAATCATTCAAAGTTATCGGACGAGGTACATATTCCTTTTTGACAGTGGTTACAATGGAATTATAATAAATATTTGAACCCGTATCCTGTCCTAAAAATACTAGATACGCTGGATCTCCAATATCTTCCGTTGCAACCAGTCCAATATCTGATAGCCACATACAATTATACATTAATCTGTCTACATTTGTACTATTCATGTACATGTGATCAGAGAATAAACAATTCGCTATCAAGTATAGCATGCAGGTAGAAAATTCACCCGACTCGTCCAGAGATACAAAATCTGTCCCCTCGGAATTTAAATATTTCAAATGCTTTCTTAGTCGGGTTATGATAGACTCCTTTTCAATTTGGCTCTCTGAACTTTGCAAGTTTGCTTGCACCTGACCTACGATATTTCTCTGAAGCACCTCTTGCCCTGTATAAGGTCCAAGATTGACTTCTTTTGGTTTATTGTTAAAGTTTCGGATGATCTCATACTTGCGGCGATGATCCACGTTTCGATTTGGGTTCTTTAATATTCCACGCATAAACTCTTTGATGACTGGGTTAATTTGTAACTGATTATGGGGGTCCACCACTTTTATCCCTTGGTCTTCGGGCCTATCTATTGAATCTAAATAGTCTCGAGTTGGTATAATTACAGTATAACGTGGAAACACAATACCCTTTAGTGGTTTCAGGAAGGGTCCAACCACATGGTGGTCCGTCCGAGATTCCAAGGTCTCGTGTTTCACTTCGAGTCCGTATACTTGTGCTAAATGAAAAGCGCAAATCGTCATTGGGAGGTCCGATCGTTTCTTTCCACGGCACTCTCCCTTGGTAAAATTGAAAATGCAAGTAGTAGGTTCCATTACTTGATTGATGCTCGAATCAAGAAAGATGGCTGCATTGAAAAAGTGGATTGCCAAGAGAACCCCCGTGTTGAAATCGTTCCGCAAGTTTGACGGAGGAGTCAAGATCAAGAACGCCACACGTCTCAAGAGACTCATTCTTACGAACGATAAGTTGAAAAGTGCCGTAAAGACGGTTTTCAGCAAAAAGGGATTTACACTTGCTGCCGCGTCGACTGCCGTGGGTGTGGGTATACACTACATTAACGACTACATCCAGTCAAACTCTGGATGCTTTTTGAAGAGCGGTTCCTCCGTATGCAAAGTTCGTGAATTGAGCTGTTGTCAACAGGAATCGGTAGACAACCTTTCGTTCTGTTCGCCATCGAATTTCGATCATGCATGTGACGCGTACGACGAAGACCATGAAGATTCTTGCTGCAGGTTATGCGATTGTCAACAGTATAGCTGTTTACCACATCAAACCATGGAATGTCGAAGACCCACCGTCGGAGAGGCTCTCTCCTACTTTGCTCAAGGTGTTACGTCTGGCATCTGGTCGAGTCTTTTGATATTTTTACCTTGGTTGTATTGGATCGGAGGTATCGTGGTGGGTCTGGTGGCCGTCTTGGTCGTTTGGTACGCGTACAAGAAAGTAAGATGATTACTGACTTGCAAAAGCTAAACCTACCCGTCGACAATTTACTCCGACAGATCACGCAATCGTTGCAGGAAACGTTGAAGCCACTTTGCATGCCCCATCCTTTCAAACCTACGTTCCAGAATTGTGTGTCGTTGGAACTCGTTCAAAACTCTAAAGTGAAGGAGGCTGCTCGAACATACATTTATCGTCTCATGACTGAAAAGGAAAAGTATGGCTATTTGTACTATTTGCTGAATCAGAAAATGATGATTCCTCTCGACGTGAGGTTTAACGGACAATTTGGAATCGAATGCAAACGCTATGACCAAGTCGTTCAAGTGATTGACGACCTCACTGAAGAATTTAACTGCAAGGATACACAAATCTATGAGGTGACGCGACTCGAACTCTTGTATTTCTTTTTACTTATTATAAACCCCCACCTGAATTGGATAACTGTAGACTTTTTAGTGGGTGGTGCAAGGGGGCATGCTCACTTGATTGGAAATCCCGCTAGATTGGTCAAGAAATAATTATTAAAAGATATATCAAAGGTAATTCGCTTCTCTTATGCTCTTGGATACAGGTATAGGAAACGTCACTTGTCGAGAAAGGTAAAGGTTAAAAATTGAGATTAAAAAAAAAAAAAAAAAAAAAAAAAAAAAAAAAAAATTTTTTTTTTTTTTTTTTTTTTTTTTTTTTTTTTTTTTTTTTTTTAATCTCCACCAGGGGAATAAAGAAGACAATGAACTTTCAAAAGTACGGCCACGTCTACAGCAAGTTCCACGGTTGTACAGATTTTCGAATCGAGCATGATATGGTGGTACTCCAATTTTCCGACATGGAGTATGAAAATTGGTTTGTCTCACGATTTCATGACAACGACAAAGTGTACGTTACCGACAAACACCCTTTCGTGCAAGCTATTGAGCTTCATCTCAAGAAATCTCCGACGTCTTCTTCCGTCTTTTGCAAACAAGACTCTTGGACCATTCTGATGGGAAAGGAACGCGTCGTGATGCCAATGCCCAATGCAACTGCCACGTTCTGCCTTTATGCCACTCCGTTTTTCGTTCGAGACCCGAACGTTGTGACCAATTACCTACAAGCATTCTCTCGACCTGCGAGCGATAACGTCTTTGTCTACAAAAACATGATACTTTATTTAGATGGGTATGACTTACCATATCCAGGTGGATGTTACTTTGACCCACCCAAGACCAATTCACCTCTCCTCTACCGAATTTGCTTCCTGACAAATGAGCCACTCGAACGGGTCGTCGGGATAGCCAACGAATGGAAGACGCGTCGAGACATACACACGTTACCGTTCTTGACGCAAGACGCGGTCGCTCGTCCAAATTTCATCGACTTTAAACCCGTTCAAAGTTTGGAGTTGAACGACGTAGCTTTCAAAACCACAGGTACTATCCAGAAACGTCACAGTTTAATTCGACCTGAATGCTTTCTCCAAGATGTGATTTCGTCTTTTCTTCGATTGGGTGGTACGAGCGCAGAAAATCTCGGCCTCGTCATTGAATGGCCGATTCGAATCGCGTTCGAAGGAGCTCGCCAAGACCCTGTGGAAAACAAAAAGTTTGTGTGCATTGCGGTGAATGGGGATCGTCCTTCTACAGTCCTGCAAATTTTTCATCCTTACGACAGGTACATGGTGTTCAATACGGTCCCTGCGACTCCTTGGAGTAGCATCTTGTTCAATTCCGAATACATGCAAGTTCCTCGAGACATTGAAAAGGTGTCTGTCAATTCGGTAGTCATTGGGTTTCTTTACCGAAATGGGTTCTTTTGCCTGAGTAAGCCTTTATTCGAAGGTCGCCCATGTCCAGAGACGCAAAGCAACTTACGAAGCGTCTTTTCTCTGGTGTATGACTTACGAGGCTTGCAAATCATTGAAACATTCCGGTTTAACAAAACGCTTTCTCTACATCGTGTTTCTGTACCAGAAGTGGATTACGATGCTTGGTGTCTGACGACCGCCGATGAATTACACCCATATCCAAAGCAGTTCAAACTACCTCCTCTCGTTCAAGACTGGATTGATTTTTATGAATTACACTCTTTTACCAAAATAGACGAACAAGTGGACGGGAAGTTGGTGCGATTGGCATTGGTCCTTGCACGTCACAAGATTTGTTTTCGGGCTACTATCGATTCTACCGACAAGAGTATGATTAAAAAGAACCAAGTTATACTCACGAAAAACGATATCGAGCTTCGAATGGGTGAGAAGGCAGTACATTTCGTCAATAGCGCCAGGCTGGAGGAAAGTCGCTTTCAAAGGCAAGTTGGTAATGAAGACGACGAATCAAGAGGGTGCACAATCATGTAAAAATTGTAGCAAAGAAATATCGTACGACCCCCCAAAAAATATTTTATCTCGAGGTGAAAGTCAATGACGAATAATTTGAATTTAAAAAGAAAATATTTTGATGTCGACGGTTTGGAAGGGCAGAGATTTAAAAAAAAAAAAAAAAAAAAAAAAAAAAAAAAAAAAAAAAAAAAAAAAAAAAAAATTTTTTTTTTTTTTTTTTTTTTTTTTTTTTTAAATCTCTGCACTTCCAAACCGTCGACATCAAAATATTTTTTAATATAAATTTCTGCACAAAGTTCTAGATTCATTCAGTGTGAAGGTTGAGCACTCTCGGTCAACATCTTTGGAAAAGTAAAGTCTTCATGGGCCATCAATCGTTTCTCCACTCAATTTTTGGGAGCAAGTATCAATCGCACGTACCCTACATCCAGGCAATCCATCTCTACTGCCTATTCGTCGTTACGCTCGTCATCACCTTGTGTGCTTATGCGATACAGTATTCTTCCTACAAGTTGAATCAGACCTTTCAAGATCGCGTGCACGCACTCAGAGCCAAATATGCCACGTCTCAACGTACCGAAGATGACTAGTTCCATTTTGGAAAATTACGATATTCACGTCGACAATTTTTGCAAGTTTCTCTCCGATCGTCTCCACTGCAACTTGATTTACGAGGGGCCTTTAGATGGACGCGATCACATCTTACTCGGGAAAACCTACGCGTGCTCTGTCCAATTTAAATCACCCAACAAGACCCTCCGCGACGTGTTTCCAGTCATGATTTGCTCTCGCCTCGACAGAGCCATTCGGCATGGCGGTATTCGAACGTTCGATAGATTTGGAGTTCCAGACGTGCAAGACAAGCCCTTTGCGGAATTGGATATCGGCCGTGGCTTTTTTCTCGTTCGAGGATTTTTACGCCACCTCCCTTATTTCTACACCAACGATTCGACCAACACGCATCTCGTGGGCAAACGCATGGTTCGCGTCTACGCATACGACTCGGACGATCGAGGCAAAGAACTCTCCTACTACACGAACGATACCAAGACCAAGAAACGAGGGGATCTCGTCGTCGTTCTCAACAATGGAAACGAAAGCGTCCGGGGCGTGCAAGAGTTTTTCGACCAATGCCCTCATCCGGTCGATCCCATCCCTTACATGACCGAAATTTACCACCAGGACCGATTCGACATTGACGATTTGTCCAACAAAGTCGTCGTGAGTCCAGGCCACTTGTTTGTCAAGCTCTTTGTAAAGTACTTGTACGTACCCCTGCGCGATAAAAACTGGCCCCTCGTCAAGTCCAAACACGCGCTCGTCGTCAAATCAATCGAGACGGGGACCCTCTTGCACGTGCTGTCGCGCAAAACGCTCTATCACAAGGAGGGTAGCTCTGCAGGTAAAATGACGCACGTGCCTCGCGAGTCGCATCGAGAATTGGGTGCGAATGGAGAAGTGTTTATCGAAAAAAACTCGACGTGTTACCGAGAAGTATCCACCCAGACGTATCCACTCAACCCTTTCCTCTTGCAGATGATTGTGCGGCAAACGTCGCACAAAGTCAAACAAGGTTCGCTCAAAGCCTTCCACACCAGCTACCCGGGCTTCTTGTGCATTCTCGGATGCTTCGAAACGAAAAACGTGGGACGCACGACCATGATGGTGCGCGATACGGTCGTCTCGACCCTGGACGATTTGGATCCCGCCTCTGACGGTGGCGTATGGTCTCTCTTGGATTTGCAAGTGCTCAAGTCGTCCTCGTTCCACGTCGTCGTGAACGAAGCCTGCGTGCCCGTCACCCAAGACTCTTTCGAGCGCCTCGATCTACTTCAACTCAAGCAACGTCTCGTGCACGTGGAATGTTTTCGACGTGATAAATTTATTCTCGTTCGCTACAAGACGGGACTCTTGTACAAGCGCTTGCCAGGCACAGACGTCTGGGTGACGTGTCGCGATGAACTTTTTTGGTCCGAGAGCTTGTTGGGTCTCCCGGACAAGGACTCGGTGGTCGAGAGATTCGGTTACGACTACATTACGAGCTACTTGATCGACATGAATCCAAATTTCGCCCACGATTCCTTTACAAAAGTCATTGCGTCGTTCAACTCGCTCAAGAACGCGGTGCTCGCAATGGATTCCAAGTACGCCATGTACTTTATGGACACGGTGACGGCCTACGCGATGAAAATGACGCCATACCACGAAAAGCTGATGGAGACGGAACCGGACGGCGTCTCTCCGCATTTCGCAATGTACGTGCCTAGCGTGAAGGTGGCTTACATGAGCTTTCAAGGCTGTACCCAAGAGGATTGCATCGTTCGCCGCAAAGACGTGGACGCCTTCGATTGCTGTCAGTTTTATTCGGTTCGTGCAAAGATCGAAGCGGACGGTCCTTGCGTGTTTCATCCCACGCACGGCGATGCTGACGATACGGCTTTCGTGGGCACTCTCGTCAATCACGGAGACGGCGAAATCAAGGTCGAATCGTATTCCATTCATTTACGCGCGACCCCCGTTTCCAAAAAAGTGTGCCATTTACATTTCCAAAAGAGTCCTTTTCGCGTGGTGCAACACTTTTTAAAAGGTAACGTGTTGAGCTTGAGCGTCGAGCAGGAGCACCGCACACAAACGGGGGACAAACTGTCGAGCTTCCACGGTCAAAAGGGTGTGATGATGGTCGTCGACAAAGTGCCTCTTTTGAACGAAACCATCTACCCAGACCTCATCGTCAACCCTTACAGCATGTTTCGGATGACGATCGGGCAAATTTTGGAAGGGTTCGACGCGGGTTTCATCATGGACGCCGACACGGTTCGCAACACCGACGGAGAATGGGTCGAGGGCGCGAGGTGTCTCATCGCCCAAACGAAATACTTTACGATTCGTTATTTCAGTCGCGACCATTACTATGCCCCCACGAAATGGGCCATGGACAAGCTATTGGACCAAGCCGTGAGAGGTCGGCAGCGTAACGGTGGAATGCGTTTCAGCTACATGGAACAAATGAACGGATTCATTGGCAATGGACTTGCAGCCTGCTTGGAAGAAAAGTATTTCGAACATGGCGATCGCGTTCCAATGAATTCGGATCCAACGAGACCCATTCCGAAATCGGTTTCGTTGGTCCGACAAGACGCTCGATTTTTTAAATGCGACATTGATTTCGAGACTGAACCGAGCGTGATGGAAGACTCTGAAACGGAATGGAGTGAATCTACCCTAAAGAGAAAAAGGTGAAAATGCGTAAGAACAGTGTGACGCGGTGTATTTGCAAGAAAAGTTTAAAAAAACGAAAATTTTACTTTTTAAAAAATTGGCGCTTTTGCAAACGGTTTTTAAAAAGTATGGGCCGGTTTGACTTTTTAAAAATTTGGTGCGTTTGCAAGGGGTTTTTAAAAAGTCGAGACCCGTTTTGACTTTTTTAAAAATTTCGACATTTGCACTTTGACTTTTTAAATTTTAGAGCAAGTTAAAAATTTTAACGTTTATTTTTAAAAAGTCAAAGTGCAAAAGCCGAAATTTTTAAAAAGTCAAAATGACTTTTTAAAAAATTTCAAACAAGAATTTTTTTATGCTCTCATATTTAAAAAGTGATTTGCTCGACCATTTTTGAACTCGACTGCAACACAGCCCTTTTTCGGATGGGTAATGTGTGAGGTGCAAAAAGATGTAAGCGCTCAACTGTTTTTGAACTCGACTGCAACACAGCCCTTTTTCGTATGGGTAATGTGTGAGGTGCAAAAAGATGTAAGCGCTCAACTGTTTTTGAACTCGACTGCAACACAGCCCTTTTTCGTATGGGTAATGTGTGAAGTTCAAAAAGATGTAAGCGCTCAACTGTTTTTGAACTCGACTGCAACACAGCCCTTTTTCGTATGGGTAATGTGTGAAGTTCAAAAAGATGTAAGCGCTCAACTGTTTTTGAACTCGAATGCAACACACCCTTTTTCGTATGGGTAATGTGTGAGGTTCAAAAAGATGTAAGCGCTCAGCTGCTTTTGAGCTCGAGTGCAACAGACCCTTTTTTGTATGGGTAATGTGTGAGGTGCAAAAACCTATAAGCGCTCAAGTATTTTTTGACATCAAGTGCAACGCACCCCACTTTGGTATGGGTAATGTGTGAGGTGCAAAAACGTATAAGCGCTCCAGTATTTTTTGACATCAAGTGCAACGCACCCCACTTTGGTATGGGTAATGTGTGAGGTGCAAAAACCTATAAGCGCTCCAGTATTTTTTGACATCAAGTGCAACGCACCCCACTTTGGTATGGGTAATGTGTGAGGTTCAAAAAGATATAAGCGCTCAAGTATATTTTGTGCTGAAAACGTATTTATTCTGTTAAGATGTTGATAAAAAAAAAAAAAAAAAAAAAAAAAAAAAAAAAAAAAAAAAAAAAAAAAAAAAAAAATATATATATATATATATATATATATATATATATATATTTTTTTTTTTTTTTTTTTTTTTTTTTTTTTTTTTTTTTTTTTTTTTAATATATATGTATATATATATATATATCTTGGTTCTAGAGGCTTTACATCAACTTGGTACTGTCTACCTTCATCGTTTCAAGGATGTCATTTCCAAAGACAACGTCGAAAGAATCACAAAGAATAATGTTGCGATGCACCAAATCCTTCTCGCATGCGGTGGAACCGACGCGGTTCACTACCTATGCGGCTGGATATGACTTGTATACACCAGTGGACCAAATCATACGTCCGAACGAAACCGTCAAAATCAACACTGGAATTGTTTTCGAGATGCCGTCGCACATCGTCGGCGACGTCAGGGACAAGTCGTCCGTCGCTACCAAGCGTAATCTGCACGTCTTGGGAGGGATCATCGATTCAGACTACAGGGGTCCCATTTACGTGGTACTGCGTAATTTATCCACCGAACGAGAAGCAATTTTAACTGCCGGAACACCCATTGCTCAAATATTATTTTATCGTGTTTGGACTCCAAAGCTACAGTGCGTGAAGCACGTCGAACGTAATACGGAGAGAGGAACGCGAGCGTTTGGGGAAGTAGAGGGGACTTAAACAGAATTTTCAAAGTCCCCTTTAAATTGATAAGGTAAGAGTTGTACGTGAAAATATTCTTTTATTAAAAAAAAAAAAAAAAAAAAAAAAAAAAAAAAAAAAAAAATTTTTTTTTTTTTTTTTTTTTTTTTTTTTTTGATATATAAACCACTTGGTCTTACAGACGTTACATCAACCTGCCACAGCCTGCCTTGTTTCACAGTGTTCGACTTGAAGGACTCTAACAACCGCTTCCACTTCCGTTCGAGTTGGCCCGAGTTTACTTTGGCATCTGTGAGAGGATGACTTCTTGTCCCATTGCAAGTGTAAAGAAAAGTAATAGAGAGGGTGCACAAAATTTTCAGAAATACTGTAAAGATTCTCTATGTTACGAGTATGGTAAATTATTTACAGATCTCGATAGTTGGTCATATTTTAATCGATTGGAAACACAAGTAACTTACTTGACAAAAGAAGAAACAGCCATAAAAGTTTACGGTAAAAAATATAACGTACCTCGAAGAGTTGTAGCATATGGGGACAAAGGAACAAGTTATGCCTTTAGTGGATGTCGTATCGCGGTCAAGCCTTGGTCTCCTTTATTATTGGAAATAAAGACAATAGTGGAACGATTCGTTGATGCAAGATTTAATTTTGTGTTGGTGAATCGTTATGAAAATGGTAAGGATTGCATAGGTGCCCATAAAGACAACGAGAAGGACTTGGATCTAAAAGCACCCATCGCGTCTGTCTCATTTGGAGAGAAAAGACCATTCGTGTTTTCTAGAAAGAATTATCAACCAGTCAAACTCGTTTTGGAAAATGGAAGTTTACTTGTGATGAAGTATCCGACCAATCAATTTTGGTTTCACAGCCTACCACGTACGACTGAATCAGGTCCAAGAATTAACTTGACGTTTCGTAAAATTTGTGTTTGAATCCAAATATATTTTTTTAATGCAAAGTACAAGGTTTTGACAATCGCGAGAAACATGAAGTGTCATTTGTGTGGTAGGGATATGAACGATCTCAGTCAATGTTGGATACTCGACTGTGAACACGAATTTCATAAACGTTGCTTGGAACTTGTCATTCGTCAGAATTTCCAGTTGCTCAAGAAAAGCGGCTGCCCGTTGTGTCAAAAACGAATCGGTAAAAGTGAAGGATTGGCGAGGTTTACCTACAGCGACTCTGAATCGAGTGATGATGAGAGACAAGATAATCGTAGTGTTGACGAAATTCTTGAATATGAAACGAGTTCCGACGATGACATGAGGTTACAAGGAAAAGAATCAGAGGACAGTCAATCGAGCATGTCTGACGATGAGGGGGGGTTACGGAGAAACGAATCAGAGGAGGACCGTGAATCCAACAGTTCTGATGATGAAAACATAAGGGTGTTTAGAAATGAACCTGATGAGTATAGTAGATTGAGTTCAGACGAGGGATACTTTACTAGTTAAAAAAAAAAAAAAAAAAAAAAAAAAAAAAAAAAAAAAAAAAAAAAAAAAAAAAAAAAAATTTTTTTTTTTTTTTTTTTTTTTTTTTTTTTTTTTGAAATATATATAAAGTGATTGTTTGTTAGTTCAACAAAATGTTACCCGTTTTCAATTTGCTCAAGTTGAAAGGATCATGGACTCCAATGCGAAGTCACAGCGCGCTTGTCGATTTCAATCAAATTCATGCCCGTAATGTTTTATTATTTTGTTTTGGACTCTGTATGAGTCGACAGTTAACTGTCGACAACATCTTTTGTCACTTGGATAAAAGTACCATATCACAAACTTTTGTGGACACCAGTTGCTTTATCAACAGTACTCATACCAAGTTCACTCATAAGGAAAATCCTAACATTTCAGTCATATATCACAACTATTATCAATGGATTTCTGTTGTACTTTTGCTTCAAGCCTTTAGTTTTTATTTTCCTTTTCGCGTATGGTCCAGACACATTGATTACTACCTTAAAGAGTTGACGACCAAATTGTGTGATGAGAAAGATTGCGAACGCGTCACCAAAGTGATCATAGCCTCCAAAGGTAATAATTTATTTTTCAAAACATGGGCGTTGGAATGTATTTATACTTTACATCTTGTGGTACACATTGGATTGCTGAATGAATTTTACAATCGCGTTTGGTCCCTGTCCAATTGGTCCTGGTCAGCCATTTCTATTCTGTTTCCCCATACCGCAAAATGCTTTATGGAGTACATATCAGGTTCAGAGATAACAACTGGAAAATGGATATGTTTATTACCTCTTAACAGTGTTTATCGGAAAGTTTTTTGGGTAGTGTATGGTTTATACGTAACACTTCTCATTCTACATGTTACATTTTTCGTATATCGACTATTCTTATTGATACGAGTTGGAACTGAGTGGATAAATATGTGGTGGAGTATGGAAGTTGCAAAGAGTGAAGCAACAAACTGGCAAGTTAAACGCACATTGACTCAAAATTCGGAGAAGATCAAGACTAAGAGGTTGCTCAGTGAAAACAAATTTGAAGGCGATGAAGCTGAAGCGTTAGATCTAATAAAGATTGCTTAAAAAAAAAAAAAAAAAAAAAAAAAAAAAAAAAAAAAAAAAAAAAAAAAAAAATATATATATATATATATATATATATATATATATATATATATATATTTTTTTTTTTTTTTTTTTTTTTTTTTTTTTTTTTTTTTTTTTTTTTAAGCAATCTTTATTAGATCTAACGCTTCAGCTTCATCGCCTTCAAATTTGTTTTCACTGAGCAACCTCTTAGTCTTGATCTTCTCCGAATTTTTGTTACAATATGGGATCCGTGGTGTCGTATGAGGACCACTCAAACTTGTTCTCGATGATACTTTGACAAATAGGGCACCTAATCATCAGCGTAGCACATTGGTCGCAGGCAATGAAATGACGACATGGGACAAATATAATTCCTAGTTCCCTAACAAAACAAATTTTGCATGCATGTTCATCTTTAAGTGGGAGTCGTGCAAGTTTTTGAAGGATTTTCGTTTCCGGTACAGGAAATTCTAAAGTTTGTACGTTTAGGTACAAACCGTTCTTGGAAATCAATGAATATCTCTTTAAAACTTGTAAGTATTTGCAGTTTTTATGAAATTTCTCATGTTCTTCCATTGGATCGTCGACATCCTTCCAGTTTCCAAGAGATTCTTCACAGTAAAAACACGTTACCACATCCCTGAGACCCGTATAATATAATCCACAAACCGCCAAACTATAAGGTTCAGGTTTCATCCTGGGCCAATTTTTATAGGTATTAAAACGAGTTTGTAGGTTCCCCATTCTCGGTCGTTTCGGTCTATAGCCGTCTATTTCAAAAAAATCCATCGCTTCGACGTGTTTAAATTTTACAGCTTTAGCGATTGGAATGTTTCCAACATCATCAAAACTAAGAAAAGGGCATCTTGAAGTTCTTTTCCAATGTTCCCTTTTTGGGGTTTGTCCAACAATCCAATCCTTTAAGATGAGGTGACAAAAAGCACATTGAACCGCATCACTATATTGTAGGTAAAAGAACCCAGTCTTTGCTAATTTCGTCGGCTCGATGAAGCTTACTGGCCACTTGTCAGAAAAAGAATTCAACCTGTTACGTTCATGACGCATGGATTCAAAGTTTGGATTCGTCTTCTCAACAATCTCACACATTATAATTTTTTTGCCAAATATCCTTTCCTTAGGTCTTGTAGACGATAACTGCTGGTCTTGAACGGTTATAAAATAATGTTGGAGACACAATCATATATATATATATATATATATATATATATATACACACATATATATATATATATATATATATATATATATATATATATATATATATATATATATATATATATATATTTTTTTTTTTTTTTTTTTTTTTTTTTTTTTTTTTTTTTTTTTTTTTTTTTTTTTTTTTAATAAAGAGATGAATAATTTAGAGTATCGTCAACTGGTTCTGCATAGTCTTTCGAGAGGAGTCTATCCTGAACTGCAGGATTTCGTCGTGATGGACATTTACTACAAATCCATTCCGGACAACATCACGTCAGACGTGGTTCGACACTACGATAAACACTATGAAACCCCCTCTGACCTGATGGTTCGCGAGATGAAACCGTTTCGTCTGAGCCATCTCGTTGATTCCACGTCTCACAGCTTTTTCCTCCACGAGTCAGACACATTAGACTCTCGACGGTTTCCGTTGGAATGTCGGCGCGTGAAACTGTCTCGATCGGTTGTAGACAACCACCTCGAACAGCACAGCGATACCTTCGAAGAAGAAATTTATCGTTTCATCTCCCTCCTCAATTTCGACGTTACTAAAATCGCACCACTCATGGGTATAGATTTCATGACTAGCACGCGGTTTCTTCCACAATATATACGCACCTGGGTGTACAAGTTTAAAACTAAAATGATTACGTCGGGAACAGCGGGTCGTTCCATCACGTCCCGATTCGGTCCACCGCGATCGCCTCAAATCATTCCCATTCGCGTGCTCCGAGGACATCTTTCACCTTGCACTTCGCAATCTATTCTACTTTCGCTTAACGACGATGCATCGCACATGATGCGTTACACGATGCATTACTCGGTTCAATGGCGTACTTTAATACCTCTCGCATATAATCCTCTCGAGAATCCAATCATAGTTTAGGCTTTGACGGCGGCCTTTTTCTTCTTGGCGTACTTTACGCGGAACAAGTAGCGTGCATTTTCGCTAGAGTCTTTGGTAAAAGGTTTGTACTTGCGGTTCTTGGCGTAGTAGCGACACACTTTTCGAATGCCTTTGCAGATGGGCATTGGAAGATTAACGTCTTGCTTGTCGCATTCGTCACCGCCACGTTGGATGTACATCAGAGACTCGTCGTCGGAAGCCGATGATTCCGAGGACGCCTTTTTATACTTTCCCAAAAAAGCTCGAATTTTTAATCTTTTCTTATTAGATCTCACCGGACTCGATGCTCGAGAACTGGACGAAGAACTTTCCCCAGAGTTTAAGGCATTGGGTCCCGCAATACGCCTGACATATCGACGAAGAGCTATGTTGGAGCTATTTTCCTGCATACTGATGACCTGTTTCCAATCGTCCACCGTTAGGTTATTGTACAATTTGATTTTGAAGTTTTTGAAATCTTCTGCAGTCCGAAAAAACCTTTTGAGTTTGGCCACTGGCACCATCGTATTGTTATCCACGCTATCCTCCATAATGTATCGAGGGTTGAACCCCGGCATTTTTTCCCTTAGAAAACCTGTCATGTTACGGGCAATCATTCGGCTCACATACCTAACGGGAAGTTTGCGTGGTCTCGCGTTTCCTTGGGACATGCTTTATTATCGTCGATAGACTATCTGCCCGTAGAAATACAGTTTGAAAAAGGTAGAGTCTCGGACGTGGAGGTGCGTGTCGTAATGAGCGTGCTCGTACTTGTCGTACGACTCCCAATGGGCCATCGCGTGCAAGGTAAAGACAAAGAGGAGTTGCCAAGTAGTCATATTTTGAAAATACTCTGCTGGAGAATGGCCGTGATCTTCAAAAGAAGAAAAGTTGATGGTACCCCGCGCTTGGTCGACGAGCATCTGATTCGACTTGGTCAAATTGTTGCAATAGAGACGATGAACCGTTCGAAACGCGTAGACATTAAATAAAACGTAGACGGTCGTACGCTCGTCGAGAGGGTTTTCGTCCATGTAGAGCTGAATAAATTCTTTCGGACCACCGGAATCTCTGCTGTAATAAAAGACTAACTCGTATCGTTCCAAGTGTGGGATGGGATATTCGAAAATCCAATTGAGGATACCCACCCACCGTTCGAAGACAGAGTGAAAATTTCGAAGATCGCTCGTACCATATCCATCGACGACTTGATAGCAGGCCGTCCATGCGTCTCTCCATTTACTCACTTTGGATACGGAAGCAGGCACTCGAGGTGCTCTTCGTACCTCGTGACGATCGATTGGGCGTTCCATTTGAACTGTCCTTGTTTTAAGAGGAAAAAGAAAAGAATATGTGGTCTGCTTGGTTTATGTTCTTTTTATTGTGGATTGGATACACTTGGACGTTGTCGAGTCGAGACGCATCGCCTTTTTTATCACACCTCGACGTCTATGCGCCTACCATTCGTCAGCAATGTGCGTCGAGAAAAGTAGAGTGCATTGACGACTGCAGCTTCTTGTGCATCGAACCATCGGCCCAATGCATAAGAGGAGTATGCTCGCCAGAATTGGAATCGATCGAATGTCGGACGGACAAAGGGGGACATAGAGTTATGGTAAACGATCCAGTTCCTCATTGGGAATGCTTGTGCACACACTCGACATTTTACAACGGGCCCGATTGTGGGAGTTTGAATCGAGACGTGTGCGAACAGGGCTCCTTTCTGTATCAGGATCGAAACAATTTTACTTGTATTTGCCCTCCACCGTACGAAAAGGTACATGTTAACGGGATACCCCACTGCTTGGAAAAGAGTCTAGCAAAGTTTTTTGAGTTGGAGTATGAGGAAGTGGGACACTTACAAGGACCGAGTAATCTACATCCATAAAAAAAAAATAAAAAAAAATAAAAAAAAAAAAAAAAAAAAAAAAAAAAATGTATATGAGTATGTATAAAAACCGTCCTGCTCGTTCCGTAGGAATCATTCTTGCCATGATGATGAATATTGATTATACTGTTTCCGTTGAATGGATGTGGCATTTGGACACGTTTAAACCCATGGAGTTGGTGTTTGTGTCCACTTACGACTTGTCCACCGTCTATGTGGTGCGACCGAATATGGACTGTTTAACCTTTACGTACCAGGACGTCATAAAGAACTTGACGTTGGCTCACCACCCTTTCGAAGAGGGAGTGAGCAGCAACAATGGGCACGTGTTTTACGCGCCGCCCGAGGACCTCCTGGAGGATTACGTGCCAAACGCGTTTTACGAAACGCACTTGAAATGCCAGGATGGATGGGATTCCGTCATTGGAACGGACGACTGGGCCACCTACATGTACTTGGAACCCTTGTTTGGTTCCAAGATGATGTACTTGGGATCGACTGCCAGTGCCGAATTGAGAGCAATGACAGAAGCGAAGGTGTTGCATTATTCGAAACACGTTTGATTATTTAAAAAAAAAAAAAAAAAAAAAAAAAAAAAAAAAAAAAAAAAAAAAAAAAAATTTTTTTTTTTTTTTTTTTTTTTTTTTTTTTTTTTTTTTTTTTTTTTTTGAGTATGTATAAAAACCGTCCTGCTCGTTCCGTAGGAATCATTCTTGCCATGATGATGAATATTGATTATACCGTTTCCGTTGAATGGATGTGGCATTTGGACACGTTTAAACCCATGGAGTTGGTGTTTGTGTCCACTTACGACTTGTCCACCGTCTATGTGGTGCGACCGAATATGGACTGTTTAACTTTTACGTACCAGGACGTCATAAAGAACTTGACGTTGGCTCACCACCCTTTCGAAGAGGGAGTGAGCAGCAACAATGGGCACGTGTTTTACGCGCCGCCCGAGGACCTCCTGGAGGATTACGTGCCAAACGCGTTTTACGAAACGCACTTGAAATGCCAGGATGGATGGGATTCCGTCATTGGAACGGACGACTGGGCCACCTACATGTACTTGGAACCCTTGTTTGGTTCCAAGATGATGTACTTGGGATCGACTGCCAGTGCCGAATTGAGAGCAATGACAGAAGCGAAGGTGTTGCATTATTCGAAACACGTTTGATTATTTAAAAAAAAAAAAAAAAAAAAAAAAAAAAAAAAAAAAAAAAAAAATTTTTTTTTTTTTTTTTTTTTTTTTTTTTTTTTTTAAATGGTTAAATGAACAGAAAATCTCTTTTTTTTTCACGTACTTTGTCGTTGTCCTACTGGTGTGAGATTGTTCCTGAAAAAGACACCTATCAATATCATTCCAAAAACCAATCCCATTATGAGGTACCACATAGCCCACGTACTTTTTGAATGCGTAGTATTTGGCGGTATCTGGGGAGGTTTTAGAATGTTTACTTGTATTCCGGGACGTTTCACACTCTGCACATTGCTTGGAGGGTTCACACTCGGCACATTGCTTGGAGGGTTCACACTCGGCACATTGCTTGGAGGGTTCACTTTCGGCACATTGCTGCTGGGAGGCATCACAGTATTTGGATCTCCTCTAAATATAGTTCTAGGGCGAGATTGACGTAGAGACTTGACATTTGTCAAAAAATCATATTCACCTTTACCGTGTATAGATCGCTTTAATTGATTTATTATATTAGACGATCCGACGTCTGGTTTCATGGTGTGACTCAAGTAAGGTTGATTTTTCACTCGTGGTATTATAACTACATTTGTATTGGTAATGGGATAACCTATGGGGAAAATGTCTTTTTCCAAGTCGTTGTCATGCATATCAATCGTATATTCGTCACCGTTCTCGTCATGCGGATATATGACCGTTAAATCGTGTAATTTGGCATACCGTCTATTTAATATCTTCTCTCGAGTCTTTGGGTTATCCCGTTCTCCGACAATCTCATATGGGTATACTTGATTTCCATTTTCGTCAATGGCGTATCGAGACAGTTTATGTCCATTCGTTTGTGTGACGGGATTTTGAGTGCTAGGATTCACCGGATAATACTCGATGCCGTCCGAGTCTTTTGGAAGAATGGCAAAACCATCTTTATCTATAGCATATTTTGGGATTCCGTCTTTTGTATAAGCAAGCTGACCATCTGATGGGTAAAATTCGCTTCCGTCTTTCGTCCTTGCGTAATATGTTTCAGCATTGACATCACGCCTCAAGTGAATATTTTGATCCTTGTCTCTCAAGTAATACTCGTTAAAATTAGAACTTTCCGTAGGATAATATGTTTTTAAATTTTCATCACGAGGGTAAATAACCAAACCATTTTTGTCCAGAATAAATTCCCCAGTCTTGACCTCTTTACCATTATGCTTGGGATAGAACATTACACCCAATTTAGTTTTAGCGTACACTGCTTTTTCGTTTCCGTAACCAGGACTGAATTCTTCTTTCCCCAATTCATCCTCGGGATAATATTCGTTTTGATACAGGTTTTTTGCATAAATTGGCTTACCAGAAACCTCTGTTAAAATGATTGGTATTCCATGGATATAGTAATATATCTCGTTACCGTCGTCGTCTTTTTCATACTTTGGTCTACCGTTGGCGTCTTTTGTATAAATTACGGCAGGTAACGATTTCATACGAATTGGGACCCTAACACCTTTGTAATTAGAGTAGACTTGATCATTCACCGCATCATAGAGGTAAAATTTGTTACTCATCTTTATCTTTGTTCATTATCGGAAAATATGTTCTTGGATAAAATTCAGATTGATTGGCTTTCTTTGCGTAATATTCACTCTTTTCGCCGGCGATGTTTTTCAAAGCCGCCAATTCCACCTTCGAAATGGGATCTAACATGTAAAACTGATCACCGTTAGCTGTTATAGGATAAATTTGGTTACCAGAACCATCTTCGGCATATTCGCAAACCCCGCTACTTTGCAAAAAGTACTCGTCCTGGTTCGATCTACGAGCATAGTAAACATTACCGTCTTTATCCAGTGGATAAAATTGTTTTCCATTGATGGGATACGTCGGATAAATCTCATCCCTCGTGGTGGGATCGATTTTAAAATCGGGTCGTTTCGTTGTGAGGTTGAATGGAACAATCATTTTAGTTTTATCAATCTTTATATACATTGTTGGTTTATTTGGAGTTTCAATAGGATACTCGATAACTTCTTTATTCGGGCCGATGCGCCGAGCATAAGTTTCAACACCATCTTTGTTTTTCAAATAATAATTGGACCCATTCGATGTGGCGTAAAATTCATCACCGTTGTTTAGTTTTGCATATTTGAATTGAAGGTAATATTCGTTTCCCTCTTTCTCGTAGTCAGTGTTTGTTCGGCGAGGTGGGCGTATTGACATTACGTTCGTCAAGTAATCAAAGCTATCGTTTGATGTCTCATCCCGAATCAAACGACTCGTAATGTTTTCTATTGAAACGTTATCTTGTAGATTCATACCCAGATACGGTTCACCCGCGACTCGAGGAATAATCACGAAACCTTCCTTGGACACGGGATAACCAATGGGGAAAATATCTTCCTCCAAATCAGTATCGGGATTCATTTCGAGGGTAAACTCGTTACCGTTTTCATCGACCGGATATATAATTGATCGGTCATTCAAACTGGAATACTTTTTGTTTAATGGCACATTTCTAAAAGATTCCATCCCTTGATAATGTATCACCTGAGAAGGATACCTTTCGTTGTTATCTTTGTCATGAGCGTATCGATGTAGTTCTTTATTTTCTTTGTCTAAATAAATATCAGTATTCGAGATTTTATCAAATAAATAATATTCGTTTCCATTGGAATCTTTTGGAAAGATGACTAAATCATTTCTGTCGTAAGCGTATTTTGGTATATTGTCCTTGTTATGAGCAAATGTACCTACTCCTGGATAAAATTCGTCTTTGTTGGCTTTACGAGCATACCATTCGGTACCTTCCTTATCGGAACCGATGTGAATTTGACCCGTTACTTTATCAGTCAAGTAATACTCGTCCCCCGAAGAACTATCTATGGGATAAATTGGTTTTCCTTCAACATCGAACGAATAGTGATTCAGATCTAGGACGTCCTTCTCTTCAGCTAGGTCCTCTACACTTTCAGGTTGGTCCCCTCTTATGGGTCTATCCATAAAATTGTCTTCTGCCTCACCCACTTCTTTTTCTGGTTTCTCTGCGAGATTGCTACTAGTGGATCCAACCTCCGCAAGCCGACTAAACTTGACTGGAGGCTCTAGAGGCTTAGATTTTCGCTTTCTCGGATAGATTGGATTACGAGCGTTCACGTTGAAATTCATACTTTATTATATAAAGCTCACCGAGAAGAGTCTATTATGACCTTCTTAATCATTTGGGGTTTTGTATTATTTTTATTTTGGAACCATCGAATCTACCGAGCGTATGCGAAAATTACTTGGCAGACTTTGTACCACGACGTGGACCCTACCGAATGGCGCGAGTACATGATAGCTGAACAATTAAAGAAGAATTCAGGATGGATACCATAATCATTGGCACTTTGGGAGTAACTGCGATCTACACGACTAGCGTCCTTTCAATGTGCTTGATAGTGGTTCGACGTTGGTGGTTTTCGTTATTTTTAATTTTGAACTTGGCCATCTTTACGTTATTGTTTATCGGATATCTTCGAAAATGGGTGATTTTGAGTTGGTTTGGAGAGACGTTCGACTTGTGCTATTGGTTTTGTCAAATGAGACAGTGGGTAAAACCCATATGAAGTCGATAAGTTACACGAAGTATTGGAATCTGGATTTAAAAAAAAAAAAAAAAAAAAAAAAAAAAAAAAAAAAAAAAAAAATTTTTTTTTTTTTTTTTTTTTTTTTTTTTTTTTTTTTTTTAGTACATTTTCCATGGGAGCATCTTTGGCAGATTCCAATACTTCGTGTAACCTATCAACTTCACTGCGATCATCCATTGCCTGGTAAAATTCAGATTCTTCTCCATCGCTTCCATTCATTTCTTCGTTGTCATTCATTTGTTTAAAATAAGAATCAATATGCTCTTTCGTCATTTCCATGCATTTCGTTAGAAAATTTTCCACTTCGGTGTCTGCGTCTGAAGAAAATTCTTCACGTTGCAATTCTAATGGTTTTTGTAAATCAAATTCTATATATTTAATTAACACTTCTATAACGACATTGGGTCGGTCTCTTTGTTTCATTTTTTTCAAGATAGCCAGTTTATCCATAAATGTTTGTAGTGTTTCATCAGTCATCGGCATGTCATTACGAAACTTTACAATCATTTCGAAATACTTTTCATAAAACACAAAAAATAAGCATTTCAACCATTTTACTTGATAAAAATTGTTTGATTCTGGATCCGAAGTCAGTTGATTAGGATGTTGCAATGTCGCCTCGTGATTTCCTCTCCAATAATCTTTGGAAATTTCCTCAGCATCTTTAATGATTGTCTTTGGTCGTTTCCGTTGTAATCGTTGTTCAATCGGTAATGCTTCATCTTCCTTCAAACGTTTTGATCGTGCATATGATTCTATTTTATGAACGTTTTCAAGTAAAGTTGGCCAAAAGTTGTGCTTTGGAATTTCCTTCATGACATCCATATTATAAAGCCATTTTTTGTAAATCGTTTCCCAATCCTCTAGTTTGTTTTTGAGTTCATTGTACTTTTTCTCACATGTAGACCATGATGAGTTTGAATCAGTCAACTGCTTTTGGTAAGCATCTAGTTTCGTTTTCAAATCAGTCGCTTTAGCTGTGTTCTGTTTACTTTCCTCCATATGTGTTTGGCATTGTTGGAGAATTCTAGTTTCATTTGCTTGGAGTCTTGTTATCTCTCCCTTCAGTTTTGCTATTTCGTCTTCAAGATCAAATTTGACTTTATTAAGTTCGGCGTAGTCTCTTTCACGGTTTTGCAAATCCACCTTGACTTCATCGAGCTGTTGCTTCCACGCTTCATAGCTCGATGAAGTCCCTAGTCGAGGCATTTTATTGACCTCTTCATATTTAGCCTGGAGCCTTTTGTATCTGTCGAAAAGCTTTTGGTATTTCTCTTTGCTTTTTGTTAGTTCACTCTCACGGTTGGTGAGTTGTTCTTTGCAGGTTGTGAGTTCTCCTCGGTCGGTTGCTAGTTCACTATGGTATTTTTTTAACTCTCCTTGACATTCACTGAGCTCTCCTTTGCATTTTTCGAGTTCGCTTTTCGATATATTGAGCTCTACTTGGCATGTTTCAAGCTCTACTTGGCATGTTTCAAGCTCCACTCGGCATGTTTCAAGATCTATTTTGGATTTATTAAGTTCTCCTTGGCATGTTTCGAGATTTTCTTGGCATGTTTCGAGATTATGTTTGGAGTTTATGAGACTTTTTCTGCGCATTGAATTTATTTTTTTACGTGATTCATTTATTTTTTTGGTGTTAGGTGCTTTGAAAATGTGAATTTGTTCTTTAGAATCTTCTTGGTGTTGTTCTAGATTTAGTTTGGTGTCGTTTTTCTCTTGGAGGATCTCAATCTCCTTCTTGTAGTTTGCGACCTGTTCTTGGCATGATATAAAATCTGCTTCGCACTTTTCATGAAAATCTATATTCAAAGCTTTGTGCTTTTCCAATTCAGCATTCCATTTCAATTCACAGATTTCTATACTATTAACCAATTCAGTAATGGTTTGTTTGGATACATCCAAATCCTCTGATAAATTTAAATTCGACGCCTTAAGTGTCTTAATCTGACCTTTTAAATCATTTTCCAGGGTTTGATAATCCTTTTTTAGCTCATTGATTTCTGTTTTTGCCATCTTCAGATTCTCATCTTGCGTTTTCTTTTTTGACTTTAGCTCATTGATTTTTCTAAGGGATTTCTCCAACTCTTCATTTTGCGTCATGTTTTTTGCATTACATACCTCTATTTTTTCCAATAATTCTGATTTCGACACCTCAAGTTCATCAATTTGCGATTTGAGTTCTTTTACAGAATTTTCCAGACGTTTATTTTCTTCACTATATGCTTTCAACGCTTTTACATTTCTTTTATACTCGGATACCATTTTAATAGGTACTTTGTGAAATGTTTTACAAGATCTAAATTTGTTAAATATATCTTTTGATTCATCAATATCGTCCTCCGGCATTGAAACAGTTGGTGAGGTAGGCCTCGAGTCATCTTTAAATGGACTCACTGACAAGGGGTTGTTTTCAAGCATCAACTGGTCTGGAAATGAAAGTTTTCTTGTCTGCATGTCATCATATTTTTTTATATCTCGGTCCAATATAGAAAGAAAAAATTCAACCCATGTATGTTCATTTACTCGAACATTTGGATCACGATGGTTTATAAACATTATAAATTTATCACGTATGGCGCTAATCTCCTCTTTCTCATTGATAAATTGTTTCAGAAACGTATTAGGGTCGTCAGTGCTTTGTATATTACATACAAGTAAAAATCTTTTTATAAATTCCAAATACGTCTTGAAACCATTTTCATCGACCCCCATATATTCCATCTCTGTAGAAATGTAATTTAGAAAATGTTCATGATTAACATTCCTCGCGTTCCCCTCCAAACATGCCTTCACGGTATTTGCAAAATTATGAATGGATAAAGTAGCGGTGCATCCCACCGTCTTTTCGAGTTCCCCCAATTGTTCCTTAACTGATTGATCCAGATGCATGCATACCTCTTTCTCATTCGCTAGTTGTTTTTCCAAATCGGTAATCTTGATATCCAACTGATAATTGCGAGAATTTAATTTTTCAATCTCCTCATTTGCATGATCAGTTTTAAGTCGTTCCAAAAAATCCGTAGCCTGATCCATCAATTCTGGATTTTTAGCTTCAAACTCTATAGTTCTCAGCGGTTCCTCCGATACTTGAAACTTTTCCTGCAACTCAGGCGTGGTTTGGTTACCTATAATTGATGAATGTAGGCTTTCCACACTTTTTTTAGCTTGATCAATCATATAAATCATTTCTTTTAACGTTTCAATTTCATTAATATTCTCTAACGTTTCATTCAACGTTTTCAATTTGATTTCAGCGTCTTTAAACGCCTTGTGGATGTCGTCGTGAAACTGGGTCGTTTTCTCATCCACTCGGAGAGCGCCCAGCGACGTTTCAACATTATGTAGGATTGATTGGATCTTGGCATCGATCGAGTCGGCAATGTTCTGGGAAGGAAACGCTTTCTCGATGAATTCCTTGAATTTGGAGATGATGACATCCCCGATTTGTTCATTAATCTCTTCTTTAACACCCGTTTCTGTGATTTGAGGCGATAATATATTACATTGAATCGCCCCAAGGGCATCTTGAGGTGATTCAATCTGTTCCTGGATATTAAACGATTCAATTGGATTCGTTGAATGCTGCAACTGTGTTTGTAGCTTCCCAAGTAAAACCTTTAAATTTTCATATTCCATACTCAACTTTTCCATCTCTTTGTGTGGAAGAGCTTTTAATATCATAGATTCTACATTTTGATATTGTAAAGGTAATATTGAATTAGTTGTACTGTTCTCCATACATTGGATATTGGTTTTCAATTGACCAAATTCCCAATTTAAACGATTTATTTCTTTTTTACATTCATCCAATTGCTCTTGATTCGATTTTGTTTTCCTTTCATATTCATCCAATTGCTCTTGATTCGATTTTGTTTTCCTTTCATATTCATCCAATTGCTCTCGATTCGATTTTACATTTTTTTCGTAATCATCCAATTGCTCTCGATTCAATCTTGCTTTCCTTTCGTAATCATCCAATTGCTCTCGATTCAATCTTGCTTTCCTTTCGTAATCATCCAATTGCTCTCGATTCAATCTTGCTTTCCTTTCGTAATCATCCAATTTATCTCGACAAGTCTCCAATTCTTTGACCCTATCTTCTATCGTACTGTCCCGACGCTCTGACCGATTTTGGTCAATGTGGCACAGTTTAAATAAAAAATCCAAAAAGCTATTACTCTGCTCGTAAATATTGGGATACTTTTCAATGAGCGGTTTACCCAATTCAAATGCTTGTACCACGTCGTTCCTAATTTCACGCTTCAACGTATTGATCAAATTAAGGTTGAGCCCATTGTCTCCATCCCGATGATACTTGTTAATCGCAATGACCAACGGCTTGAAAGCCATCTTTCTTTACTTTAAAAGTATTTGTTGCATAAAACTCAAATCTTTGTACAAGAGTTGGTATTTTTCACTCGTCTGGATCGAAAGCCATGCAATTACCGACTTTAACATCAAAATTTCGAATGTAAAACGTTTCAGGTACCAAAAGAGTCCAAAAGTGTTCCACGCTTCTTTATTCTTGTACAAGGGTATCCACCTGGTGCATGTCACGTAATTAATGTCTTTGTACCCTCGCTCCGTCAGGTTCGAAACGACCATTGGAGAAACGTAGGTGACATCTTCCGTGACATCTTCCGTGCAGAACGCAACTCCGACCGGTTCAGCGTCCGATAACATAATCTCACATTGATAAAACTCAATCGGGATTTTATGGATGGGATTAAATGTTTCGTTTCGAAGTAATATTTGATAAAGAGCAGTTGCAAAAGTTGCATTTGGGATCCGATCGAAAAACTTTATAAAAGAGACGTACGTCAAAGAGTATGCGAGTGGGAACCACGCGTTGAAATGACTTGGGTTGTACTTGTTCCGTTTGAAAAATCTCAAGAGAGCCAAAGTCGAAAGAGTAGTTGAAGAGGCCGAGTTGAACAATTCAACAAGTGCTCGGTAAGCTTGGTCCCTCCTACATTTTTTCCAAATGTGTTTGAACGGATTTCGTTTCGCAATCACATACAATGTCGAGTTGTGAAACGTTTCATGCACGACGGACAAGCGAGGGAACAGAGATAAGAGTAAAGTCCGTGTCGATTTGTTTGGAACTGCAATGCAACTATTACTAGTGGGATCACCATTCACTTTGAAGAGAAGTGCATCAGACTTTAACTCTAAGGGAGGAGTCGAACGATCGAGTACGACGACGGTCCCCTCTGGAGGCTTCACCGGGCCGATTTGAAAGTGATGATTTTGGTAATACACGATTGGAAGTTTGAAATGAACGACAATCAAGTAGTATCCCGAGCCAAAAGAGTTTCCAAATACTTGCACGTAGCTTCCTATATTCGACAGGATGCTTGCAGGTACTTCTTGCATGTAGAGAGGTGAGTACATTGCCTTGGCGAGGGCTTGGGGTCCACTGTAGTCTGACACTCTATGTTCAATATGCTCCGGCATGTTGTATAATTAAAAGATTCCAGAGTCTTGCATCTTATATATATATATATATATATATATATAAAAAAAAAAAAAAAAAAAAAAAAAAAAAAAAAAAAAAAAAATTTTTTTTTTTTTTTTTTTTTTTTTTTTTTTTTTTTTTTAGTTTGTTTTCAAGACATTTTCAATCAAATAGTCAAACGTGTCTTCCGACAAGGCGTCCGTGTGGTTCAATGTTTTCAACACGTCATCTTCCACCACGCTACTACCATCCACGAGTTGACCCAAATAGTCCACGTGTAGACCTTGCAAGTTAAACACGCTTTTGGAATAACTATAACCCGGTCTCCAAATCTTCCCTCCGCTAGACAGAGCCTCGGTAGCCGTCACGGCGTGGGCGACCGCTTCGACAGGGGATATTCCGTTCCAAAATGAATTCTTGACGAGTTTTCCATTTTGTATTCCTACCTCTCCAAACATTTGATGTAGATGCTCGAACGATCCCTTTGCTTTGGATGATACTTGAGTGACGAGACAACATCCCTTTAAATCTCGTTTGGAAATTTGTTCAAATTCTTCGAGAGAGGAGGTTCGCTCACCAATTTCTGCCAACTCCTTCATTTCTTTCAACGTCAATGCAAAACAGGTCCGACTCTGGAACGCGTCCAGGTAAAAGAGCCGCATGCGATCAAAGCTTTCGAAAGTCACGGCCGACCCGTACAACTCGAAAATGACGTTAAAGGTACGCTTCAAATCAGGATGTTTGTAGGGTAAAAAGTCGATTTCGTCGTAAAACATGTAATATGCTACGAGCATATCTTGACTGGGTGATAATTTCAACCCATTCACCGGACAATTCATTTGCTCTTGGCAGTTGAGAATGGTGGCACATTCGGCTTGAGATTGGTGGTTGGGTACAATGTAAACGTTGCATTCGTCTCCATCAAAATCGCCAGCAATACTTTCCAAAATCTCCAAATTGATACCGATGGTATTTTCTTCGTCTTTTCCTCCCTTGACGACTCGCAAAGCCACAAAACTGCCCGGCGTCAGGGACGGCATCCGATTCAAAATGACAAACTGACCCTCTAAATTCAATTTATTGCAAATTTCCTCCGGCAAACATATTTCGTTGGATTTCAAACTAGGTTTTGGACCAATCATACCCCTCATGGAGAGTGTGGATCGTTTGCCGTACGCATTCTGACGTATAAAGGTAAACTTGCCGCAAGAACGACGCGCCAGGCTTCGGTAATTGAGAGCAACTTCTTCGATTTGCTTGTAAAACGCGCCCGATTTCGAAGCCGGAGGGTTGGTTTTACTTCGATTCGTGACGGGTTGCCCTTGCACGTACTTCATGACCTTTTCGTACACGAGCGTCGAAGCCACTTGCCAATAGATTGGGTCGGGTATTACCAAAAACTCTTGATTCGATTTTATTTTCGCTTTTCGTAGAGCTACATCCAACTGTTTCAGAGAAAACGTGTACCCGGGCGTAGAAATGCCGATGGAATGAACTGGATAGGATGACACTAGAGAGTTGTAATAAAATTGATTACAACAGACTGTATAGGGTACTTTGAAAACGAGTTTCGACTTGCATTTCGAACACGTTTGCGAAAATTCGTGACTCTTTCGCCAAGCCCTCAAAATCTCAATGAGATTTTGAGGGGTCATGGTGACTGGACATTGATCGTAGCTGAGAATGGATATACCATATCGAGTGACCGTCATCTTAATAAAGTAACAGAGAAAAAATGGAAGCGTATCCCAAACGTCGAAATGGCAACGAATACTATCCGACTGGTAGCGAAAATTTCGTGAAAAATTCAAAAGGTCTCGAACTCTATGCTCGCGACAGTCGAGGTAACCAGCTGTATCCTCGACGAAAGACGAATGTGTTTGCTCAAAACGAATACGGCGTCGAATATTATGCCAAAGACGTTAACGGAAACGAATTTTATCCCACAGTCAACAAGCGATCTACGTTTATAGTGGATAGGAAAACAATGATGGTAGTATTGGCAAAATGGGCGGACGGACGGCAACGTTATCCGACCGATACCAACGGAAACGAATACTATCTTAGATACGAAGGTAAACCGTTTCTCTTGCGAAACGAAGAGGGTTCTCCTTACTTGGCTAAATCCCGAAAAGGGCAGGATTTAATACCTTGGAATTATGTGAGTCAATTCTTGAACACTGAAGATCCTCACGTGTACTCTAGAGACTCGGGGGGTAATGGGGTGTACTGGAACGAAAGTCCTCTTTCCCCTTTTACTCGGGCTGTCGTGACTTGCTTATGCCAGACGGTCGTCTTGTGTCCTCCGATTGCTGGAACTCTTCTCTTGTTTGCATGAGAATATAATCTGTGTATTGTACATGGGGCAAGTAAAGAAAGATAATACTATTCCTAATCCATCAGAATTTATATTAAAAAAAAAAAAAAAAAAAAAAAAAAAAAAAAAAAAAAAAATTTTTTTTTTTTTTTTTTTTTTTTTTTTTTTTTTTTTTTAAGATATACATGTCGACGGGTTTCGAGATTGAAACCCGATGAGCGTTCCGTATTGATGATATCGATTGCCGCTCGCTAAATGGTCCATCATGATCCAAGTCATGCCAGGGTTTACTAAAAGGGCATAAAAGTATAAAATGTATAAACACGTTGCATCATAATGATCCGTATTTCGTGTCGATAACCGATTAGCCATACTTTGCACCGCTTTCAGCACGACTCTGCGTCGATCCATCAAACAAAAACTCTCATAGTCGAAATGAATTGCGTTGAACCATTGGTCCTTTTGGTCCGCAATGTTGTACAGCATGCCATACGCTTCCCGATTCTCCATCACGTGCACGACATGTGTTTTTGCTTCCTCTTGAAACTCTTCCACGAGTTTTAGTGTCACGACATTGATTTCTTTAAACGCCATACTCGGCACGTGTAACTTTTCCAGTCGGTCTCTGTGTTTAGACGCCACGTTCTTTATCAACCAGTCGATTCGCATCGAAGATTTACGCAGCACGTTCAAATCGTAATACTCTGACATTCTCTTTAGTTATCGTTTGTGGTGCGCTTCAAATTCTTGATACATACGTCTTGGTAATACACGACCGATTCTTGCCGTTCAGTCAGTTTCGTCGTCTTTACCTCGTCTACTTCATCTATTTTTGAACGTTTCGCCGGTGGAGATTCCGCTTCTAACGATGCCATCAAACTCGCATTCTCAAACGTTTGGCTGGACGCGACAGAGTCTCCGATGGCCCTAAAGTCGAACGATTTCAAATTAATGTCCGCGCGACGATGTTTGTAAAATTCCTGTTCGAACCTGACAATGAGTTCTGTATCGCAAAGCGACATGTTTTTCGTCGCCTTCAAGTACTGACGAATGGCCGATCGCAAATCAGTCATGGTAGTGACACTCGCGCAATTTATTTGGACGTCCATGTGCAACTTGAACTGGTTGTAAATGTCCGTATTGACTAGATAGTCTCGAGTGTATTCGACGACGCAATCGGGCTCGTCCCGATAATGCAACAGACCGTCTTTTCGGTTCATGTGCGTTTGTAGATGAAAGTAGAGGAGCAGAAAACACCCTTCGTACGAATTCTCCACCACGTACGATTGTTTCGAATATCGGTTGAATCGAACTTGTTCAGAGGTGCTCGTGGGCGCTTTTCGCTTGAACGTAGCATGGAACGGAATCGCAACGATCCTGTCTCGAAAAGCTTGGGTGGTGATCGTTTCGGGCGCGTTGTTGGTCGTCGTGAATAATTTGGCCGTCGGAATACCCCCGACGTTCGCCTCGTACATGTTTCGAAACGAGACTTGCGAGTCTCCCGTGATTTGCTTGATCCGATTTTCGTGGACTTTGCTTTCCAACTCGTCAGTCGCAATAATTCGGCACGAAAAAAGCGTCGAAGCCAGTTCGGGAAGGGCATTCGTGCTGGAAGTACCCGGCTTCAAATTTTCAGATTGAATGCTGTGAAAGTATCCTCCAAACGTCTTGGCTACTAGCTCAAACAACTTACTCTTTCCGTTTCGCATGCTGCCCTTCAAAATGAAAAATTTACGTTCGTAATTGGTGGCAATGAGTATGCTCGCCAGCACGTCTAAAAAGTACATGACGAGATCGTACTCGAACGACAGATATTTGCAAATTTGGGCGTAAAACTGCATCATGGACTGAGCAAAGGGATCCATGACAGTTTCAGGTAGCTGTTCGCTCACGAGTTCTTTCAACGTGTCGACCAAGTCGTCCGTTCGATCGAGAAAAAGTTCTTTCAAAAATAGTAAAAAGAACGCCTTGGTGGTCAAGAGAGCGTAAAGCTCCTGGAGTTGGGGGTCGGTCAACAGAGTCGTCATGGTCATTCGAGGCACCTCGATCCCCAATTTCCTGTCGGACATGAACAATTCGGGAACGGTTCCTCCAATGTGACCCGTCAGCAAGTCTAGCATCCCGTGCGGTAGACGAAGGAGCCACTTGTGTCTATCCATCTGCACGCTCCGATGCTCCATGGCGGAATCGCTCAAAATAGCCGAGATGACGGTTCCTATGGAAAAGCGGTCCAATAGATTTTCTTCGGGACCCCCCAATCCTCCACCCTTGCGGTACTGATGGACAAATGCTTTGACGTGTGTCCAAAGATTAACCATGTGATCGGTGATTTCGTTATCACGCGCGATTTCTTGCCACGATTCAGTCAGATAATTCCACATGTAACGCGACGATTTCTTTACGGCGTTGGCCAGTCGCAGCACCACAATCGGGAAATTGTGTTCTTGAATTTTCCGCAAGAGTGCGATCACTTGTTCCGTCGTCGACACGCTCAAGATGGCACGCTGCGAATCTTGGATGATGCATTTCAACTTGTCGCGAGCCGTGAGTGATTTAGGGTACAAATTATTACCGCAAAAATGAATGGTACCCACCGTAAAGTCTTCCAACGCGTGCTTGATGTGACTCTCGTCCACTTGTTCGAGTCGATCGAGAATGGAATGAAATTCCGTGTCGAGAAACGATCTCACTGGATGAATGAGCTCCTTTGAGCTCATATTCAAATGTTTGCAAAGAGCATAAAAAACAGGTAAAAAGTAATAACCTTTATCGTGCTGCATGATGGTTTTAAGAGGGTTCGGATCAGTGGCGAGCTTCCCATTGTCCTCTTGGAGAGCTTGATTGATCGATTGAAAAATCGGATTGTCATTCGTATCGAGCCCCACCGATAACCGCACGCTCTGTTGGAACCACTTTTTAAGCGCATAGTTGTTGGTGTCGAAGGAATCAATCATGAAGGCATTGAAGCGTAAGTATTGAAAGCTTTTCAAGAAATGCGACCCGTCAAACAAAAGCTGTTTTCCTTTACAAATGTATCCCAATTCAGACGTACGCTTGTAGGTGAATTGAACCACGTCCTCCTGAGCGTTGGATGTCGTCGGTTCTTTGGTGACCACCGTAGCATAGGAGAGTCGATGCAGAGGTGGAAAAGGCATCGCGACGGGCATCATAAACTGCTTCAAGTAGGGTCCGTATTGCCGTTCGCTCAAAAAGAGAAACTTGCGGAAAAACGACTCGCTGTTGTGTTTCCGTCTCTTGAATTTCGCCTTTGCATGTTGGAATTGTGCGTTACTACTCGGCACGTTCAAATCAATCGTGAACGAATCTGTCTCGTCCAAGTAACCGATCCGGAAAGCTTTGTAGGGAGAGGTGTCGGGTTTCGCTGCTCCAGGTAACATGACGTTGAGCAACGTGTCGAGCACGTACTTGCCCGAGTTGTCCGAGAATACCATTTTGTTTTTCAATCGTTCGCATAAAAGAATGTAATCATCGTAAGCAATCGTGAGTTCTGGAAGGTGTACGTGAAGCCCTTTAGAGTTTGGGCGCGATGCTAAAATGTATGTAAAGTTGGGTATAGCTGGTAAAAGTAAGAGTTTGAGAGTCGATTCAACGTGCTGCATAATGTTTTGGGAGACTTTGGAGGTATCGGGATTGTCGGATTTAAAATCCAAGTCGAAAATAAGTGAATGTTGCTGACAAGACGACAAATCCATCGTGAAGGCTGGAAGGTTTGATGTTTTCGACGTCCAATATTGAGTAAATGCATCGTAATCATTTCGGTATATGTACCATATACCCTGATTCTTGGTGTCCATCCCATACACAAGGTATGCGTCTCTCGGAGCATGTTCGACAGAGTTGGTTTTATTTAAAACCCCCATTCACTTTATTCAGTTTTCCTTGCAGAATACGTGCCGAGTTTGTCTTTTCGAATACTACCGCACACGGGAAGGCTGCCCCAATGTGAGACGACGTCTGTAAACATCTAGGATATATCTACAAAAAAAAAAAAAAAAAAAAAAAAAAAAAAATATTTTTTTTTTTTTTTTTTTTTTTTTTTTTTTTTTTGTCAGATCCGTTGACATCAAAATATTCTTTCCACTTAGATTTGACTTTCACCTCAAGATAAAATGGGTTAGGAGTTTCAAATCTGTTTAGTCCCATGTTTCAGGAATTCTTTCCATGATATTTGCAAATGCCTCCCTTTCCGCCAGAGTCCTACCGATAATGTCAAGTACATCTTTATCCAAATGGTTATTCATGTCTTCTAGAGTATTAAGTTCATCTTCCAAATTCTCCATCGAGTCGTTTAATTCTTCCAATTCTTTCTTTACTTCTTCAAGCATTTCATCAATTAACAACTTATTTTCGTAATCCTCTTCATCAAATTCGCTTTCATTCGAAGACTCGTATGTATCCTCTTCTTCCAATTCACTTTCGTTGGAAGTCTCGTGCGTATACTCGTCTTGCAATTCTTTCTTTGCTTCCTCAACCATTTCATCTATTAAAGACTCATTTTCGTATTCCTCTTCATCAAATTCACTTTCATTGGAGGGCTCGTACGTCTCCTCTTCTTCCAATTCGCTTTCCTCGGAACTCTCACACCTCGCCTCTTGGGCAAGATAGGATTTGTTTAAAAGAGATACAAGTGTATGCGTAAATGGTGTGTTTCTCAACTCACGGAGTGAAAGCCAGCCCGCATGTTTCATTTGTCGCTTATCCAACGACTCATCGTAACGTATGTTTACAAGTTCGACTCTCGAATCAACCACTTTATTTACAAAAGTATACTTGAAATCGTGATTACAAGTATTTGCAATAAATCCAAAGAATTGATCATACGACATGTCGACTGCTGAATTCTTAAAATGTACTCGAGTCTCATGAAATGAACAACGTTCATCTACCCAAACATTAAAATGGGGATAGTATCCATATATCTTTAGAGAATATTTAGAATTCAAATGTTCTTTTATAAAATCTTGAAACAAACTGGTATGAAGTTGAATCGTAAAATGGTTGGCACGTTCCACACTTGCGTAGATTGGGATCATGATGGAGAGTATACCAGAGGCGTACCGATGAGTGTGTAATGGCTAAATCGCAATGGTATATGTACACTCAAAAAAAAAAAAAAAAAAAAAAAAAAAAAAAAAAAAAAAATTTTTTTTTTTTTTTTTTTTTTTTTTTTTTTTTTTTTTTTTTTTTTTTTTTTTTTTTTTAATTCAAATCTTAACATTTTTTTTACCAAGTGTACTCTTCCAAGTTCTCAAGGAACGCATTTATAACATCTCTGTCAGACTTTTCAAACCCCATAAAAGGCATTGCGTGGTACGAAATTATTAATGGTATCACTTCTGGCAACCACTGGTGCTTCATTTCCTCTGCCTTTTTGAAGAAATCAACATATATTTTTTCGTCGGGATATTTTTCAATTTCAAAGGTGCGTCCTCTTTCCAACATTCGCAGATATCCCATCTTTCTAGAATACTCACTAAAGGTAATTGAGTCCCCATAGTCTAGCAAGTGCACTTCGCCAACTCCGATACGCCTCAATCGTTCCTCGTAATATTTTGCTAGGCGAGTCATCTCTGTCATCGTCAAACCCTCTTGAAATTGAAAGGCAGAGATGAGAGGGTTACGAGAAGAGACGATGATCATTTTCTCCTTGTTGTCCGCCTTTTGAATCACTTGCTCAATTTTGGCCACGTAATTTTCCAATACTAAATAAAGTTTGGTCATTGTATCCGTGACAAGAGACTCGTCCAATAAAGTCTCTACCAAAGAGAGGCAATCGTCCACCCAGGCATAACCTAGACTCTTGGCGAAGTGTGTCTTCCCGATACCCACGTAAGATGCTTGAATATCTATCAGTTGAATCATGTCTGAGGTAAGGCGGGAGCAACTTGAATGTCCTTGTGCGTACTAAGCTCGTGGTAGGGTCGTTTGTCGAAACAAGAAAAGGATGTGCTGGTCCAAAGAGCTGAGAGCATTTGATTATCAATTGAGAATCTTCAAGATATACCCCACTCCAGTAAAAAAAAAAAAAAAAAAAAAAAAAAAAAAAAAAAAAAAAAAAAAAAAAAAAAAAAAAAAAAAAAAATATATATATATATATATATATATATATATATATATATATATATATTTTTTTTTTTTTTTTTTTTTTTTTTTTTTTTTTTTTTTTTTCACGCATGTTGTTTTAGAAAATCTAGAAAATTGTTAGACCAAGTTAACCTGGTCTGAAATTTTAAAACCCCTTCATCCTCGGTGCAATACATTGCATGCTTCTTCCATGACGTTTTAGTCATGCACTCGACGCGTCCCACGAGTTCTTTGTCAGCTTCTCGAAGCTGGGTCGTTTCATTCACGCAGGGTGACGTGGGATCCTCTGGATCTAAACGTTCCAAATATGCGCATTCGCAACCCTCTCCATTCCAACCCATCAACGGGGGAGGATTGTAAACCTCTCGCACACAATAATCTTGCAAACAGACAAACGGAAGGATATTAATGAGTCGCTTGTTGTTCTTGTCTTTAGAATCACACTTGCATCGGTATCGAAGCTCCTCCCCAAACGTTTCGTAATAATTTTCAATCGGACTCTCGGCGGGTTTATTTTCTCGATAATCCCACAAGACATTCATTGCAGGGTCGGCCGCTTCAGGATGATGACACGGTATAGTTTTTCCATCCCCATACACCGACTCGTGTCGAGGTGAACACATCCATCCGGCCAAGGAGAATATCGCTCGTGATGTTTTCTGGTCACACGCTTCAACACCTTTCGGTAAGCAATACGTTCCAGGTGAAAGTTTTCTATTCAAAACGTAAATGTCATCTCCCTCAATCACTCGAAATTGCATGAAAGCTTCTCCATTAATACATACAGTCTCGCAATCGCAAGGTTCGTCCGTGGGACATTTGAAACCGTGTAAAGGACAGGTGGCCGACTCGATGGGATGGGTGGCTCGTCCAAATGACAACAGACTCGCTACCCTGGATGGTTTACCGTCGTACGTCCAAGTGAGACGAGGTTTGTAATACAAGTTGACAATCGTGACTAGCAAAACGAGAAAGAGAATGAAAGAAATGTATTGGTTCTTTATCATCTTGTGTTTGCTCCTGCTTGGTTTAAACTTGGAACCTGTGAAAGGTCGACCCATACATGGTCATTACGTTATCATTCGAGCTTGGAAAAACTTTCGACTGGTCCAAATCATTCCGAGCAACTGGTTCGTTTTGGTGGATGGACCCACTTGCTACTTGTACGTCGATTCCATCGAGTCCAAAGAAACGTATACGCCCGCCATTCGACTCGACAGTCAAATCAAATACGATATTTTACATTACCGATATCTCCTCGATTGGATACAAGAACCACCCATCGTTGTAGCGTATCCACCCCACCAGGCCAAAGACGTGGTCGGAATTTTGAATCACATCACAAACGAGCTGTCCGACAAACTCGCGCAAACGTAGAAAATGACTCGGAACCGTAAATATTTATTCCTGGAAACTTTTCTCTTAAATCGGGTTCAATGCGTCTGTGAGAATACGGCACGCGGTAGAATCCGACGCGAGATATTCCAGTGAGTAATAGGTAAAGATTCAATATTTCCTCACCTTCATCCGAGCAAATGTTTTTATGCTCGAGACAAACCCGAAAAGGATAGAGTGGTATGATGGACACTTTGGCCAAGCGGTAGATTGGCTTTACGTTTTCGAAGGGTACGACCAAAACGCCGACTGCCCCCGGTACTAAAGATGTCAGGTAGGGTACCGATGGTTTGAAGGAAACGAAATGTCTCATCGTAGAGTACACTTTTAACATTTCTAGCCAACGTAAAATGAATTGCTCCATTTCTCGAGGCTTTCCATAGTCTTTTAAAATCTTGAAGTAATGTTCAGCAATAACGACTTTGTGGCGATCCAAATCAAACATGACGAGACCAAAAGTACGTTGTCGTGCGACCCCGTCTGCAGGTGGTGTAGCGCCTTGCTATGTAAACTTAATATATTCATTAAAAAAAAAAAAAAAAAAAAAAAAAAAAAAAAAAAAAAATTTTTTTTTTTTTTTTTTTTTTTTTTTTTTTTTTACAGATTATTTTCTCTTGTAGCACTGATGAGACTCATCAAGTCATCTCTACAAAACATGTATTTTAGGTCACTTTTGACAGCCTGTTGTTTTTTCAACTTTTCATATGCTTCTCGTTGCCGAACGAGTTGCCCTCGATACACTAGTCGATCGTCGTTCCAAAATTTAATTTTTTGGTGTACTGCCGTGGAATTTTTAAACGAATCAAAGTAAGATTGTCTTCGCAGACCTTTTACGTTCTCAACGATAAAGAAATATTGAGTATAGATGCAATCGTCGTTTCCCAAAAATTCAATTCGTACAAGAGGGAATGCGTTGATTTCTTCTTTCAGAAAGTTGAACTGATATCCTGTTTCCTCCCGAAACTCTCGATAAGCTGACATAAATTTCTGATGAGTACTCAACTTTCCACTTTTCAGCTGACCGTGTGGAAAATCATACAAGTCTTCGTACGTTCGACCTTGTTTATAACACTCGTAATCCAAACGTTCATGTTCCTTTAGTTTAGGTAACCAGTCGGTTTCAAAGTCTCGAAGAACCGCTTGAATATTACAATTGTCTTGATTGGGTACCAACCCCATACGATGTAAGTGCACCAAATAATTGTGGACGCAGTAAGGCACTTTGCGACAAATCATAACGACACGCTTACATTTCGTTTTAACTATCAATCCGTACGACAGTGAAAATTCGTTTCTTTGTATTTCTTTGGGTTTGTCAATAGTCTCTAACTTGCTTCTTGACAAAGTCAGCGAGGTTTTTTTGAATACTTCTTGTCCAACGTCTGACATCTTTCAGTTTGACTTGAGAAATTTCAATACGAAAACAATCTCTTTTTTAACTATACATAGGTCGGTTGGCACGTCGAGCTGTTTAGGAGCAAATGGGAAGATGTTGTCAGTCGCAACTCTTTTAATATAAAGATCGTGTCAGTCAAAACTTTTTTTTATATTAAAAAAAAAAAAAAAAAAAAAAAAAAAAAAAAAAAAAAAAAAAATTTTTTTTTTTTTTTTTTTTTTTTTTTTTTTTTGAATTGACAAAATTTTAACAATACTTTCTTGTCTAACAAAACAATATTTTCTTGTCAAATAGAAAATTATATTTTAGAGAATTTTGTTTCTCACAGGGTTGATTTATTTAAAACGCAAAAATCAAGAGTATAGAAAAGTTTACAAAGAAATGTCGAGAGTCGCCACACAGACGTTGGATCTGGACGATGCTTGCGAAAAGTTTCAAGGGTTAAACATGACAAGCGAACCCGTCATACTCTTGCAACAAAAAAATTCAGGGGTCGCGGCACTCGCTATCAATGAGATGGATTGTGCAGTTGTACTCGACGCCATCTGGTTCATGGTGAAAGTCGAAACAGAACGCGACTGGATTGGTCAAGTTATAAGCGCTTTAAAGAGTCTACAAGTATCAGAGTTGATATTTGTTGGTCAAAAAGCTTGCGATGTGGTAGCACATAGACTAGACGATTCTTTCAGGAACGTCCGCATCGATCCGATTGATAAACTCCAATACCCATGCAAAAAATGTAAAGATATACACTGTGCAGTTCAAAAGGCCTTTCTCGCTTGGAGAAGAATTGTAAAGAGAGTCCCATGCTCTATCAAACATTAAATTAGAATTGTTAAAAAAAAAAAAAAAAAAAAAAAAAAAAAAAAAAAAAAAAAAAAAAAATAATAATAATAATATATATATATATATATATATATATATATATATATATATATATATATTTATATATATATATATATTTATATATATATATATATATATATATATATATATATTTATATATATATATATTTTTTTTTTTTTTTTTTTTTTTTTTTTTTTTTTTTTTTTTTTTTTTTTTTTTTTTTTTTTTTAATTCTAACTTTTCGGAAGGATGGAAAATTTGTAACCCGTGCCCTCATTGCACTGCTCCCCGAAAAATATCTTGTCTGCAGAAGTTCTCACGACGCTACTCTGCTGGAGTTTTGTAGTACCAAACTGTACGAAATTCTTTTTCATTGCCTCGAAACCCAACACCTCCAAAGGCGATCGTTGCTCGTTTTTGGCCAGTCCGTTCCTAGTCAAAGCCAGTGGAATGCCTGTGCGACATTGATATTTCACGACGGTCAACACGTCTCCCTCTTCGACGTTCAATTGAAACTTTACCAATCTCGTCATGTTAAAGAAATAACTCGCTATCCCACACTTTTCGAACAAGTAGCGAACGTCGGTAAAGGCAACGATTCGATCGGAATCGACGTGTCTGAGCAAAAAGGCCAAATCGCGAGCCCAACGATACAGGATTTTGACGACCCCTCTTTCCTCCACCAGTACGAATCGAACCGTCGAAAGGTACTTGTCGCGTCCTTCTCCGTCTCGTCCTTTGTTGTAGACTCCACCTCGTTCCAACAGACACGCGTCTGGAAGCCGTTCAAACAGTTTGCGTATCGGATAATCCAAAAGAATAACAGTCGCGTATTGGTGACGCGCCGCCATTTCAAACACCTGGGACTGAGTGGAAAAGACGTTGATTTCGTAGCGCAAAGCCTTTTCCACGTTGAACGAAACGGATTCTTCGTGAACCGATCTCAAATGTTTGCTGTCGAGCGTGTCTTGCGTGTCCAATTTCGTAATGCGGCAAGTCAAGTGAACTCCGAACGCATCTCCCGGCACTGGAAATCTCCTGCGCATGGCTCGCACGACCTGGTAGAGAAATTCCGGAATCTCGTCTCTGTGCTCGTTGAACAAGTTTAGATCCACTCGACTCAAATGCTTGCACACCAGTCGTTCGACCGACTCGATGCGATGGGGTCGAATCATGTAAAGTATATCAGAGTATAAGTCGGGTCGACAAAGTCGGACCTCACGAAACAGAGTGGCTGCTGGATTAGCCATCGGAGTCTTTACAACGAATGCTGCAAAGCTTAAAAGTCGTAGAGCCTATCTCGCAGTCCTCTTGTATAATTCGAAAAAAAAAAAAAAAAAAAAAAAAAAAAAAAAAAAAAAAAAATTTTTTTTTTTTTTTTTTTTTTTTTTAAATTATTTTTAAATTATTTTTTGATAAATCTGTCAAACGATTTCAGTGGATTGTCTTCCTTGTCGTTCGAGTCTCGTTCCTTCCGTCGTACATCCTCGCCATTCTCTTGCTCGCCATTCTCTTGCTTCTCGCACATCGTCGTACAATTCTTTCGTTTCTCATTGAGTTTGTTTTTCCGAGAGTCGTCGTCCCTTATTTTATTCAAAGGCTCTTCCTCGCACTCCTTCTCGGTGTTTCTTTTTCGTTTATCCCACCGTTGCTTTTTCTGACCATCTTCGCCTACTACCCCTAACCTCCAGTCTCGCACACCTTTATTATCAAAATCCTCCATACGATTTCTATACCATTCGACCCATTGATCCTTCTCTTGTCGATAGTTTGCGTCCCATGCGTCTTCCAAGACTCGCTTCACTTCTTTTGGTGATTCGAGTCCCCCTTCGATATACATGTCCCTGACGGCTGCTAGGTGAGCCTCCCTAGCTTCGTCGCGTTCCACTTTAAAAGCATCCGTAACGTATGCCTTGACATCGTCTCCCCTGAATCCGTCCACCGCGTAGAGCCTATAGACGCTTCTCGACGTTTCGGCATCTGCGTGTTTTGTAAAGACGGTAGCGAGTTTTGCGAGATCGCTGGGCCTCCCTCGGTCCCTACCCAATACGCGTTCGACGCATTGCTGTTCGTCGAGAGTCGGGACCGAAGCGTTTTTCCGTTTTTCCCAAATGCGTAGAACGAGTCTGTGCAACTCTTCGTTCAAGAGGCACGTCTTGTTGACTTGATCGGCATGGAGTGCGTCCCAAGACAAGTCGACGGAATTCAACAGACGTTTCACGGTTCTCACTGCAGCAGCTTCTTTTGTAAGAAAAGGGTTACACGTCCCAGTGAATTCGTTAAAGAGAGCGACTTTCCACAGCTGTAATTCAAGAGTATCTTTTACTTGGTCTCCTCGAGTCGTGAAGTCTTGCATCTTTGAAGAGGATCTCTTGTATATACTATACTCGTTCTCGGCGCTGCGTCTGGAGAGTTGTGGGGAACGGACGCAAAAGAGATATATATATATTTAAAAAAAAAAAAAAAAAAAAAAAAAAAAAAAATTTTTTTTTTTTTTTTTTTTTTTTTTTTTTTTTTTTTTTTTTTAAACTAGTTGTTGAAAAATATTTTTTTTTCTCTTGAGCAGTAGGTCAGCTTGTATGACTCGTCAGTTCAAAGTTGGATTTGGGTTTGAGGGCTTTCCGAATTCGTTTGCCAGAATCCTCTACATTTACATTTTGAACTCGTTTTCCACTATACTTATTTTCAGACAAAGGTTTCATTACATAAATTTCGGGTTCAGCATCCATATACCCTCGTTCAATACATGTAGGAGTATCTGGAAATTCAAGTTCCCAAAAATTTTCCGGTGTAGAGGGTCTTGGATTTCCCCTATGTCTCGAAGACTTGTTCATATGGGTACCTTTTTCAGCATAATAATCTTCACACTCGGAACATGTGTGGCCTTGAAGTCGTTTTCTTTCACTTTTCTTTCTGGGTAAAACTTGTACATATTTGTAGTTTGGTTGTGCTGGCTTGCTACAGCAATCAAAATTCTCAATACTGCCTGCCATCAGGACAATAGCTCGTGGATCATTGCGTCGCGCCTTTGCTGACGAATGCTGCAAAGCCTAAATCTCGCAGTCCTCTTGTACCACTCGACTTGTAAAAAAAAAAAAAAAAAAAAAAAAAAAAAAAAAAAAAAAAAAAAATTTTTTTTTTTTTTTTTTTTTTTTTTTTTTTTTTTTTTTTTTTTTTTTTTTTTTACTGTGATTTCATCTCTTCCAGCTTGTCCAATGCTGGGAACAATTCTTTCCGATCCTCAAATCGATCCAAGGTTCCAATCCTGTCTTGTCCGATCTTCTCATCTGCCGAGACAGTTTTCTCGTCATCTACCGAACCGATCATGTCTTGGATTAAATTGCTATGACCACTCTCCTTCTCTGGCCGATCTATAGGTACATTTTTATCGTCAACGATTTTCTTCCATGCATCAAAGGTCCAATCCAAATATGCGTTGAGCGATTCTTTTGCCATCTTGAATGCCGCCTCTTGAGAGCATCGTTTATCTGCATCGAGAAACCACACGTGTTGATGCCTTTCCTCTCCATATTGTTTTAAAAATTGCAAGACGTCATCGCGCAATTGAATATTTTTCCACACCATATTGACCTTGTTCGATTCGACTTTCAAGTAGTGCAGTTGAAGTCGATCCATCTGCAAACCTAATTTGGTATTCGGAAACGACTGGTTACAAATAGTACCCACGACTTGGACCGTGTGGTCCATCCTTTCGAGCAAGTTTGAAATAGTTGACAAACCCCTTTGTATATGCGTCTCAATATAATTGTAGAAAAAAAATAAGAAACTATGGCAATTTATTTTTTTTTAAATCATTCGTTGGGGGGAGAAATAATGAGTCATTTTTATTTGCTCGTACCGACCATCGGGACGTCGATCCAATAAAACTTGAGAAATCGATTGTAATGGTTGACTTTGAATGGATTGAGTGATTTTAGTTAAATTAAACGTTTTGACATTTCGAGGCGGCCAGAGAATCGCAACTTTTGTCGACAGGAGCTTTGATGGGCGAATCTTGACACGCATCCTTTACTTGAGGAAATTTCTATTTGTCGAAACACAATGATACGATGCCGTGCTCTGGAGAATTGGGGGGTGTAGAGCTGTAAGAGATTTTGGCGGCGTGATATATATATATATTAAAAAAAAAAAAAAAAAAAAAAAAAAAAAAAAAATTTTTTTTTTTTTTTTTTTTTTTTTTTTTTTTACATCCCTCAACTGTGGTTTCAAATTTAAAACCTTCTCGATCCATATGCCCATCGCATTCCAAACGCCCCGCCTCTCTCGCATCCAGCCACCTCCCATCGTCCGTCCCGTGCTCCTCCTCCAACACGGCGCCTACGAGAGCGAGTGCGAAACGGTCCTAAGGGTCCGTTTGGCGTACGCTCGAGTACGACGAACACAGTCGGTTCAAAAAATATATAAGCACCGGTACCCTTTCGATTCCGGATCGAATCGATTCTTTTTTTGGGTGTTGTTTTCGAATCGATTCAGGGGGGGGTGTTGTTTTCGAATCGATTCTTTTCTTTGTTTTTTTTTTTGGGGGGTGCTTTCGTTTCAACGTTGGATGCGAAAAAAAAGCACATTTTGTAGTTACACAAAGGTCCCGTTGTGTACACGATTCAATGGCGGGGGGTGGGGAATTTCACACGAGGTCATAAAACCAAAGGTTTTAGTCGATTGCAAAGCCGTTTGGTGCGTGCAAACTCGACCGTTTCCGATACAAATCTGTTGGAGAAATCCTCTCCTTCAAGAAAAAAAACCAAGGTTGGTCAAGACTCTGACGTTAACATAAAGAACCGTCACGAGAGGCTTTTTATGAAACAAAAACCCAAGGTTGGTTTTTTTTTTTTTTTTTTTTTTTTTTTTTTTTTTTTTTTTTAATCCATACATGTACATGTCCATACATGTTTAATCCATACATCATTTAAATACATGTAGGAATTTTCATTTGAGTAATTTCTACTGTTTACCGAAGCCGGTAGGAGAGAGATTGGAGAGAAGCACTCCTCCTCTACACGAGTCACCGTCCCCAGTTGCAGCTCCCCGTCCATTACATAAGTCACCGGAATCACCCCGTCCAAGACGTGAAAAACGTCCCAGTCGTCCGTCTCGATTTCGAAACTTCTTCCAATACATTTGTTAATCCAGTCCCCGAGATGTTTGTAACAGTCATTCGACAAATTTCGTCTGTAGACTGTGAGGTAGCGAAAGTTCGACGCATTTTGGTAGTACGTTTTTCCTCCGTTTATAACGTTTCGTTGGACCTCTAAAATCATGGCGTCTCTTAATCTTTGCAATGCAAAAGACGTTCCAAAGTCCATGTCGACCCACACCATCTCCAACGACTTCCATTGTTCCAAGTCGTTGGCAACTATCCATTTTGCGGAAACGACTTTGAAGTGGATCATGGTGAAAAACGTGATCTCGACTGGGGGAGATGTGGGGTTTTATATATATATATATATATATATATATATATTTATATAAACCCCAGCTTATCGAATTTCCCGTTGGAGCGGATATCCGCTCCTTCCTGTTGTTGCGGATGCGCGTTTCTATTTTTAGTCGATTTTTTTTCACACGAGGTCATAAAAAAATTTTCATGATTGTGGTGATAATCATGCAAGTGTCTTGTAAAAAGAAACGTCAAGAAACATCAAGAAAGAAAATTTTATATAATTGATACAAAATAGAGACAATAAAAATAAGAACGAAATTAAATTCCTGTCCAAATCGATGGCGAGTAATGTCGAAAAAAAAGTTATTTTTCCTCGATGCTTTCCCAAGGATAGCATCCCCACGCGGGAAAAAATCCCGCGTGGTCAATGAGTGTGTGCTGCTTGCGACACCAAGGTTGGTCGGGAAAATGTCCGTGAAAAAAAAGGCCTCTCACGAATCAATCTCCTCCGAGATTGATTCGTGAGAGGCCTTTTTTCCACAGACAATTTTTTTTTGTTCATTGAAACACATCGTTAAAATATTCGAAGTAAATCACTTCTGCAAAGTCGATGGGGTCCATGGGTTCGTTGGTGGACGTTTCGGGTTGCAGTCGCCTACAACTCAAGTCCAAAGGTTCTTCTTCCCAAATGTCATTGTCTCGAGACTCCATCGGAAACCTTTCCAAGTTTTGTCGGTGCGCAGGACGAGGAGACATCGCGTCTTTACAAAACGTCGGAACCTGTTCCGAAAAGAATTGAGGATCCATCGAGCAGCCTGGAGCAAGCGAGACTCGAGTAGTAGTAGTAGTAGCAGGACGAGGAGACATCGCTACTGCGGGAGACGTCGGAACAGGTTCCGAAAAGAATTGAGGATCCATCGAGCAGCCTGGAGCAAGCGAGACTCGAGTAGTAGTAGTAGTAGCAGGACGAGGAGACATCGCTACTGCGGGAGACGTCGGAACAGGTTCCGAAAAGAATTGAGGATCCATCGAGCAGCCTGGAGCAAGCGAGACTCGAGTAGTAGCAGGACGAGGAGACATCGCTACCGCCGGTATTTTCTCGATTCCAACCATCTCGTGGACCTTTTGCAGCGTCACAACGTCGAGGGCAAACACGGTCGGCTGCACCGTCACGACGACGTACCGCGTTCCTGGATCAACGCGATAGACGCGTTGCGACTCGAGCACGGTCATCGTGTAATGGAATTGATCTTTTGCTCGGAAAGATCGTTCCCCGACGCACTGGATCGGCGCCTCTGCATCCAGCTCGTAAAACAGCATCGGCACTTGCGACGTTTGCAACAGGTGGCAGGTGCCTTCTCGGACCGTCCTCTGTCCAAAGGTAAAAAGTTTTTTTACGAAAAAGACGTTTTCGTGAACGTAGACGGTCCGCACGTCGGAATTGGTTTTCTGCCGCATGGACAGGGACATTCGGGCCTCGACCTTGTCCCAGCCGACGTTTTTCGCTTCCGTCACCAGAGTCTGCGCCCTCGTGGCCGAATAAACGAAATGGTCCATGAGCTTGCGGGTAAACCCTTGGATTCGGGTAAACGAGACGAGGCTCTTGGCCAGTTTGGACACTGCAATCGTGACGCTGCCTTGCATCGCATGATTTGCCAGTACCCCCTTGTCCGCCGAGTACTGGAGGATCCTGACGTGCTGGGTAACGGTGGTTGGAAACAAATCCACTTCCATGATGTGAGAGAGAGAGAGAGAGGTTCTGAACCGATGGAGCGTTTGTAAGATAATGACTCGAGAAAGGACTGGCAAGCGTTTAAATAGGGTTCCAGTCAGCAGGAAGCAGAGGCCATCCCTCAAGGACAGGAAGGGAAAAGTCTGATAAGGGAGAACATCTGGCAGCAATAACCGGAAGCGTTGATCTCGGCATGCTCAAATCCAAAGGTCGCATGTCGTCGTGACTGGCCGCCTCCTTGTGCGCGATTTGCTCTCGACTCGCTTCCTGCTGCCAATCCTCTTCTCGCCGGCGTTTCGAAAGAGGCTCGTGCGTCGCGTAGGGATCGTGGACCAAAACTTTACTGCCGAAAGGATTTTCGAATCGCAGTAGCGTTTCGTTGGTCACTCGAACCGAAAACAGAGTGTGTTGGACGGTGACGACGACGTACAGGGTGTCCTCTGGTACCCCATAGGCGGTGTGGGGTTGCAACACGAACCTTTCGTAGAGATGTTGGTCTTGCCATCGAAAGATTCCATCGCCGACCCACGGATCCGCTTTCGATCCAACGGAACTCGAAGGCAGGCGATACAAAAGCACGGGAGCGTCCGACGTCTGATAGACGTGGGAGGTCCCCGGTGCGACGCGTCGTTGTCCGAAAGTAAAGTAAGCCCCGACCACGAAACAGGCGTCTGGTTCCGATGCGTTCAACAGGTAGACCGTCCTGACGTCGGTGTTCCGTCCCTTTTCCCTGATGGGCTTGGCCAAGCGTCGATGAATCTTTTCCCACTTGACGCGATGCGGTTCGAACTCGTTGAGCTTGCTGGCTCCCAGGGCATTGTAGATGAAATTCTGAACTTTTTTCTCGTCGAGCGATTTTCCTCGGCGCCAGGAGACGCGGTGGTCCCCGATGGGATCCAGGCTCGTCAGCAGACACGCCACTCGGCCCGACGCGGCCAGCTTTTCAAAGGCAGACTTTGACGGGGGAACGACGAGAGTCGTCACGGTATCGCAAACGCTCGAGGGGAAGAGGTCGAGGGACATATCGTGTGTGAGAACCTCGAGTGATGTTGAGTCCAAATCACGTAGCCTTCTTATACTCCCCTCGACGACGACAACGAGGAGGAAAAAAAAAAAAAAAAAAAAAAAAAAAAAAAAAAAAAAAAAAAAAAATTTTTTTTTTTTTTTTTTTTTTTTTTTTTTTTTTTTTAGGTATAGAAAATTACATTTTTTTACGGTGCAACCATTACGTTCCACTTGACGTATCGATATTTTCCGTGCCTCCATGTGATGTGGACTTCGCTCGGCGGGTGTTCGAGTCCATCAAACCTTAAATGCATCGGACCAATGATCGACTCCCTTTCTTTTTTCGTAACGACGACGGCAGCGTCATCAGAGTCAGCATCTTGCTCTTTCATGTCGACGACGACATCATCGGTAGCAGTCCCACTCGACTCGGCTACGAGTTCCCCTGGTGTTGCGTCGTTCGACATAGTGCTTTCTTGTCCAAACAAGGCATCCCGCGTCGCCTCTGAAAATTGTTTTACTAATTCGTGTTTCGAAATAATCTCGTTGGCCCGCATCGAAACGAAATGCGTAAACCCTTCCATCCACTCGGTCAGGTAGCAAGAGTCGGGCACACCTCTCTGAACCATTCGAAGGAGAGGAGACGAGCGACTGTTTGTCGAAAAGAAAAAGGGCTCGTTCTTGACTACTGCTACCGAATATAGTAGACTCTTGAACATTTCTCCTTTCGCGACACCCCCTCTGCGGGACGTGGCGATGGCCTTAAACATTTCTTGGGGAGTGACGATCCGAGTCGACATGGATCCTTTGAAGAACGACGGCACAACGTCCGACACGTGCCTTCGAGGAAGGGTCCCGTATCCGTAGCTCGTCTTGTTTTTGTATCCGAGAAGCGAGTTGACGTCTGACAATTTCCAGTAAATCAGACCGTCGACGATGCCGACGCAGGCCGAGAGGACGAGGTCGTCGTTGATTTGAACTCGAAACCACATGCTTGGGATATAGTGAAGGACTGGAGAGTGAATGATAAACTCGAGGATTCGCAGTGCCTTTTATACGGAGGCATTCCTAAAAAAAAAAAAAAAAAAAAAAAAAAAAAAAAAAAAAAAAAAAAAAAAAAATCCATCGAGCGATGAAAGTCAACTCGCTTCTCTTCTGATACAGAGACTTTTTTTAGACCCATTGGGTATATAATCAGACGCATCGACTCGCGATTCAATCACTCTCGCTTTGGCTCAACAATCCCCTTTGTCGTGGACCCATTCAATGGCCGACGACGATTTGCAAGACGTTTGGGACTTGATAGACCGAGCCATGGACGCATCTCCTAGCCGACGATACCAGAGGTCCAGTACTCCTTCGTCGGAAAAGTGTTACTCTCCAAAGACTCCTCCGAACGAAACGCGAGCTTCGCCCGTTCTCTTTACTATAGACACAAAGCCCGATCCGTTTGTGGAAAGTCGCCCGATCGAACGTTATCCTCGACGCCACGATTGGCACGACAACCCGAAATCCACCGAAAAGTCTCCTCCAAACGATGATAAAGAGCCCTACCTAAAAGCATCTCGTCAAAGAAACAACGCTCTTTCTACAGAGGAAAGTCGACCGAAACTAAATCGAAACGACGATGCAAGGTGTCGAAATTTTCGGTCCGAGGTATGGAAAAGTAACAAAGGTCGGTGGAACGACCATCGGTTCCCGACGAAAAACTACTACAGCCACAATCGATTCGACGACGAGACCTGTCGTCGAAAACTCTTTTCGAGGCCGTGGAAAAACAACGGCGTTGAGAAAAAACGGCGCGGCACGAGACAAGTGTTTGACCACGGTCTCGATGTGTCGCTCGTTCTCTGCGTCCGAGGGAATTCGTATACAATCTCGAACGGGTTCCGAAGCGTGTCGGAGGACGGATGCCCAAACTGGCAACACCAGCTCATCGAGGACATGGAAGAGTTTGGAGGGAGAGGCCTCTATCTCGTAGGGGCCGAGACGGAAACGGTGTGGAAAGAGTTGAAAAGAGAATTTCAGCCACTCCAAGAGATTAAAGTGCACGCGCTGGACGATCGACTCGTCGGGAAATGCAAGTACTGTAAGGAAACCGAGTGCCACCGATGGAAGGTGGTGGTGGGTGGCGTTCAAAAGGTGATTGGGAGGACCGTGAATGCCATACCCCACTAGATGGTTTTTTTATTTGCACTAATTATATTATTTAAAAAAAAAAAAAAAAAAAAAAAAAAAAAAAATTTTTTTTTTTTTTTTTTTTTTTTTTTTTTTTTTTTTTTTTTTTTTTTTTTTTTTTTAATACATAAAACCACCCCTACGTTGTGCATTTTTTTAGAAGTTGCAATTTCACAAATTCCGCCAACGTCATTGAGAGGAATCCAAATCGTTTTTTCAGCTCGACGGAGAATAAAGGCCTCTCGTTTATACACATCTATATAAAGTGATCGCGACAACGAAAAGAAAAAGATTAACTTTTTGTTCCGATGGAAGCTTATTTAATTGAAAAAGAAAATTTTCTTACTTTCCATAGACCTTTCGACGAGAAATTAATTCCATCTGATTTGGTTTGTATAGAGTACGGGTCCTGTCCCGAGCCCACGAAAAGAATCTTGGAAAAGGTGTATTTGAAAGAAAAAATTTACGATTTGAGGACTATAGGTCGTGTCGAAAGTCAAGTGTTTGTGATGTTCATAGGTCGAAAAACGTGTGTCGGTTGCTATGAAGACTATGAAAAATTAGTTCAGCGTACCGTGACTGTACCGGTTTTTGCAATTGATCCACGTCATCTGAAGCATTTTCCACCGTCTGGTGAACGTTGGAATTATTTACCTCTCCAACAGTTTCTCAAAGAGTTGGAAATGTGACCCCCCCCCATTTTTTTTCTCTGAAAATAAAACATTCATTGGGAAATGTACAGTCGATTGTTCGAAACGATGCGAAAAAAAAAGCTGAATGGGCTCTGAGATGGATCCGGCAAGAGACTGGTGGCGTTCGCAGCCTTTTTTCGCGGTCCAACCTTGGTGGAGCTTTATATAAAGTGGAGGTAAAAAAGTCAATTCCATAGCAAAGTCATTAGAATCTCTAAAGAAATATTTTTCAAGGGGGGGATGAAAATATTTTTAGAATCCCAAGGTCTTCTGATCTACTCTTGGATACAGAGACTTTTCTTTGAAAATAAAACATTCATTGGGAAACATTCATTGGCCTGGACTGACCTTTAGCAACGAGTTGATCAATTACGATTTCGCCTCTTGAACCGAGGGTTTACGTCGCCGGACGAAATCGAAAAGGAATTTCTGACCCGATTCGCATGAATTACGACCATTGAGTTTGATCGATTGCTTTTGGAATTGGGCCGAGAATCCTTTCGACTTTATGGAAGGTAAAACCATCGAACGAGAATATCAAAAGTGGCGTCTTCCTCTGACCACTAGGAAAAAATATTTTTGGCTCGAGTGATGAAAATATTTTTTTCCTGTAGTCTCTGTATCCAAGAGTAGATCAGAAGACCTCGAGTGATGAAAATATTTTTTTCCTGTAGTCTCTGTATCCAAGAGTAGATCAGAAGACCTCGAGTGATGAAAATATTTTTTTCCTGTAGTCTCTGTATCCAAGAGTAGATCAGAAGACCTTGGGATTCTAAAAATATTTCTTTAGAGATTCCAATGACTTTGCTATGGAATTGACTTTTTTTTCATCCACTTTATATAAAGCTTCACCAAGGTTGGATTTTTTTTTTTTTTTTTTTTTTTTTTTTTTTTTTTTTTTATCTGTGGCAATTACAAAGTTTTTTATTCCTTGCATACATGCTCCTCGGGTCCAGATTCGAAATGCCGTCGGGCACGTATAATCCTTTACAGAAATCTATTGCGATTATATTCCATCGCGTTCTAGTGACATCTCGATCAGATGGAATGTCTGCTGCTGCGGTCCCAAAACGAAATGGCTCTGCTTCTTCCAGAGACGACCATCCAAAGGTCCCCAACTCGTCCCAGCTCGGATGTTCCGCATCTGGTATCGTGGCATCGGACCTCATCCGAAAGGGCTCTGCTTCTTCCAGAGTGGACCATCCCAAGGTCCCCAACTCGTCCCAGCTCGGATGTTCCGCATCTGGTATCGTGGCATCGGACCTCATCCGAAAGGGCTCTGCTTCTTCCAGAGTGGACCATCCCAAGGTCCCCAACTCGTCCCAGCTGGAATGGTCTGCATCAGGTATCCTCATCGAGACGAGAGGGGACAATTTGGCCAACAAAACCGGCTTCAAGACGTCCCACACCTCGTCGTCCGTCAATAGCCGTTGAGCGTCCATCGGGAGTAACTACAAAAAAGTATGACCCATCACTAGGACATCTGCATCGAGTCTGTTGAAATCACAACACAAAAGGACTGGGCCGCCGCCGAAATCTCCTTCTCACGATCTTGAGGCAAGGGGTGCGCGTGCAAGCCAACGAACATTCGTGCGACGCCTCAAACAGTTTTTCAAACAAAAGTTTACGACGGCGCGAGGTACTTTGTCTCCATAAAAATTCCGCCGCTCGGTCGACGCTCCAACCGTCGTAGCGACGAAACCCGTGGTAGCTTTTCAAATGCAGACTCAATTCGCTATGCACGGCTTCGATCAGACGACGCGTAAACCTGTATCCCGTCGATCGGAGTAACAAAGTATTGGCCACCTTGTTCCAATTTTCGCAATTTCGTCTTTCTCTCAGCGCGCAGACGCCCTCCTCTGGAATGGGAGCTCGGCACAACGGGCACGTAACCCCGTCCTCCTCCACCCAATCGGCAAGACACGATTCGTGAAAGCGATGCGTGCAGCAACCGATAACGGCCTCGCCTCCCTCTTCCAGACAAATGGCACACGTAGACATTATTCCAAAGGAATAGTGTGTCCTCTTTTATAAGAAAGTAATAAGGAAGTAACGTTTCCGGCAACAGGATGCCGGCCTTTTTTTTATAAGGAAGTAACGTTTCCGGCAACAGGATGCCGGCCTTTTTTTTATAAGGAAGTAACGTTTCCGACAACAGGATGCAGGCCTTTTTTTTGTATTCCAAAGTCGAGTTTTTTTTTCCGAGTTGCTTGTAAAAAAAAATTTTCCAATCGAGTTGACGAGTCAAAGTAGAGCTGAGCGAGTTTGATTCTCAAATTTGGATGGGTCCAAGTGGAGCTGAGCGAGTTTGATCCTCGAATTTGGATGGGTGCGAGTTTTTAAAAAAAAAAGTCAAAGAAACACGACTCGAAGGACAGCGAGTGCGAATTCCATATCGATGGTAGCGTCGTACAATTCGGGTTACTTCTCCTTCGAGTTTTTTCACGTGCGGATTCTCGATCCACTCGCGGCAATTCCAATGCTCGTGACGGACCTCCAGTCCAATAGTAGCGTCACTCCACTTCAATAGTTTCATTCTATTTTCATCCAAGTACTGCTGCTTGCGCTTTGCGTCTCGAGACCGATGCTTCTCGGCATCGCGTTTCACTTTCAAACACCGGTGTCCGTAATAGAAGCGAGTTGGATTCTCGTGAAAGGTTTCTGTATTCCAGAGCGAATACAGAAAGTGTTTCTCGTAATCAAGTAGAACGGAAGCAAAGTTGGATTCTCGTGAAAAAAGCGTTTCTGTAACTGGTCCGACGTTCTACTTGTCAATATACAAGTAGAACGAAGCGAGTCGAATTCTCTTAAAAAATTTCTGTCAGTATACAAGTAAAACGCAGCGAGTCGAATTCTCGTCAAAAATTTCTGTCAATATACAAGTAGAACGCAGCGAGCGGGGGGTCGGTTCGACGTTTCTGTCAATATACAAGTAGAAACGAAGCGAGTCGAATTCTGTCAATATACAAGTAGAACGCAGCGAGTCGAATTCTCGTCAAAAATTTCTGTCAATATACAAGTAGAAACGCAGCGAGTCGAATTCTCGTCAAAAATTTCTCTCAATATACAAGTAGAACGCAGCGAGTCGAATTCTCGTCAAAAATTTCTGTCAATATACAAGTAGAAACGCAGCGAGCGGGGGGTCGGTTCGACGTTTCTGTAAGTCCAAGTAGGAGCTGAGCGAGTTTGATCCTCGAGTTGAAAGTAATTTGGATGGGTGTCCTAGTAGTTGAGGTAAGTAGACGAGTAGAGAATTATTTTCCAAGACTATCTTAAAAAAAAAAAAAAAAAAAAAAAAAAAAAAAAAAAAAAAATTTTTTTTTTTTTTTTTTTTTTTTTTTTTTTTTTTTTTTTTTTTTTTTTTTTAAAGATGGTCTTGGAAAATAATTCTCTACTCGTCTACTTACCTCAACTACTAGGACACCCATCCAAATTACTTTCAACTCGAGGCTTTACGCACGAGGCCGTGAAAGAAAAATAAACCCCGTTTTTTTTTTCCAAAATGAATTCGGCACTGCATTCCTACCCACCCATTGGTCCTGCTGGTAGCATCTGCAAAATCCAATTTCGACTCTCTTTATATCTCTTCGTTTCCGGCCCACTTCCTGTTGCCGAGGATATAAATCCGCACTCCTTTCTTCTCCCCGCCCATTACGAACCCCATGCCTTGTGGATTGTGCCATTGGGACGTGCAGCCGACTGAAAAGTACGAGATGGAATGTTGCGAGGCAGTGTTCCACTCAAACTGTCTCGACCGTTACGCAAATTTCCAAAAGGAACCCTTCTGTCCGAGCTGCGAGGACGCTTTCAGCGACGAGGGACTCGAAGCGATCGCAGCAGCGGCGGCTGATGGGGAAAAAGCCACCTGCGGACTGTGCAGAGAGGTCGTTTCCACGCTGCATCCCGTCCTCGTCCCGTGCCGACATCCCTTCCACGTCGTATGCCTCGCCAAGCACGTCGCCTTTGTCGATCCGAACGGTTGCTGCCCCACCTGCAGAACCGTTCGGATCCCCGAAAATGCCTTGGCCCTACTGACGCGCACGTGGCTGGTCGAGTGTTGGATGCACGTGCGAAACAGTGCCCTCCAGATGAACCGAGAGTATCCCTCCGAGGTGTTGGATTTCATCGCAGAGGCCTCCAACGACCAGTTTTCCAGCGACATTTGGGCAAATCCCAGTGCCTACTGGTCGATCGATCGAGTCGTGGAGTTTCTCTGGCCTCGTCGACCCATGGATCCTACCCTCACGTCGTTGCTCATGGGAATGCATTTCAAATGGCACGCTTGCAGTGCGCGGTGCGACCTCATTCCTTGCCTCCAACGTCAATGGGCCCTCGGATACGCGGAGGATCGTTTCTGCAATACGTGACGCCGTTTCCAGCAACAGGACGTGACGCCGTTTCCGGCAACAGGACGTGACGCCGTTTCCGGCAACATATCCTACCTATATATATATGTGTGTGTGCGAAGCAGTCAGTTCGGGAAAAACAAAATGTCTAGCTGCTGTCATTGCGCCGTGTCCAAAGACTACCCGGTGGATCTATCGTGGACTTGCTCAGAGGACCGTCACTACACGTGTCATCGAGTGATGTTGACCGCTATGGAAAAAATTCCATTCCGGAATGTCCTCACCGACTGGATTTTCACCAACCTCACCTATGAATTGGAACAGTGCTCGATTTTCCACCCGACTGGACTTTTAAAGGACAAGCCACTGAAACTGGAGGAGATGGTGTTATTCCTCTGGCCGCTTCGACCCAAAAACCTTGCTGACGGTACCATACACGAGGTGAGTCTACACCTTTGGCACCTTTGGAAGCAAGTCCACAAGTGCAGTCCCAGTTGTAGGACGGGGGACGACCTGCACAAACCATTTGTCGAACCCATTGAATATTTTGTATACCTGTAATGATTATAAATAAATGCAAACGAAAAAAAATAAATGTAATTTATTTTTTTCGTTTGGGTAGTAAAACCAACGTTGGTTCCAATCACTTCCTCATTGCCTGTGATCATAGTTTCGTGCATAGCGATTTTGGCCGACGATCGACTTGCAAGTCTCAAAGCCGATCGTCGGCCATTTAACCCCACACGGGAAGCTATGCAGTTTCCAAATTATTACGAGTTGACATTGCCAGTCTAAAGAACAATGGCCGTGTTATATGCCAAGCCAGGTTCGAGTAGAGATGACATTTTAGAAGAGAGCATTTGGGTACAGTGGGACTCTTGGAAAATAATTCTCATGTCGACTCTGAAATTTGCGCGATATGTCTAGAGGCGTTGCCCGAGTGTGTTTTCATGGACGAGACCTTACTCAACTGTGGGATTTCATTCCCTTGTCGAGATGGATCACTCTGGGACGAGAACAGTGTCCACTCTGCGATATCGGACGGTTTTAAATTGAGCATTACGATTGGCATCGAGTGCCCGTCGCGACTCGACCTGACAAAGTGGATAAGTACGAATGAATTTAAACAACATCTTCCACACCGGTCCGATTATTCTGGAAACGACCGCCGCGTTTGTCCACGTGAATCGTTGCCCTTTCGAGGCTTTACGCACGAGGCCGTGAAAGAAAAATAAACCCGGGTTTTTTTTTTCCAAAATGAATTCGGCACTGCATTCCTACCCACCCATGGGTCCTGCTGGTAGCATCTGCAAAATCCAATTTCGACTCTCTTTATCTCTCTTCGTTTCCGGCAACTGGAAGTGGGCCGCAACAGGACGTGACGCGGTTTCCGGCAACAGGACGTGACGCCGTTTCCGGCAACATATCCTACCTATATATATATGTGCGTGTGTGCGAAGCAGTCAGTTATACGACTTGCATCATGTCGACCGCAGACCGAGATGCATATCATTTCGATATTGATAGACTGGATATGTTCATGGAGTTCATGCACGACGCCCGTGTCGGACTGCTTTCGGCCCGACCTCCAGAGGTGGTGGAAATCGGGATCGACTATTGCGACTGGGTCGTGGGGACGTTGACCGAGATGTTTCCCGACGGTCCGTGGGACTTTATTCATCGCATCGTCTTGTGGAAGACCAGCCGCGCGACCTGCGTCCAATCCGGTCTGGATCGGCACGGGGGTGACCATTTAAAGTTCTTTTGGGAAGACGTCGTCGTCCCAAAGATTTTAGAGGCGGCTGAACGTGCGTGGCATCGTTCGTCGGGATATTTGGTCATTCCCGTGAGCACGTGGATCCATCTCGGAACCATCCTCTTGGAGTGGATCTACGGGTCGAATCATTGGGAGCAGAGACACTTTGAAGCTCCCTCGCCCTGCTCCATCTGTTTGGAATGGATGTACGAGTGTGAATCGACGCGTTGCCGTCATCGTTTCCACGTTTACTGTCTGGACGGGTGGAGACGTACCGGTGACGGGACGTGCCCCATGTGCAGGGCACGTTTGGATTGATTGATTGATTGGGGGGGGGAAAAAATGGGAGCAGAGGGGAGCCTCTGCTCCCATTTTTTTTTCCTTTCGGTCGTACCAAGATTGGGCATGCATCTCCTCAATTGGAAAAAAAAATGGGAGCCTATGTTCAGAGGTTTGTACCAAGATAAGTGGTGAGCTGAAGCGAGTGGGTCGGTCAAAGGTGAGCACAGCAGAAGCGAGTTGAATTATTTTTTGTAATAAAGTAGAGCAAATAAGCGAGTTGAATTCTCCGTCAAAGGTTTCTGTAAATCCAAATAGCAAAGAAGCGAGATGAATTCTCCGTCAAAGGTTTCTGTAAATCCAAATAGCAAAGAAGCGAGATGAATTCTCCGTCAAAGGTTTCTGTAAATCCAAATAGCAAAGAAGCGAGATGAATTCTCCGTCAAAGGTTTCTGTAAATCCAAATAGCAAAGAAGCGAGATGAATTCTCCGTCAAAGGTTTCTGTAATAAAGTAGAAAAGAAGCGAGATGAATTCTCCGTCAAAGGTTTCTGTAAATCCAAATAGCAAAGAAGCGATTGTTTAAAAGATGCTATGGGGAAAGGTTTCTGTAAATCCAAATAGCAAAGAAGCGAGATGAATTCTCCGTCAAAGGTTTCTGTAATAAAGTAGAAAAGAAGTGAGATGAATTCTCCGTCAAAGGTTTCTGTAAATCCAAATAGCAAAGAAGCGATTGTTTAAAAGATGCTATGGGGAAAGAAGGTCAAACCCAGGTCTGAATTTTGACACCATTAAAACAGTTTAAACATCTTGATGACGAGGTATCTCATCATTAGCAAAATCATTTCGATATTGATAGACTGGATATATATTCGTAACAACTTGGTGGTTTAATGACTAAATATCTGCATCTGTATGTAAAATTAATTCTGTGAAAATTTTCATTTTGTCAAGAAGGTCATAATCTGTAAGTGCTTACAAATAAAATGCTACATGTTGCAGAACGGATGTATTCTTGAGTCCCCTTCATAAAGTTAAGACTATATATGTTCCTGTTTCAGTTGTTGTATTAAGTATTTATCAATGTGTCGTGTAAACAAGCTGCAGTGAAAGGCGCTGCAAGCGAGTGGGGTGATGAGCTGAGCGAGTTTGATCCTAAAGTTAACAAAAAAAAAAAAAAAAAAAAAAAAAAAAAAAAAAAAAAAAAAAAAAAAATATATATATATATATATATATATATATATATATATATATATATATATATATATAATATATATAATATATATAATATATATAATATATATATATATATATATATATATATATAATATATATATTATATATATTATATATTATATATATTATATATATTATATATATTATATATATATATATATATATATATATATATATATATATATATTTTTTTTTTTTTTTTTTTTTTTTTTTTTTTTTTTAATATAATCTGAGCCATCAAAATATTTTTCTACAATGGTCAAAGCTGAGAACGCCAGAGTTGAAGAAGCCGAGTGAAGAAAACCAGCAATGACTCATCGCTCGAATAATCCAAGTCTCTGTATCCAAGAGCAGATCGGAAGCGAGTTGACAAAAATTATTTATTCTCTCAGCGCGTTTCAGAATTATCTCATTCACTCCCCCTGTCCAATTCTGATCAGAGTGAAATTTACTCGACATGTCTAAAGAGACGAGTGCGTTTTCATGGATTTCACTCCTTGTCGAGGACGAGAAGGAGTGTTCGCTCTGCGATATCGGCAGCGAATCCCGTTTAGACGTGTGACCTTTTATCTATATATATAAAAAAAGTTTTACGGCAAGCGGTCCACGAGTGTAGCGACCGTTGCAAAGAGATTGGATTTGCCTGAAAAAGAGGAAACGAAAAATTTGGCTTTGTTGAGAATCCCGAGAGAGAAATTCGTTTGGGTAGTGGCATTCTTCATCCACCTCGGACCCATGGTTGCATCTCCTCGATCGAATTTCCGACTCTCTTTATCTTTCTCCATTTGGACGTTGCGAAGGTCGAGAATAGTTCATCTCTAAAAATAAAACGTGGTCGTTTCCGGTCGCGATAACGTGACGGATGTCCGGCAACATATTCCCTATATATATACGAAGCAGCCAGTCTAATTCATACATTTCCTGCGAAGCTAACTTCAGAAGGAGATAGAAGGCTCAGGCCTAGGTTCTCCAGTACACGGTTTTCAATACATTTCCTGCGTGGTCATGGATAAGGGTAAGTCCAACTATATACTCTTGACGCAAATAATAACCAATACAGATGCTAAAAAAAAACAATTCGTTTTCTTATTATTATAGCCTTGAATTGTACGCTGTGTGGGAAAAACTTGTGTTTCACCCAGTGCCGAGATGATACCTTCAACGTAGAGACGCCGAGATATTGTGCCGGACACAATATAAAGTTATCCAGATGCGAGCATGCGTTCCATATTGCCTGCATAGTGCCTCTGTTGAAAGAACAAGGGAAGAATCTGGAGGCCATCAAACCTCACGTGGGAAAGACGCGGGAACATGACCCCACCATCAAATGTTGCCCGAAATGCTCGAAAACGCTACCCTGGATGGACATTTTCAGAGTAATGGACACTGTGGACGTTTTAATCATGTCGGCTTTATATCACCCAAATGGTTTGGGGCAGGATAAAGTGGAGACGGACGAAGTTTGGCACGTGTAACATCTTTTTTTGTAATAATCCCAATGTAATGTATACAATTTCTTTTGGTTTTAAATAAATTGATTTAAAAAAAAACCGTGTTATTTTTATTAATTTAGTTAGCTTTTCTGAGACATGATCTGACTAGGATAAATGTTGGTTTTCTGCACGATATGCAACAATCTATCTGGGCAAAATATTTTTATTTACGTAACTTAAATCCAAATCACGGCCTTTGTCCAGTTGGGAATGAAAGCTGGTGGAAATTTCAACGTGCTAAAAGAGTGATGTGTATTACCATGATAAACACACACATATTGCCTTGCCTTATACTGCCTACATTTTGAAGAGAATTAAATCAAATTTCAGAGACTTGGTGAATTGTTGAAAAAAATGTGTTCACGGAAAGACCTAAATGAACAATGTGATTTGGACTCGCGTTCCAAAAAAAAAAAATGTGTTTGTAACCATCCAAAACTGGGAGTGTTTGATGCAGTGGAAATATTATAAAGTGCTATACATTATCTAGAGCAATCCATTTTATACAAATTTTTAAGAAAACTAGACAAAGACCGTGTTATCGACGGAGAGCGAAAACTCTCCGAATAGTAAAAAAGACCCGCCATAGAAAGAAAAGCATAAAAAAATTGAATGTATTAAAAATGAAAGAGATCACCCTTTATATAAATCAGGATTTCATTAACGGTAAATTATTTATAAAAATCCAACCTCGTGATGAACAAACCCCACTAAAAGAACTGTCATGTGCTTGCCATGCAGTGGCCGTAGTGTTGGTTTGCGAAGCAAACCAAATTGGAATTCGTAGTAAGAACTTTTCATAAGGGGCGAAAAATGATTATTTTATGTTTCACATAAATATACTCATTTTATAAGATATTCTCAGTTCATAAAGAGGAATTATTAATTTGACCGAGAAACCTATGCTAAAAGAATAGCATTGACATAATTATGTTCCTAAAATGCTTCATTTATTAAGTAAAATTATTAACATGCTATACAAGAAAATTACATTTCCAAATTGTAGGTTTGAAAATAACTCTGTGATATTAATTACCGTGAAAATATGTGATTTCTCGCGTCCGTCAGAAAGAGTTTCAAATAGTTTAATGGTGAAGACCCAGGCGGCAAGTCATGAACAGGACTAGCATGTGAATTAAAGTTTGGAATGGATATATCATCGTTCCGTATATTGTTCGATTCCCATTCAAAAAATATCATCGTTTCTTTCAATTTCCGGGACTTTATGACTCATCGCTCGAATAATCCAAGTCTCTGTATCCAAGAGCAGATCGGAAGCGAGTTGACAAAAATTATTTATTCTCTCAGCGCGTTTCAGAATTATCTCATTCACTCCCCCTGTCCAATTCTGATCAGAGTGAAATTTACTCGACATGTCTAAAGAGACGAGTGCGTTTTCATGGATTTCACTCCTTGTCGAGGACGAGAAGGAGTGTTCGCTCTGCGATATCGGCAGCGAATCCCGTTTAGACGTGTGACCTTTTATCTATATATATAAAAAAAGTTTTACGGCAAGCGGTCCACGAGTGTAGCGACCGTTGCAAAGAGATTGGATTTGCCTGAAAAAGAGGAAACGAAAAATTTGGCTTTGTTGAGAATCCCGAGAGAGAAATTCGTTTGGGTAGTGGCATTCTTCATCCACCTCGGACCCATGGTTGCATCTCCTCGATCGAATTTCCGACTCTCTTTATCTTTCTCCATTTGGACGTTGCGAAGGTCGAGAATAGTTCATCTCTAAAAATAAAACGTGGTCGTTTCCGGTCGCGATAACGTGACGGATGTCCGGCAACATATTCCCTATATATATACGAAGCAGCCAGTCTAATTCATACATTTCCTGCGAAGCTAACTTCAGAAGGAGATAGAAGGCTCAGGCCTAGGTTCTCCAGTACACGGTTTTCAATACATTTCCTGCGTGGTCATGGATAAGGGTAAGTCCAACTATATACTCTTGACGCAAATAATAACCAATACAGATGCTAAAAAAAAACAATTCGTTTTCTTATTATTATAGCCTTGAATTGTACGCTGTGTGGGAAAAACTTGTGTTTCACCCAGTGCCGAGATGATACCTTCAACGTAGAGACGCCGAGATATTGTGCCGGACACAATATAAAGTTATCCAGATGCGAGCATGCGTTCCATATTGCCTGCATAGTGCCTCTGTTGAAAGAACAAGGGAAGAATCTGGAGGCCATCAAACCTCACGTGGGAAAGACGCGGGAACATGACCCCACCATCAAATGTTGCCCGAAATGCTCGAAAACGCTACCCTGGATGGACATTTTCAGAGTAATGGACACTGTGGACGTTTTAATCATGTCGGCTTTATATCACCCAAATGGTTTGGGGCAGGATAAAGTGGAGACGGACGAAGTTTGGCACGTGTAACATCTTTTTTTGTAATAATCCCAATGTAATGTATACAATTTCTTTTGGTTTTAAATAAATTGATTTAAAAAAAAACCGTGTTATTTTTATTAATTTAGTTAGCTTTTCTGAGACATGATCTGACTAGGATAAATGTTGGTTTTCTGCACGATATGCAACAATCTATCTGGGCAAAATATTTTTATTTACGTAACTTAAATCCAAATCACGGCCTTTGTCCAGTTGGGAATGAAAGCTGGTGGAAATTTCAACGTGCTAAAAGAGTGATGTGTATTACCATGATAAACACACACATATTGCCTTGCCTTATACTGCCTACATTTTGAAGAGAATTAAATCAAATTTCAGAGACTTGGTGAATTGTTGAAAAAAATGTGTTCACGGAAAGACCTAAATGAACAATGTGATTTGGACTCGCGTTCCAAAAAAAAAAATGTGTTTGTAACCATCCAAAACTGGGAGTGTTTGATGCAGTGGAAATATTATAAAGTGCTATACATTATCTAGAGCAATCCATTTTATACAAATTTTTAAGAAAACTAGACAAAGACCGTGTTATCGACGGAGAGCGAAAACTCTCCGAATAGTAAAAAAGACCCGCCATAGAAAGAAAAGCATAAAAAAATTGAATGTATTAAAAATGAAAGAGATCACCCTTTATATAAATCAGGATTTCATTAACGGTAAATTATTTATAAAAATCCAACCTCGTGATGAACAAACCCCACTAAAAGAACTGTCATGTGCTTGCCATGCAGTGGCCGTAGTGTTGGTTTGCGAAGCAAACCAAATTGGAATTCGTAGTAAGAACTTTTCATAAGGGGCGAAAAATGATTATTTTATGTTTCACATAAATATACTCATTTTATAAGATATTCTCAGTTCATAAAGAGGAATTATTAATTTGACCGAGAAACCTATGCTAAAAGAATAGCATTGACATAATTATGTTCCTAAAATGCTTCATTTATTAAGTAAAATTATTAACATGCTATACAAGAAAATTACATTTCCAAATTGTAGGTTTGAAAATAACTCTGTGATATTAATTACCGTGAAAATATGTGATTTCTCGCGTCCGTCAGAAAGAGTTTCAAATAGTTTAATGGTGAAGACCCAGGCGGCAAGTCATGAACAGGACTAGCATGTGAATTAAAATTTGGAATGGATATATCATCGTTCCGTATATTGTTCGATTCCCATTCAAAAAATATCATCGTTTCTTTCAATTTCCGGGACTTCATCTACGTCACTATCAGAGACACTAGTTTTAGATGTGGGGTCTCTAGTTTTTTGCCAGTGTTTTTTTTCTGTTGATTTCTAAGTTTGAAGAGATTCGTGATTCGTTTGGGGATGAAAGTTTTCCGATTGCCGGGAATAGGTTTTTAAGCAGCTTCGTGAGCAAGTTTAATTTTGTTAGTGATGTTATTGACAGTTTCATTTAAATCATCGCTGCTTGTAATGTTTGGGAGTGTGTATGGAGTGCTGCTTTGGAGAATGTCAGAGAATTTAGTCCAGTTCGTAGTGACTGCTCTAGTTTGCACAGTGAGAGAGATCATAAGATCAAAGTCAATAATAATTGGATTATGGTCTGATGACAGTTCTGGGATGGAAGTAATCTCAAAGGGATAATCAAATCCCTTTAAGAGGGCAAGATCGATCGTTGTAGCACTGTTTTCGCTATATTGGGTGGGAGTTTGAGGGGCTACAAGTTCGATACCTTGTTTGGTGACATAATTGTATAGTGCATGGCCAGCGGCGTTATCAGCGTGTGAGTTCCAGTGCGTGTTGCGTGCGTTTAAGTCGCCGCATAGAATAGTATCATTGTGTTTGGAGAAAAGCGTATCTAAGTCATCGTGTAGATTTTGGATTGGGATTCTGTTAGGAATGTAAGTGGAGATAATAGTAATCGGGTTTTGACTTTTAATGGTGATAGTGATTAGAGTGGCTTGAATGCTTTTGAGGTTTGGAGTTGGAGTGTGGTGGTGAGTGATAGTGTTTTTTATGAAAATAGCGGTGCCGCCATGTCGTACAGTATTGGGGGGTGATTTTGTCTGTGCGATAGCAGATGTAGTTAGCAATGTAAATTTTTTGAATTGGGCTCAGGTGTGTTTCTTGTAGGAGAATAAGATCGGGATTGTACTTGTTTACGAAGTTTCTCAGTTCTTCAATTTTGTGAATTATGCCATTGGCATTCCAGAAACAAATTCGCAAGCCATGTTTTTGCTTATTCATGATGGTTTGAATTGGCTGTGCTTTCCAACATCGCGTTGATCAAATAGAAAAATTTTTCGAGAGTATTGGGGATCTTTTTCATTTCTCTTATTATTTCAGAAATACCGTTTATTTGTTTAAACATATCGGATAAGTCTTTGATTAGCTGAAAGCTTTCTTTGAGGTCCGAAACGCCGAAGTTCGTGGACGTGGTTTCCGATTGGCTGGATGGGAAAGGTCGCGAGGGGGAATGCGTTGTTTAACGGGTTCTTCAGTCATTTCCTCAAGCTGATCGAAGCTGTTTGCAGTGTTAACGCTTTCGTTAGATTTAGATCGAGTTAGGTTGGTTCTGGCAATTAATCTCTTCGGGGGCACAACAAAATCGTTCGTGGTAAATGCTTTTTTGCTCGCGGAGTTATCGCGATCTTGAATTACATTAATCGAGCGTTTGCTTGATTTACGCGTCACATTATGAGCGGTACAGTTAACAGGGCAAGGCATTTTAGAATAGTCTAACCACTGACCTTCTATTTTGAGCATCCTTGTTTTAGCATCATTGTAGGCCAGTTGCAGGTTGCTAGCGAAGGGGGAATCATCAGGAATTCCTTGCAGACAACTTTTGAGTTGTTCTGTTTCTAATCGTCGATTCACAAGTTCTCGGTGCACTATGGTCTTTTTTTCACAAAACAATCTCTTGTCGACAATTTTTAGTTCATTGATGATTTCTGGGTCGGCGTTCATCACTGGCGTTTGGCATTTCGGCATCAGCCGATGCCATAATTGCAATTAATCTGACAAAAGTATTGTCAATAGGGTTTGCAAAAGCAAACTTGGGAATAAATTTGGAGTCTGGCCTTAAGAAAGGCCTTTTGTTTATGTAATCAGGGTGGATATAGAGAAAATGCTAAGAGCCAGCGTGAGACACACCCGTAACGTTAGGTAATCCAAACGAGAATGGATACAATCCTCAAATACCCAATTATACTTTATACAAAAATGATAGGGATATTAGTCTCTCCACTAGAACAGCTATGGGTGGGACATGCATTTATATTAAGCGGAATATTTCTCACAAACTAATCACAACTCCGCCGCTAAATTACATTGAAGCAACCCTGGTCGAGGTGAATTTGAGAAACTCACCCCCAATCAAAATTATTTCAGCATACGCACCTCCAATGACAAGAGGACGTATTTTTCCGGGAGCTGATTACTCTAAATTACTAGCAATTGGAAATAACGTTATTTTAGCAGGAGACCTTAACTCCCCGCACGTAGCCTGGAATAATCACAAATCCAGTAGCTGGGGGACGAAATTAAAATCACTGGTTGATAACATGCCAGGTGTAGTCACGCCGTCAAGGCCATCGACCTCCAAGTTGAAAGGAGGGGGGAGAATAAGAGTAAGAAGCGTCTGTTAGCGGTCGTACAGATAGCTCCATTTTAATTCTAAATAAAAGGTTTGGGCCTTATATTTTAGATGGAGAAACTTCAGTGGCGCAGTCTGTAACGATGAACTTGCCGGGAATGAGAGGTGAGAGTTTTGATTGGATGTGGCTCTTTTCTTTTTTTCATTGTAAGCGAGAGAGAAAACCCCTATGGTTTTCGCGTGTCTCATTGAAACATCAATTTCTTTTTACTCTGAATGTTAGGTACATTTGCATCATTGCAATTTGAAAAGAGTTCATATATATATTTTAAGTCAATGATAATCTCTCTTCCATTTTCAAGAGCATCATTGCTCATATATTATTAAAATTCATTTTAGGAGCATCATTGCTCATATATTATTTAAATGTTATTGTAGGAGCATCATTGCTCATATATTATTTAAATGTTATTGTAGGAGCATCATTGCTCGCTGACGCTACTCGGTTATTTTAAAAAAATTGTAAATTAGTTGTACATATATAGCTCCATTTTAATTCTAAATAAAAGGTTAGGACCTTATAAATTTAGTTGTGCCCTTTATTTGAGATGGAGAAACTTCAGTATGACTTAATATTTTTATGAGATATTTGTGTTATATCTCTAAAAAAACACGGGCATTTTTTTGAAAATTAAAACGTTGTCCTCGCATCTGCCCCTTTAGTCTGGTAACAACAGATTTAACATACACCAGCCTATAGAAAATGCATTCAGCTTTTTTTATTTTATCTTGTAGACAATTTATTGATTTGAGTTTAATTTATTTCTTGTTGATAGAATTATTTCTTGTTGATAGAATTATTTCTTGTTGATAGAATTATTTCTTGTTGATAGAATTATTTCTTGTTGATAGAATTAATTCTTGTTGATAGAATTATTTCTTGTTGATAGAATTAATTCTTGTTTATAGAATTAATTTAAAATGTTGTCCTCGCATCTGCCCTTTTAATCTGGTAACAACAGATTTAACATACACCAGCCTATAGAAAATCCATTTATTTCTTGTTGATAGAATTTTAAAATAATTCTATCAACAAGAAATAATAAAATATTTATTATTATTTCTTGTTGATAGAATTATTTTAAAATGTTGATAGAATTATTTCTTGTTTATAGAATTAATTTAAAATGTTGATAGAATTATTTTAAAATGTTGATAGAATTATTTCTTGTTTATAGAATTAATTTAAAATGTTGTCCTCGCAACTGCCCCCTTTAGTCTGGTAACAACAGATTTAACATACACCAGCCTATAAAAAATGCATTCAGCTTTTTTTATTTTATCTTGTAGACAATTTATTGATTTGAGTTTAATTTATTTCTTGTTGATAGAATTATTTCTTGTTGATAGAATTATTTCTTGTTGATAGAATTAATTCTTGTTTATAGAATTAATTTAAAATGTTGTCCTCGCATCTGCCCCTTTAGTCTGGTAACAACAGATTTAACATACACCAGCCTATAGAAAATCCATTCATTTTTTTATTTTATCTTGTAGACAATTTATTGGTTTAAAATATTTATTGTTATTTCTTGTTTATAGAATTAATTTAAAATGTTGTCCTCGCATCTGCCCCCTTTAATCTGGTAACAACAGATTTAACATACACCAGCTTATAGAAAATGCATTCAATTATTTCTTGTTGATATAATTAATTTAAAATATATATTGGTAATTGTTTTTCTTTATTTCTTGTTGATAGAATTAATTTAAAATGTTGTCCTCGCATCTCCCCCCTTGATTTAATTCTGCGTTAATAATTATTTCTTGAATTAATTAAAATCACGATCACATAATTTAAATCAAATTAATGCATTTAAAATAAATGACAAACGTAGAAATTCACTAAAAAAAATCGAAAATTCACTAAAAAAAATCGAAAATTCACTAAAAAAAAATTAAAAATGAATGCAAAAAATACAGTGGATTTATTAAAATAATTGGGATTTTTTTAGTAATTTTGCAAGATTATTTAAAAAATTTCTTCAGCTGGATTCGATCTGACGCTGCCGCGAAAACGCACTACGCCAAAAGTGCCACGCCCCCTTCGAAATCGCTAAAATCGCATGTTTTAGGAGTCATTTTTGATGAAATTAGACCTTTTAACCAGTCTAAAAACTAAAAACTAACACTTGTAAACGATAGATGGACTTGAAATTGATCTGACACAACACTTTGATAAGGGTTTTATGCTCTAATTTATGCATAAACAATCATTTTCGAAAAAAATTTCGGAAACCGATTCTGAAAATTTTTTTTGAAAATGTTTTAGAAATAATTCCTTATGCATAAATTAGAGCATAAAAGTGTTGTGTCAGATCAATTTCAAGTCCATCTATCGTTTACAAGTGTTAGTTTTTAGTTTTAGAATGGTTAAAAGGTCTAATTTCATCAAAATGACGCTCCGAAATGTGTCATTTTACGGCATTTTACGCCAATTGCAATAGTAGGGAACATACGCAGCGGATTTCACCGTAGCGAGAGTATTTTTAGCTTGCCGTGCATGGATGGTTACGCGCTGCAGCGATAAATACTCTTGCTGCGGTGAAATCCGCATGCAAATGATGGATTGCATGCGGTTTTATCGAAAATGATGTTGGTCTTTAAATCCCGAACGTATTTTTTAATTATGTATTCAATATTTAAAACAAATTATACACAGTATACAAAACCTAGACACTGGAACTTATTTTGAGACGTCAACAGATTTAACGTGCATGCAAAACCTAGACACTGGAAATTATTTTTTGTTACAAAAGATTCAACGTGCGCAAGATTTTTAGAAACACAAAATCCTGACAGCATGCAATTTTTTTTTCGAAAGAAAGATCTGAGGAAGCAAACAATGTCTGATTTGTTTTATATTCGATTGGGTGAGAATATCTTAAAAGGTTTTAATGAAATCGTCAACGTACACGCAATTTGAGAAACCTGTCCAGGCTACAACAGATTTAACGTGCGCCCGGAGAGAGAGAGAGAGAAAGCCTCGCAAAGACGTTCTTTAGAATACAAGAATGCCCTTTTTCGGACTGGAGGTTATCCCCTCCCAAACAGGTTGCTATTCCGCGCACTTAGCGCCAAGCGCATTACCAGGGCAAGTATGTATCACCCTCTTTGGGATTGAGTCTTACAATATATATATATGTATGCCAGTGATAAATTTGGAGTAATTTTTTTTTAATGTTTTGGAAGTATAGCTTCTGTTCATTTTTTGGTGAAAATAAGATAATGGACTTCAAAACACCATTTTGAGAATTCCAGTGCTTAATGTCAAGAAACATCAGTTTCCCCCAACCTGTGTACTCTTAAAGAGAGGGGTGAATGTTCAGCTATCCACAGGAGACGCTCGCTCTTATCTCACCCAGTTTCACACAAAGACCCGTGACCACCCCTCTACTCGAACCCTGTGGTAAATTTTCTTACCCCCCCCTAGAGGAACGCGCGTTCTGAAAGAGCCCACGAATGAAGTTGTTTTTCAAAATACGAGCCCATGCGAAAAGGTTAAATGCTGCACGTCCAAAAAAATGCAACAAGATTGGCGTGAGAGAAGCACAAACAGGTGAATATTTTTTTTTTACCCAATGTGTATTTAAAAAATAATAATAATAATTAGCATCCTGGTGTAGCTTTGGGATTCTAAGGGTCCGATTCACAGCAACACTCGCGCGTTAAATCTGTTGTTGTAGGGCAGGATGTCAAGTTTCCCAAATCTCTGGTGTCATGATTCTCAAATCTTTCAGATAACCATGTTTCTCAAATCTCTGGTGCACGTTCAATCTGTTGTAGGGTCAAGTTTCCCAAATCTCTGGTGTCATGATTCTCAAATCTTTCAGATAACCATGTTTCTCAAATCTCTGGTGCACGTTCAATCTGTTGTAGGTTCATGTTTCTCAAATCTCTGGTGCACGTTCAATCTGTTGTAGGGTCATGTTTCTCAAATCTCTGGTGTCATGATTCTCAAATCTTTCAGATAACCATGCTTCTCAAATCTCTGGCCCACGTTCAATCTGGTCCACGTTCAATCTGTTGTAGGGTCATGCTTCTCAAATCTTTTCTTTCAGATAACCATGCTTCTCAAATCTTTCAGATAACCATGCTTCTCAAATCTTTCAGATAACCATGCTTCTCAAATCTTTCAGATAACCATGCTTCTCAAAAGATAACCATGCTTCTCTCTGGTGCACGTTCAATCTGTTGTAGGGTCATGTTTCTCAAATCTCTGGTGTCATGCTTCTCAAATCTCTGGTGCACGTTCAATCTGTTGTAGGTTCATGTTTCTCAAATCTCTGGTGCACGTTCAATCTGTTGTAGGGTCATGTTTCTCAAATCTCTGGTGTCATGATTCTCAAATCTTTCAGATAACCATGCTTCTCAAATCTCTGGCCCACGTTCAATCTGGTCCACGTTCAATCTGTTGTAGGGTCATGCTTCTCAAATCTTTCAGATAACCATGTTTCTCAAATCTCTGGTGCACGTTCAATCTGTTGTAGGGTCAAGTTTCCCAAATCTCTGGTGTCATGATTCTCAAATCTCTGGTGCACGTTCAATCTGTTGTAGGGTCATGTTTCTCAAATCTCTGGTGTCATGATTCTCAAATCTTTCAGATAACCAAGTTTCCCAAATCTCTGGTGTCATGATTCTCAAATCTTTCAGATAACCATGTTTCTCAAATCTCTGGTGCACGTTCAATCTGTTGTAGGGTCATGTTTCTCAAATCTCTGGTGTCATGATTCTCAAATCTTTCAGATAACCATGCTTCTCAAATCTCTGGCCCACGTTCAATCTGGTCCACGTTCAATCTGTTGTAGGGTCATGCTTCTCAAATCTCTGGTGTCGTGATTCTCAAATCTTTCAGATAACCATGCTTCTCAAATCTTTCAGATAACCATGCTTCTCAAATCTTTCAGATAACCATGCTTCTCAAAATCTCTGGTGCACGTTCAATCTGTTGTAGGGTCATGTTTCTCAAATCTCTGGTGCACGTTCAATCTGTTGTAGGTTCATGTTTCTCAAATCTCTGGTGCACGTTCAATCTGTTGTAGGTTCATGTTTCTCAAATCTCTGGTGCACGTTCAATCTGTTGTAGGGTCATGTTTCTCAAATCTCTGGTGTCATGATTCTCAAATCTTTCAGATAACCATGCTTCTCAAATCTCTGGCCCACGTTCAATCTGGTCCACGTTCAATCTGTTGTAGGGTCATGCTTCTCAAATCTCTGGTGTCGTGATTCTCAAATCTTTCAGATAACCATGCTTCTCAAATCTTTCAGATAACCATGCTTCTCAAAATCTCTGGTGCACGTTCAATCTGTTGTAGGGTCATGTTTCTCAAATCTCTGGTGTCATGATTCTCAAATCTTTCAGATAACCATGCTTCTCAAACCTCTGGTGGACGTTCAATCTGTTGTAGGGTCATGTTTCTCAAATCTCTGGTCCACGTTCAATCTGTTGTCAGCCCCTTTTTATTAACAAGACATAACGCTTTGAACAATACTTTTTATTAAAAAAAAAATTACTTTATGTTCTTGCATTTAACTTTAGAATTCGAATCGTTCAACGAATAAAATTTCTGGCGGACAAATATTGCCATGTTAATTTAAAAGCATATGATTTGATTATTACTTTCAAATAAAACTGGTTCTGTGTTCACCAATGTAAGATATGTTCCAAATACTTTGATGAATTTATTGATTTGACACCCTAACGCAATTAATAAACCGTACACTTTTATTTATTTTCATAAGCAGAATACACTTTCAGAGACGTGCTGTCCTCTAGTAGACTTTTTTTTTTAAAAAGGCTGACAAAAGCATTTTTTTTATTTTTATCTGCAATGCTAATGAAACGGTGAAAGTTACCATTGAACCATGTATGACTAAATGGTAATAGTCTGTTGGATTTAGTTTTTTTTATAATTTGAATAACAATTCAACAAAACTATGATACCTTTAAGTCAATTGGTGTGGTAATCTTTGTCTTTTAAATTCTCAATGCATTCAGTGAATTTGTTTGATTTTATCTTGTAGCAAATTCAGGGATTAGGGTCAGGTGGGGTAAAACAGTTATAAAAAGAGGTTATATAATCGAGCGATCTAATTTGCAAAAAATATATTGGTTATCTTTGCAAAAAAAATTGTATTAAATATGCAACTTAATATTCTTCTCTGCATTTTAGAAACAATTTTAGGAAAAAAATACAAATTAGTAATTATAATGCTGTTTTAAAACATGTTGTCAATTACCTATTTTACCCCATACCGTGGGGGGAAATAAGTAATTTGTGGGGTAAAATAAGTATAGTCATTTAAATTTTGTTTTATCTTTATTGAAATCTAATTTTGCGCACTAAGTTTAAAGGAAGATACCACTTCCTTTGAAACCGCCTATAGCACGTTACTTCGCAAACTTTTCCGTTAATTTTCTCAGAAGTATAGGGAAAACAGCTTTGGTTACTCCATGCATGCTGCTTTCTCAATACCAATCTTTTACTATTTTCTTCCAACACAGTTTTAAAGGTCCAAACACCTCTACATCAAGAGGTTGGATGGTATTAGGTGGCAAACATAATATTATGATTTGATTATCTATATCTTTTTTTCACAGTGCCGTATGTTAAATGGCTTCTGTGACATCACTACTCTGCATGTTTGCAGATGATACTGCAATACTGGCACAAAGTAATTACTTACCAAATATTACTAAAACACAAACTACCTACACGCACTCGAGTCCTGGCTTGTTAGTTGGAAAATCCAAATCAACGTCGACAAATGTCAAGCTATACTTTTCACCAAGAAAAGAATTCTACCCCAACCCGTTAAACTTTTTAATCAAACTATCCCTTGGTCCCATAACTGTACTTATCTAGGTGTCACGTTGGACAGAAACTTAACTTGTAATAAACATATATCCACCCTTAGAGCCAAGTTTGAATAGATACATACGTGTTTTTTCAAGGATTGGAATTTTATTTTTGTTTGTGCATTGTGTGTTCCGGTATATTACATGTTGCAGAAATATTATTTAGGAGTTAGATTTTAATGATATGTTATTCAATTATTTATTTATGTCTCTTTCCTGCAAAATATCTCTAGACATGGGTAATTTTGTAGGGGTATATGTACATTTCGACCAACTTTGCTTAAATATTTGATTGAATATGCAATGATTTAAAGAATTGTTTCACAAAAATAAATAAAATATACAAATCAAAACATGTTTAATTACGGTGTGTAAAAAAGTTTAAAAAGCACTATTACACACCGCCGAGCGCTAGCTGGCGCAGCCCGACTAGTTGGTATGTATTTTTTTGAGAGAGTAATAAATGCAGGTATAATTTTTGAAGAAAATATTATTTAACCACCTTACGCGTATGATTACTGACAAAATATTGGTCTAAACACAATATTTTGGGTATCTAGGTATTCGTAACAGTCAGTTGAAGGAATTGAAGCACAATTTTTTCACATTTAAATCTAATTTCTATTTTATGTACCATATTAAAATAAAAGGTTAAAAATAGCTAAAATTTCAACTTTTCTACCCCCCCACAAAACTTTTTAAAAGAGAAAATGAAGCTAAATTGTGGTTCAATTAGCAGAACATAGCATAATACATATTCTGTGAAAATTTCAAGTAAAAATATTCAATAGTTCTTTAGATATTGTGCGCGTATCATCAAAAAAACTCATTTTGAGATAAATGACTTTAAAGTTATTTTTTACTATAACATAAATTTGTTATATTTCAGCGCTTTAAAAAGGGGTGAAATTTAAGTATAATGCTATGCTACACTTGTTATTAAAATTTCTCACAAATACAATCAGAAAATTTTTAGTAATTGAAGGAAAATGGAATATATATTTACGGTGCAAGAAAATAATTACTCTCGAAAAAGACATTTTTTAAAAGTTTTCAATTACTAAAGTGAATTTTTGGCTTAAAAAATTTATGTGCTTAACTTACCAAATAGCTAAAATCCACCTGGTTCATAAGTTGAGCCTTCCTTTTTAGAAAATGTCAGTTCAGAGAGCGATTTTGCTCTTCTCTTGTTTCTTCTTTTTAAAATCGTGTTTTCCTTCGCTCTCCTGTCTGCATGTAAAATTCTTCGCATGTCGGCTAACTTTTGTGCATTGATGGCATTTTTCGCTTATAGAAAGTCCTAGTTTAAGCATAGTTTGTAATCTACCCATGCGGCCTTCATTAAACAGTACAACCGATTCATGCACCGCGATTTCAGCAATTCTGCGACCGCTTCCTGATATCTTTGGGCAAATTTGCCAAATCAGAGAGTTCATTGACTCATTGGCATTTTGTGTAAAAGCACCAAGGCAGCGGTTTAGTAACTGAGGAAATGATAAAGCATTGAAAATTGGCTTTATCACGTCCATAACAGCTGGTGGCAAACTAGATTTATGGTGAAAATCGTCGACTGTTCCCTCTGCAACTGCTCGATTGTATTTGCACAATGACATTTCACCAGCTGGGCAGAAGCTATGCAGAGGTTCGTCGTCAGTTAAACGTGTATGGAAATATATTGCCCATATGGCATTCCTCATTTCCTTTACCGAGCTGGAGTGCTGACGAATTGTATTCCCATAGTACACAGATAGCTGGTTGATGACGTTATCTGTCAGCCGTCCTTTCCCCGAAATAGATTTTTTATCTTGCAGCTTTTTAGCACCATACTCTTTTTTTTAATTTCCGAAGACGAGAGCCCATCCGCTTCTGAACGTGTCCAACACATTCTAATTTCGACACTTTGAAATTTTCACCATATGGATGGCAGTCTGATATGGAAACAAAAGTTTTAGAGTCCCCATCCCCAATGTAATTTAAGTATCGCACACCTCTTTCACTTTCAGATCTTTGAAAGAGTTTCACCATCCCATCTGCTTCCATTTTACCGGATGAGCCAGTATGGTTTTTCCGACACACTTGGGAATGTTTGGCATGCCACTTTTTGAAGGCACTGCCAAAACGAGGCCCTTTCCATATGCTGCAACCTTTACATCAATAACTTTCCCTGTGTCAGCACAGTGTAGTGATTCTATATTTTTACATAGAAAATAAAAGTCTGGTAGAGATTAATTTCTATGTAAAAAAAATAAACTTGTTTTAAAATAAACTTATTTTAAAATAATGTCTTTTCTTTATTCTAACTTCCTGAAGAAGTTTTTGTTAATCTCATTAAATTAAAAAATGATCAATATAGACCAGATATAATTTTAATTTACTATTTTATTAATCTGGGAATTCTACTTGGCTAAGCTAAAATTTCATTTATTTAGTACAAGAATAAATTCGATGACTTTTTTTTTAATTTTTCGACTAGAATTCTGTAAATAAGGGTCAGTTTTATTTTGTAATAAATAATATATTTTTCGTACAAAATCAAGTTTTCTGCAAGTTAAAATAAATTATTTTTTTAAAGCTAAAATAAGTTTCAAAACTACAGTTAAACAGTGATGAAAATCAAGTTCGCATTCATGTATAAATCAAAACACAAAAGGTGGTCCCGCCTAATGCAGAACTGAACATCTAGCGGGAGTGAGAGGGGGGGGGGGAAAGGAAAGAGAAATTCGTTTTGAAACGTTTCTCCTTGCGGATTTTCGAGCGATCTGATTGATTCAGTCGTACCACGTGATGGAAAGCGCTAAAAAAATATTCTTCGGAGCGGAGGAAAAAAAAGAGGTTTGGAATTGCGTTACGTAATAAGCGGTTACCGTGTACGGTTACCGTTAGTCATGGGTAAATAGTTAAGAATGGCTCGAGGTCTTTTAGAATTGGATATTTGACGATGGTCATATCTGGGGATCTGCGCTATTGATGGTTTATCAATATGGATGAGGGATTTGTAGAATTTTTTACTGATTTTGCCAAAGAACTGTTTGAGTTCAAGAATTCCGAGTTCTTCACGTATTTTGGCATTTCTGTAGAACCATGGGCTATTAGTGATGATTCTCAGTGTGGAATTTTGAAGAGCTTCTAATTTATTCATATGGGTTTTAGCAGCATATCCCCAGACCTGACAAGTATAACTGATTACTGATCTGAGCATGGAAATGTATATGAGCAACTTATTTTTTAATGGACAATGCAGAGTCCCTTGCAATTAGGGGATAAACAATACTTCTTGCCGCAAGGAACTTGGCTCTAAGGGTGGATATATGTTTATTACAAGTTAAGTTTCTGTCCAACGTGACACCTAGATAAGTACAGTTATGGGACCAAGGGATAGTTTGATTAAAAAGTTTAACGGGTTGGGGTAGAATTCTTTTCTTGGTGAAAAGTATAGCTTGACATTTGTCGACGTTGATTTGGATTTTCCAACTAACAAGCCAGGACTCGAGTGCGTGTAGGTAGTTTGTGTTTTAGTAATATTTGGTAAGTAATTACTTTGTGCCAGTATTGCAGTATCATCTGCAAACATGCAGAGTAGTGATGTCACAGAAGCCATTTAACATACGGCACTGTGAAAAAAAGATATAGATAATCAAATCATAATATTATGTTTGCCACCTAATACCATCCAACCTCTTGATGTAGAGGTGTTTGGACCTTTAAAACTGTGTTGGAAGAAAATAGTAAAAGATTGGTATTGAGAAAGCAGCATGCATGGAGTAACCAAAGCTGTTTTCCCTATACTTCTGAGAAAATTAACGGAAAAGTTTGCGAAGTAACGTGCTATAGGCGGTTTCAAAGGAAGTGGTATCTTCCTTTAAACTTAGTGCGCAAAATTAGATTTCAATAAAGATAAAACAAAATTTAAATGACTATACTTATTTTACCCCACAAATTACTTATTTCCCCCCACGGTATGGGGTAAAATAGGTAATTGACAACATGTTTTAAAACAGCATTATAATTACTAATTTGTATTTTTTTCCTAAAATTGTTTCTAAAATGCAGAGAAGAATATTAAGTTGCATATTTAATACAATTTTTTTTGCAAAGATAACCAATATATTTTTTGCAAATTAGATCGCTCGATTATATAACCTCTTTTTATAACTGTTTTACCCCACCTGACCCTAATCCCTGAATTTGCTACAAGATAAAATCAAACAAATTCACTGAATGCATTGAGAATTTAAAAGACAAAGATTACCACACCAATTGACTTAAAGGTATCATAGTTTTGTTGAATTGTTATTCAAATTATAAAAAAAACTAAATCCAACAGACTATTACCATTTAGTCATACATGGTTCAATGGTAACTTTCACCGTTTCATTAGCATTGCAGATAAAAATAAAAAAAATGCTTTTGTCAGCCTTTTTAAAAAAAAAAGTCTACTAGAGGACAGCACGTCTCTGAAAGTGTATTCTGCTTATGAAAATAAATAAAAGTGTACGGTTTATTAATTGCGTTAGGGTGTCAAATCAATAAATTCATCAAAGTATTTGGAACATATCTTACATTGGTGAACACAGAACCAGTTTTATTTGAAAGTAATAATCAAATCATATGCTTTTAAATTAACATGGCAATATTTGTCCGCCAGAAATTTTATTCGTTGAACGATTCGAATTCTAAAGTTAAATGCAAGAACATAAAGTAATTTTTTTTTTAATAAAAAGTATTGTTCAAAGCGTTATGTCTTGTTAATAAAAAGGGGCTGACAACAGATTGAACGTGGACCAGAGATTTGAGAAACATGACCCTACAACAGATTGAACGTCCACCAGAGGTTTGAGAAGCATGGTTATCTGAAAGATTTGAGAATCATGACACCAGAGATTTGAGAAACATGACCCTACAACAGATTGAACGTGCACCAGAGATTTTGAGAAGCATGGTTATCTGAAAGATTTGAGAAGCATGGTTATCTGAAAGATTTGAGAATCACGACACCAGAGATTTGAGAAGCATGACCCTACAACAGATTGAACGTGGACCAGATTGAACGTGGGCCAGAGATTTGAGAAGCATGGTTATCTGAAAGATTTGAGAATCATGACACCAGAGATTTGAGAAACATGACCCTACAACAGATTGAACGTGCACCAGAGATTTGAGAAACATGAACCTACAACAGATTGAACGTGCACCAGAGATTTGAGAAACATGAACCTACAACAGATTGAACGTGCACCAGAGATTTGAGAAACATGACCCTACAACAGATTGAACGTGCACCAGAGATTTTGAGAAGCATGGTTATCTGAAAGATTTGAGAAGCATGGTTATCTGAAAGATTTGAGAAGCATGGTTATCTGAAAGATTTGAGAATCACGACACCAGAGATTTGAGAAGCATGACCCTACAACAGATTGAACGTGGACCAGATTGAACGTGGGCCAGAGATTTGAGAAGCATGGTTATCTGAAAGATTTGAGAATCATGACACCAGAGATTTGAGAAACATGACCCTACAACAGATTGAACGTGCACCAGAGATTTGAGAAACATGGTTATCTGAAAGATTTGAGAATCATGACACCAGAGATTTGGGAAACTTGGTTATCTGAAAGATTTGAGAATCATGACACCAGAGATTTGAGAAACATGACCCTACAACAGATTGAACGTGCACCAGAGATTTGAGAATCATGACACCAGAGATTTGGGAAACTTGACCCTACAACAGATTGAACGTGCACCAGAGATTTGAGAAACATGGTTATCTGAAAGATTTGAGAAGCATGACCCTACAACAGATTGAACGTGGACCAGATTGAACGTGGGCCAGAGATTTGAGAAGCATGGTTATCTGAAAGATTTGAGAATCATGACACCAGAGATTTGAGAAACATGACCCTACAACAGATTGAACGTGCACCAGAGATTTGAGAAACATGAACCTACAACAGATTGAACGTGCACCAGAGATTTGAGAAGCATGACACCAGAGATTTGAGAAACATGACCCTACAACAGATTGAACGTGCACCAGAGATTTTGAGAAGCATGGTTATCTGAAAGATTTGAGAAGCATGGTTATCTGAAAGATTTGAGAAGCATGGTTATCTGAAAGATTTGAGAAGCATGGTTATCTGAAAGATTTGAGAAGCATGACCCTACAACAGATTGAACGTGGACCAGATTGAACGTGGGCCAGAGATTTGAGAAGCATGGTTATCTGAAAGATTTGAGAATCATGACACCAGAGATTTGAGAAACATGACCCTACAACAGATTGAACGTGCACCAGAGATTTGAGAAACATGAACCTACAACAGATTGAACGTGCACCAGAGATTTGAGAAACATGGTTATCTGAAAGATTTGAGAATCATGACACCAGAGATTTGGGAAACTTGACCCTACAACAGATTGAACGTGCACCAGAGATTTGAGAAACATGGTTATCTGAAAGATTTGAGAATCATGACACCAGAGATTTGGGAAACTTGACATCCTGCCCTACAACAACAGATTTAACGCGCGAGTGTTGCTGTGAATCGGACCCTTAGAATCCCAAAGCTACACCAGGATGCTAATTATTATTATTATTTTTTAAATACACATTGGGTAAAAAAAAAATATTCACCTGTTTGTGCTTCTCTCACGCCAATCTTGTTGCATTTTTTTGGACGTGCAGCATTTAACCTTTTCGCATGGGCTCGTATTTTGAAAAACAACTTCATTCGTGGGCTCTTTCAGAACGCGCGTTCCTCTAGGGGGGGGTAAGAAAATTTACCACAGGGTTCGAGTAGAGGGGTGGTCACGGGTCTTTGTGTGAAACTGGGTGAGATAAGAGCGAGCGTCTCCTGTGGATAGCTGAACATTCACCCCTCTCTTTAAGAGTACACAGGTTGGGGGAAACTGATGTTTCTTGACATTAAGCACTGGAATTCTCAAAATGGTGTTTTGAAGTCCATTATCTTATTTTCACCAAAAAATGAACAGAAGCTATACTTCCAAAACATTAAAAAAAAATTACTCCAAATTTATCACTGGCATATATATATATATATTGTAAGACTCAATCCCAAAGAGGGTGATACATACTTGCCCTGGTAATGCGCTTGGCGCTAAGTGCGCGGAATAGCAACCTGTTTGGGAGGGGATAACCTCCAGTCCGAAAAAGGGCATTCTTGTATTCTAAAGAACGTCTTTGCGAGGCTTTCTCTCTCTCTCTCTCTCTCTCCGGGCGCACGTTAAATCTGTTGTAGCCTGGACAGGTTTCTCAAATTGCGTGTACGTTGACGATTTCATTAAAACCTTTTAAGATATTCTCACCCAATCGAATATAAAACAAATCAGACATTGTTTGCTTCCTCAGATCTTTCTTTCGAAAAAAAAATTGCATGCTGTCAGGATTTTGTGTTTCTAAAAATCTTGCGCACGTTGAATCTTTTGTAACAAAAAATAATTTCCAGTGTCTAGGTTTTGCATGCACGTTAAATCTGTTGACGTCTCAAAATAAGTTCCAGTGTCTAGGTTTTGTATACTGTGTATAATTTGTTTTAAATATTGAATACATAATTAAAAAATACGTTCGGGATTTAAAGACCAACATCATTTTCGATAAAACCGCATGCAATCCATCATTTGCATGCGGATTTCACCGCAGCAAGAGTATTTATCGCTGCAGCGCGTAACCATCCATGCACGGCAAGCTAAAAATACTCTCGCTACGGTGAAATCCGCTGCGTATGTTCCCTACTATTGCAATTGGCGTAAAATGCCGTAAAATGACACATTTCGGAGCGTCATTTTGATGAAATTAGACCTTTTAACCATTCTAAAACTAAAAACTAACACTTGTAAACGATAGATGGACTTGAAATTGATCTGACACAACACTTTTATGCTCTAATTTATGCATAAGGAATTATTTCTAAAACATTTTCAAAAAAAATTTTCAGAATCGGTTTCCGAAATTTTTTTCGAAAATGATTGTTTATGCATAAATTAGAGCATAAAACCCTTATCAAAGTGTTGTGTCAGATCAATTTCAAGTCCATCTATCGTTTACAAGTGTTAGTTTTTAGTTTTAGACTGGTTAAAAGGTCTAATTTCATCAAAAATGACTCCTAAAACATGCGATTTTAGCGATTTCGAAGGGGGCGTGGCACTTTTGGCGTAGTGCGTTTTCGCGGCAGCGTCAGATCGAATCCAGCTGAAGAAATTTTTTAAATAATCTTGCAAAATTACTAAAAAAATCCCAATTATTTTAATAAATCCACTGTATTTTTTGCATTCATTTTTAATTTTTTTTTAGTGAATTTTCGATTTTTTTTAGTGAATTTTCGATTTTTTTTAGTGAATTTCTACGTTTGTCATTTATTTTAAATGCATTAATTTGATTTAAATTATGTGATCGTGATTTTAATTAATTCAAGAAATAATTATTAACGCAGAATTAAATCAAGGGGGGAGATGCGAGGACAACATTTTAAATTAATTCTATCAACAAGAAATAAAGAAAAACAATTACCAATATATATTTTAAATTAATTATATCAACAAGAAATAATTGAATGCATTTTCTATAAGCTGGTGTATGTTAAATCTGTTGTTACCAGATTAAAGGGGGCAGATGCGAGGACAACATTTTAAATTAATTCTATAAACAAGAAATAACAATAAATATTTTAAACCAATAAATTGTCTACAAGATAAAATAAAAAAATGAATGGATTTTCTATAGGCTGGTGTATGTTAAATCTGTTGTTACCAGACTAAAGGGGCAGATGCGAGGACAACATTTTAAATTAATTCTATAAACAAGAATTAATTCTATCAACAAGAAATAATTCTATCAACAAGAAATAATTCTATCAACAAGAAATAAATTAAACTCAAATCAATAAATTGTCTACAAGATAAAATAAAAAAAGCTGAATGCATTTTCTATAGGCTGGTGTATGTTAAATCTGTTGTTACCAGACTAAAGGGGGCAGTTGCGAGGACAACATTTTAAATTAATTCTATAAACAAGAAATAATTCTATCAACATTTTAAAATAATTCTATCAACATTTTAAATTAATTCTATAAACAAGAAATAATTCTATCAACATTTTAAAATAATTCTATCAACAAGAAATAATAATAAATATTTTATTATTTCTTGTTGATAGAATTATTTTAAAATTCTATCAACAAGAAATAAATGGATTTTCTATAGGCTGGTGTATGTTAAATCTGTTGTTACCAGATTAAAAGGGCAGATGCGAGGACAACATTTTAAATTAATTCTATAAACAAGAATTAATTCTATCAACAAGAAATAATTCTATCAACAAGAATTAATTCTATCAACAAGAAATAATTCTATCAACAAGAAATAATTCTATCAACAAGAAATAATTCTATCAACAAGAAATAATTCTATCAACAAGAAATAAATTAAACTCAAATCAATAAATTGTCTACAAGATAAAATAAAAAAAGCTGAATGCATTTTCTATAGGCTGGTGTATGTTAAATCTGTTGTTACCAGACTAAAGGGGCAGATGCGAGGACAACGTTTTAATTTTCAAAAAAATGCCCGTGTTTTTTTAGAGATATAACACAAATATCTCATAAAAATATTAAGTCATACTGAAGTTTCTCCATCTCAAATAAAGGGCACAACTAAATTTATAAGGTCCTAACCTTTTATTTAGAATTAAAATGGAGCTATATATGTACAACTAATTTACAATTTTTTTAAAATAACCGAGTAGCGTCAGCGAGCAATGATGCTCCTACAATAACATTTAAATAATATATGAGCAATGATGCTCCTACAATAACATTTAAATAATATATGAGCAATGATGCTCCTAAAATGAATTTTAATAATATATGAGCAATGATGCTCTTGAAAATGGAAGAGAGATTATCATTGACTTAAAATATATATATGAACTCTTTTCAAATTGCAATGATGCAAATGTACCTAACATTCAGAGTAAAAAGAAATTGATGTTTCAATGAGACACGCGAAAACCATAGGGGTTTTCTCTCTCGCTTACAATGAAAAAAAGAAAAGAGCCACATCCAATCAAAACTCTCACCTCTCATTCCCGGCAAGTTCATCGTTACAGACTGCGCCACTGAAGTTTCTCCATCTAAAATATAAGGCCCAAACCTTTTATTTAGAATTAAAATGGAGCTATCTGTACGACCGCTAACAGACGCTTCTTACTCTTATTCTCCCCCCTCCTTTCAACTTGGAGGTCGATGGCCTTGACGGCGTGACTACACCTGGCATGTTATCAACCAGTGATTTTAATTTCGTCCCCCAGCTACTGGATTTGTGATTATTCCAGGCTACGTGCGGGGAGTTAAGGTCTCCTGCTAAAATAACGTTATTTCCAATTGCTAGTAATTTAGAGTAATCAGCTCCCGGAAAAATACGTCCTCTTGTCATTGGAGGTGCGTATGCTGAAATAATTTTGATTGGGGGTGAGTTTCTCAAATTCACCTCGACCAGGGTTGCTTCAATGTAATTTAGCGGCGGAGTTGTGATTAGTTTGTGAGAAATATTCCGCTTAATATAAATGCATGTCCCACCCATAGCTGTTCTAGTGGAGAGACTAATATCCCTATCATTTTTGTATAAAGTATAATTGGGTATTTGAGGATTGTATCCATTCTCGTTTGGATTACCTAACGTTACGGGTGTGTCTCACGCTGGCTCTTAGCATTTTCTCTATATCCACCCTGATTACATAAACAAAAGGCCTTTCTTAAGGCCAGACTCCAAATTTATTCCCAAGTTTGCTTTTGCAAACCCTATTGACAATACTTTTGTCAGATTAATTGCAATTATGGCATCGGCTGATGCCGAAATGCCAAACGCCAGTGATGAACGCCGACCCAGAAATCATCAATGAACTAAAAATTGTCGACAAGAGATTGTTTTGTGAAAAAAAGACCATAGTGCACCGAGAACTTGTGAATCGACGATTAGAAACAGAACAACTCAAAAGTTGTCTGCAAGGAATTCCTGATGATTCCCCCTTCGCTAGCAACCTGCAACTGGCCTACAATGATGCTAAAACAAGGATGCTCAAAATAGAAGGTCAGTGGTTAGACTATTCTAAAATGCCTTGCCCTGTTAACTGTACCGCTCATAATGTGACGCGTAAATCAAGCAAACGCTCGATTAATGTAATTCAAGATCGCGATAACTCCGCGAGCAAAAAAGCATTTACCACGAACGATTTTGTTGTGCCCCCGAAGAGATTAATTGCCAGAACCAACCTAACTCGATCTAAATCTAACGAAAGCGTTAACACTGCAAACAGCTTCGATCAGCTTGAGGAAATGACTGAAGAACCCGTTAAACAACGCATTCCCCCTCGCGACCTTTCCCATCCAGCCAATCGGAAACCACGTCCACGAACTTCGGCGTTTCGGACCTCAAAGAAAGCTTTCAGCTAATCAAAGACTTATCCGATATGTTTAAACAAATAAACGGTATTTCTGAAATAATAAGAGAAATGAAAAAGATCCCCAATACTCTCGAAAAATTTTTCTATTTGATCAACGCGATGTTGGAAAGCACAGCCAATTCAAACCATCATGAATAAGCAAAAACATGGCTTGCGAATTTGTTTCTGGAATGCCAATGGCATAATTCACAAAATTGAAGAACTGAGAAACTTCGTAAACAAGTACAATCCCGATCTTATTCTCCTACAAGAAACACACCTGAGCCCAATTCAAAAAATTTACATTGCTAACTACATCTGCTATCGCACAGACAAAATCACCCCCCAATACTGTACGACATGGCGGCACCGCTATTTTCATAAAAAACACTATCACTCACCACCACACTCCAACTCCAAACCTCAAAAGCATTCAAGCCACTCTAATCACTATCACCATTAAAAGTCAAAACCCGATTACTATTATCTCCACTTACATTCCTAACAGAATCCCAATCCAAAATCTACACGATGACTTAGATACGCTTTTCTCCAAACACAATGATACTATTCTATGCGGCGACTTAAACGCACGCAACACGCACTGGAACTCACACGCTGATAACGCCGCTGGCCATGCACTATACAATTATGTCACCAAACAAGGTATCGAACTTGTAGCCCCTCAAACTCCCACCCAATATAGCGAAAACAGTGCTACAACGATCGATCTTGCCCTCTTAAAGGGATTTGATTATCCCTTTGAGATTACTTCCATCCCAGAACTGTCATCAGACCATAATCCAATTATTATTGACTTTGATCTTATGATCTCTCTCACTGTGCAAACTAGAGCAGTCACTACGAACTGGACTAAATTCTCTGACATTCTCCAAAGCAGCACTCCATACACACTCCCAAACATTACAAGCAGCGATGATTTAAATGAAACTGTCAATAACATCACTAACAAAATTAAACTTGCTCACGAAGCTGCTTAAAAACCTATTCCCGGCAATCGGAAAACTTTCATCCCCAAACGAATCACGAATCTCTTCAAACTTAGAAATCAACAGAAAAAAAACACTGGCAAAAAACTAGAGACCCCACATCTAAAACTAGTGTCTCTGATAGTGACGTAGATGAAGTCCCGGAAATTGAAAGAAACGATGATATTTTTTGAATGGGAATCGAACAATATACGGAACGATGATATATCCATTCCAAATTTTAATTCACATGCTAGTCCTGTTCATGACTTGCCGCCTGGGTCTTCACCATTAAACTATTTGAAACTCTTTCTGACGGACGCGAGAAATCACATATTTTCACGGTAATTAATATCACAGAGTTATTTTCAAACCTACAATTTGGAAATGTAATTTTCTTGTATAGCATGTTAATAATTTTACTTAATAAATGAAGCATTTTAGGAACATAATTATGTCAATGCTATTCTTTTAGCATAGGTTTCTCGGTCAAATTAATAATTCCTCTTTATGAACTGAGAATATCTTATAAAATGAGTATATTTATGTGAAACATAAAATAATCATTTTTCGCCCCTTATGAAAAGTTCTTACTACGAATTCCAATTTGGTTTGCTTCGCAAACCAACACTACGGCCACTGCATGGCAAGCACATGACAGTTCTTTTAGTGGGGTTTGTTCATCACGAGGTTGGATTTTTATAAATAATTTACCGTTAATGAAATCCTGATTTATATAAAGGGTGATCTCTTTCATTTTTAATACATTCAATTTTTTTATGCTTTTCTTTCTATGGCGGGTCTTTTTTACTATTCGGAGAGTTTTCGCTCTCCGTCGATAACACGGTCTTTGTCTAGTTTTCTTAAAAATTTGTATAAAATGGATTGCTCTAGATAATGTATAGCACTTTATAATATTTCCACTGCATCAAACACTCCCAGTTTTGGATGGTTACAAACACATTTTTTTTTTTGGAACGCGAGTCCAAATCACATTGTTCATTTAGGTCTTTCCGTGAACACATTTTTTTCAACAATTCACCAAGTCTCTGAAATTTGATTTAATTCTCTTCAAAATGTAGGCAGTATAAGGCAAGGCAATATGTGTGTGTTTATCATGGTAATACACATCACTCTTTTAGCACGTTGAAATTTCCACCAGCTTTCATTCCCAACTGGACAAAGGCCGTGATTTGGATTTAAGTTACGTAAATAAAAATATTTTGCCCAGATAGATTGTTGCATATCGTGCAGAAAACCAACATTTATCCTAGTCAGATCATGTCTCAGAAAAGCTAACTAAATTAATAAAAATAACACGGTTTTTTTTTAAATCAATTTATTTAAAACCAAAAGAAATTGTATACATTACATTGGGATTATTACAAAAAAAGATGTTACACGTGCCAAACTTCGTCCGTCTCCACTTTATCCTGCCCCAAACCATTTGGGTGATATAAAGCCGACATGATTAAAACGTCCACAGTGTCCATTACTCTGAAAATGTCCATCCAGGGTAGCGTTTTCGAGCATTTCGGGCAACATTTGATGGTGGGGTCATGTTCCCGCGTCTTTCCCACGTGAGGTTTGATGGCCTCCAGATTCTTCCCTTGTTCTTTCAACAGAGGCACTATGCAGGCAATATGGAACGCATGCTCGCATCTGGATAACTTTATATTGTGTCCGGCACAATATCTCGGCGTCTCTACGTTGAAGGTATCATCTCGGCACTGGGTGAAACACAAGTTTTTCCCACACAGCGTACAATTCAAGGCTATAATAATAAGAAAACGAATTGTTTTTTTTTAGCATCTGTATTGGTTATTATTTGCGTCAAGAGTATATAGTTGGACTTACCCTTATCCATGACCACGCAGGAAATGTATTGAAAACCGTGTACTGGAGAACCTAGGCCTGAGCCTTCTATCTCCTTCTGAAGTTAGCTTCGCAGGAAATGTATGAATTAGACTGGCTGCTTCGTATATATATAGGGAATATGTTGCCGGACATCCGTCACGTTATCGCGACCGGAAACGACCACGTTTTATTTTTAGAGATGAACTATTCTCGACCTTCGCAACGTCCAAATGGAGAAAGATAAAGAGAGTCGGAAATTCGATCGAGGAGATGCAACCATGGGTCCGAGGTGGATGAAGAATGCCACTACCCAAACGAATTTCTCTCTCGGGATTCTCAACAAAGCCAAATTTTTCGTTTCCTCTTTTTCAGGCAAATCCAATCTCTTTGCAACGGTCGCTACACTCGTGGACCGCTTGCCGTAAAACTTTTTTTATATATATAGATAAAAGGTCACACGTCTAAACGGGATTCGCTGCCGATATCGCAGAGCGAACACTCCTTCTCGTCCTCGACAAGGAGTGAAATCCATGAAAACGCACTCGTCTCTTTAGACATGTCGAGTAAATTTCACTCTGATCAGAATTGGACAGGGGGAGTGAATGAGATAATTCTGAAACGCGCTGAGAGAATAAATAATTTTTGTCAACTCGCTTCCGATCTGCTCTTGGATACAGAGACTTGGATTATTCGAGCGATGAGTCATAAAGTCCCGGAAATTGAAAGAAACGATGATATTTTTTGAATGGGAATCGAACAATATACGGAACGATGATATATCCATTCCAAACTTTAATTCACATGCTAGTCCTGTTCATGACTTGCCGCCTGGGTCTTCACCATTAAACTATTTGAAACTCTTTCTGACGGACGCGAGAAATCACATATTTTCACGGTAATTAATATCACAGAGTTATTTTCAAACCTACAATTTGGAAATGTAATTTTCTTGTATAGCATGTTAATAATTTTACTTAATAAATGAAGCATTTTAGGAACATAATTATGTCAATGCTATTCTTTTAGCATAGGTTTCTCGGTCAAATTAATAATTCCTCTTTATGAACTGAGAATATCTTATAAAATGAGTATATTTATGTGAAACATAAAATAATCATTTTTCGCCCCTTATGAAAAGTTCTTACTACGAATTCCAATTTGGTTTGCTTCGCAAACCAACACTACGGCCACTGCATGGCAAGCACATGACAGTTCTTTTAGTGGGGTTTGTTCATCACGAGGTTGGATTTTTATAAATAATTTACCGTTAATGAAATCCTGATTTATATAAAGGGTGATCTCTTTCATTTTTAATACATTCAATTTTTTTATGCTTTTCTTTCTATGGCGGGTCTTTTTTACTATTCGGAGAGTTTTCGCTCTCCGTCGATAACACGGTCTTTGTCTAGTTTTCTTAAAAATTTGTATAAAATGGATTGCTCTAGATAATGTATAGCACTTTATAATATTTCCACTGCATCAAACACTCCCAGTTTTGGATGGTTACAAACACATTTTTTTTTTTTGGAACGCGAGTCCAAATCACATTGTTCATTTAGGTCTTTCCGTGAACACATTTTTTTCAACAATTCACCAAGTCTCTGAAATTTGATTTAATTCTCTTCAAAATGTAGGCAGTATAAGGCAAGGCAATATGTGTGTGTTTATCATGGTAATACACATCACTCTTTTAGCACGTTGAAATTTCCACCAGCTTTCATTCCCAACTGGACAAAGGCCGTGATTTGGATTTAAGTTACGTAAATAAAAATATTTTGCCCAGATAGATTGTTGCATATCGTGCAGAAAACCAACATTTATCCTAGTCAGATCATGTCTCAGAAAAGCTAACTAAATTAATAAAAATAACACGGTTTTTTTTTAAATCAATTTATTTAAAACCAAAAGAAATTGTATACATTACATTGGGATTATTACAAAAAAAGATGTTACACGTGCCAAACTTCGTCCGTCTCCACTTTATCCTGCCCCAAACCATTTGGGTGATATAAAGCCGACATGATTAAAACGTCCGCAGTGTCCATTACTCTGAAAATGTCCATCCAGGGTAGCGTTTTCGAGCATTTCGGGCAACATTTGATGGTGGGGTCATGTTCCCGCGTCTTTCCCACGTGAGGTTTGATGGCCTCCAGATTCTTCCCTTGTTCTTTCAACAGAGGCACTATGCAGGCAATATGGAACGCATGCTCGCATCTGGATAACTTTATATTGTGTCCGGCACAATATCTCGGCGTCTCTACGTTGAAGGTATCATCTCGGCACTGGGTGAAACACAAGTTTTTCCCACACAGCGTACAATTCAAGGCTATAATAATAAGAAAACGAATTGTTTTTTTTTAGCATCTGTATTGGTTATTATTTGCGTCAAGAGTATATAGTTGGACTTACCCTTATCCATGACCACGCAGGAAATGTATTGAAAACCGTGTACTGGAGAACCTAGGCCTGAGCCTTCTATCTCCTTCTGAAGTTAGCTTCGCAGGAAATGTATGAATTAGACTGGCTGCTTCGTATATATATAGGGAATATGTTGCCGGACATCCGTCACGTTATCGCGACCGGAAACGACCACGTTTTATTTTTAGAGATGAACTATTCTCGACCTTCGCAACGTCCAAATGGAGAAAGATAAAGAGAGTCGGAAATTCGATCGAGGAGATGCAACCATGGGTCCGAGGTGGATGAAGAATGCCACTACCCAAACGAATTTCTCTCTCGGGATTCTCAACAAAGCCAAATTTTTCGTTTCCTCTTTTTCAGGCAAATCCAATCTCTTTGCAACGGTCGCTACACTCGTGGACCGCTTGCCGTAAAACTTTTTTTATATATATATAGATAAAAGGTCACACGTCTAAACGGGATTCGCTGCCGATATCGCAGAGCGAACACTCCTTCTCGTCCTCGACAAGGAGTGAAATCCATGAAAACGCACTCGTCTCTTTAGACATGTCGAGTAAATTTCACTCTGATCAGAATTGGACAGGGGGAGTGAATGAGATAATTCTGAAACGCGCTGAGAGAATAAATAATTTTTGTCAACTCGCTTCCGATCTGCTCTTGGATACAGAGACTTGGATTATTCGAGCGATGAGTCATTGCTGGTTTTCTTCACTCGGCTTCTTCAACTCTGGCGTTCTCAGCTTTGACCATTGTAGAAAAATATTTTGATGGCTCAGATTATATTAAAAAAAAAAAAAAAAAAAAAAAAAAAAAAAAAAAAAAAAAAATATATATATATATATATATATATATATATATATATATATATATATATATATATATATATATATATATATATATATATAATATATATAATATATAATATATATATTATATATATATATATATATATATATTATATATATTATATATATTATATATATATATATATATATATATATATATATATATATATATATATATATATATATATATATATATATATATATATATATATATATATATATATATATATATATATATTTTTTTTTTTTTTTTTTTTTTTTTTTTTTTTTTGTTAACTTTAGGATCAAACTCGCTCAGCTCATCACCCCACTCGCTTGCAGCGCCTTTCACTGCAGCTTGTTTACACGACACATTGATAAATACTTAATACAACAACTGAAACAGGAACATATATAGTCTTAACTTTATGAAGGGGACTCAAGAATACATCCGTTCTGCAACATGTAGCATTTTATTTGTAAGCACTTACAGATTATGACCTTCTTGACAAAATGAAAATTTTCACAGAATTAATTTTACATACAGATGCAGATATTTAGTCATTAAACCACCAAGTTGTTACGAATATATATCCAGTCTATCAATATCGAAATGATTTTGCTAATGATGAGATACCTCGTCATCAAGATGTTTAAACTGTTTTAATGGTGTCAAAATTCAGACCTGGGTTTGACCTTCTTTCCCCATAGCATCTTTTAAACAATCGCTTCTTTGCTATTTGGATTTACAGAAACCTTTGACGGAGAATTCATCTCACTTCTTTTCTACTTTATTACAGAAACCTTTGACGGAGAATTCATCTCGCTTCTTTGCTATTTGGATTTACAGAAACCTTTCCCCATAGCATCTTTTAAACAATCGCTTCTTTGCTATTTGGATTTACAGAAACCTTTGACGGAGAATTCATCTCGCTTCTTTTCTACTTTATTACAGAAACCTTTGACGGAGAATTCATCTCGCTTCTTTTCTACTTTATTACAGAAACCTTTGACGGAGAATTCATCTCGCTTCTTTGCTATTTGGATTTACAGAAACCTTTGACGGAGAATTCATCTCGCTTCTTTGCTATTTGGATTTACAGAAACCTTTGACGGAGAATTCATCTCGCTTCTTTGCTATTTGGATTTACAGAAACCTTTGACGGAGAATTCATCTCGCTTCTTTGCTATTTGGATTTACAGAAACCTTTGACGGAGAATTCATCTCGCTTCTTTGCTATTTGGATTTACAGAAACCTTTGACGGAGAATTCAACTCGCTTATTTGCTCTACTTTATTACAAAAAATAATTCAACTCGCTTCTGCTGTGCTCACCTTTGACCGACCCACTCGCTTCAGCTCACCACTTATCTTGGTACAAACCTCTGAACATAGGCTCCCATTTTTTTTTCCAATTGAGGAGATGCATGCCCAATCTTGGTACGACCGAAAGGAAAAAAAAATGGGAGCAGAGGCTCCCCTCTGCTCCCATTTTTTCCCCCCCCCAATCAATCAATCAATCCAAACGTGCCCTGCACATGGGGCACGTCCCGTCACCGGTACGTCTCCACCCGTCCAGACAGTAAACGTGGAAACGATGACGGCAACGCGTCGATTCACACTCGTACATCCATTCCAAACAGATGGAGCAGGGCGAGGGAGCTTCAAAGTGTCTCTGCTCCCAATGATTCGACCCGTAGATCCACTCCAAGAGGATGGTTCCGAGATGGATCCACGTGCTCACGGGAATGACCAAATATCCCGACGAACGATGCCACGCACGTTCAGCCGCCTCTAAAATCTTTGGGACGACGACGTCTTCCCAAAAGAACTTTAAATGGTCACCCCCGTGCCGATCCAGACCGGATTGGACGCAGGTCGCGCGGCTGGTCTTCCACAAGACGATGCGATGAATAAAGTCCCACGGACCGTCGGGAAACATCTCGGTCAACGTCCCCACGACCCAGTCGCAATAGTCGATCCCGATTTCCACCACCTCTGGAGGTCGGGCCGAAAGCAGTCCGACACGGGCGTCGTGCATGAACTCCATGAACATATCCAGTCTATCAATATCGAAATGATATGCATCTCGGTCTGCGGTCGACATGATGCAAGTCGTATAACTGACTGCTTCGCACACACGCACATATATATATATATAGGTAGGATATGTTGCCGGAAACGGCGTCACGTCCTGTTGCCGGAAACCGCGTCACGTCCTGTTGCGGCCCACTTCCAGTTGCCGGAAACGAAGAGAGATAAAGAGAGTCGAAATTGGATTTTGCAGATGCTACCAGCAGGACCCATGGGTGGGTAGGAATGCAGTGCCGAATTCATTTTGGAAAAAAAAAACCCGGGTTTATTTTTCTTTCACGGCCTCGTGCGTAAAGCCTCGAAAGGGCAACGATTCACGTGGACAAACGCGGCGGTCGTTTCCAGAATAATCGGACCGGTGTGGAAGATGTTGTTTAAATTCATTCGTACTTATCAGGTCGAGTCGCGACGGGCACTCGGTGCCAATCGTAATGCTCAATTTAAAACCGTCCGATATCGCAGAGTGGACACTGTTCTCGTCCCAGAGTGATCCATCTCGACAAGGGAATGAAATCCCACAGTTGAGTAAGGTCTCGTCCATGAAAACACACTCGGGCAACGCCTCTAGACATATCGCGCAAATTTCAGAGTCGACATGAGAATTATTTTCCAAGAGTCCCACTGTACCCAAATGCTCTCTTCTAAAATGTCATCTCTACTCGAACCTGGCTTGGCATATAACACGGCCATTGTTCTTTAGACTGGCAATGTCAACTCGTAATAATTTGGAAACTGCATAGCTTCCCGTGTGGGGTTAAATGGCCGACGATCGGCTTTGAGACTTGCAAGTCGATCGTCGGCCAAAATCGCTATGCACGAAACTATGATCACAGGCAATGAGGAAGTGATTGGAACCAACGTTGGTTTTACTACCCAAACGAAAAAAATAAATTACATTTATTTTTTTTCGTTTGCATTTATTTATAATCATTACAGGTATACAAAATATTCAATGGGTTCGACAAATGGTTTGTGCAGGTCGTCCCCCGTCCTACAACTGGGACTGCACTTGTGGACTTGCTTCCAAAGGTGCCAAAGGTGTAGACTCACCTCGTGTATGGTACCGTCAGCAAGGTTTTTGGGTCGAAGCGGCCAGAGGAATAACACCATCTCCTCCAGTTTCAGTGGCTTGTCCTTTAAAAGTCCAGTCGGGTGGAAAATCGAGCACTGTTCCAATTCATAGGTGAGGTTGGTGAAAATCCAGTCGGTGAGGACATTCCGGAATGGAATTTTTTCCATAGCGGTCAACATCACTCGATGACACGTGTAGTGACGGTCCTCTGAGCAAGTCCACGATAGATCCACCGGGTAGTCTTTGGACACGGCGCAATGACAGCAGCTAGACATTTTGTTTTTCCCGAACTGACTGCTTCGCACACACACATATATATATAGGTAGGATATGTTGCCGGAAACGGCGTCACGTCCTGTTGCCGGAAACGGCGTCACGTCCTGTTGCTGGAAACGGCGTCACGTATTGCAGAAACGATCCTCCGCGTATCCGAGGGCCCATTGACGTTGGAGGCAAGGAATGAGGTCGCACCGCGCACTGCAAGCGTGCCATTTGAAATGCATTCCCATGAGCAACGACGTGAGGGTAGGATCCATGGGTCGACGAGGCCAGAGAAACTCCACGACTCGATCGATCGACCAGTAGGCACTGGGATTTGCCCAAATGTCGCTGGAAAACTGGTCGTTGGAGGCCTCTGCGATGAAATCCAACACCTCGGAGGGATACTCTCGGTTCATCTGGAGGGCACTGTTTCGCACGTGCATCCAACACTCGACCAGCCACGTGCGCGTCAGTAGGGCCAAGGCATTTTCGGGGATCCGAACGGTTCTGCAGGTGGGGCAGCAACCGTTCGGATCGACAAAGGCGACGTGCTTGGCGAGGCATACGACGTGGAAGGGATGTCGGCACGGGACGAGGACGGGATGCAGCGTGGAAACGACCTCTCTGCACAGTCCGCAGGTGGCTTTTTCCCCATCAGCCGCCGCTGCTGCGATCGCTTCGAGTCCCTCGTCGCTGAAAGCGTCCTCGCAGCTCGGACAGAAGGGTTCCTTTTGGAAATTTGCGTAACGGTCGAGACAGTTTGAGTGGAACACTGCCTCGCAACATTCCATCTCGTACTTTTCAGTCGGCTGCACGTCCCAATGGCACAATCCACAAGGCATGGGGTTCGTAATGGGCGGGGAGAAGAAAGGAGTGCGGATTTATATCCTCGGCAACAGGAAGTGGGCCGGAAACGAAGAGATATAAAGAGAGTCGAAATTGGATTTTGCAGATGCTACCAGCAGGACCAATGGGTGGGTAGGAATGCAGTGCCGAATTCATTTTGGAAAAAAAAAACGGGGTTTATTTTTCTTTCACGGCCTCGTGCGTAAAGCCTCGAGTTGAAAGTAATTTGGATGGGTGTCCTAGTAGTTGAGGTAAGTAGACGAGTAGAGAATTATTTTCCAAGACTATCTTTAAAAAAAAAAAAAAAAAAAAAAAAAAAAAAAAAAAAAAAAAAAATTTTTTTTTTTTTTTTTTTTTTTTTTTTTTTTTTTTTTTTTTTTTTTTTTTTTTTTTTTTTTTTAAGATAGTCTTGGAAAATAATTCTCTACTCGTCTACTTACCTCAACTACTAGGACACCCATCCAAATTACTTTCAACTCGAGGATCAAACTCGCTCAGCTCCTACTTGGACTTACAGAAACGTCGAACCGACCCCCCGCTCGCTGCGTTTCTACTTGTATATTGACAGAAATTTTTGACGAGAATTCGACTCGCTGCGTTCTACTTGTATATTGAGAGAAATTTTTGACGAGAATTCGACTCGCTGCGTTTCTACTTGTATATTGACAGAAATTTTTGACGAGAATTCGACTCGCTGCGTTCTACTTGTATATTGACAGAATTCGACTCGCTTCGTTTCTACTTGTATATTGACAGAAACGTCGAACCGACCCCCCGCTCGCTGCGTTCTACTTGTATATTGACAGAAATTTTTGACGAGAATTCGACTCGCTGCGTTTTACTTGTATACTGACAGAAATTTTTTAAGAGAATTCGACTCGCTTCGTTCTACTTGTATATTGACAAGTAGAACGTCGGACCAGTTACAGAAACGCTTTTTTCACGAGAATCCAACTTTGCTTCCGTTCTACTTGATTACGAGAAACACTTTCTGTATTCGCTCTGGAATACAGAAAGTGTTTCACGAGAATCCAACTCGCTTCTATTCTACTTGATTACAGAAACGCTTTTCGTTCGCTCTGGAATACAGAAACCTTTCACGAGAATCCACTTTTAATTTGATAGACGTTCGAAACCTGAAAGGTTGCGTGTAAAAAAAGTCGAGAATAAACGAAAAGAAAGCTGGACCTCGGGTCACTGATTTAAAAAAAAAAAAAAAAAAAAAAAAAAAAAAAAAAATGACCTTGAAAGACGACCTTGGAAGACGACCTTGAAAGACGACCTTGAAAGACGACCTTGGAAGACGACCTTGAAAGACGACCTTGAAACAGTCGGGTCCGACTCGAGAAATATTTTTTTTCTCGGACCCGACTGTTTTCCCAGACAAAGAAAGAGTATGCAATTCCCATGTTAATTATGTTTGCCACAGTCTTATTCCCTTTTGTCCACATTCAATGTCCACACATTGGATGCTCGTTTTTATAGGCGTCGAGTCCCGTTTTGATAGGTGTTAGGCTTATCGAGGCTTGTTTTTTGATAGGTGCCAAAGGGATTTGCTAGTGTAGGCTGGTCGAAGCGCCCTTTGGATCTGCCCATTGAGATGTCTTCGCAAAAGTATAGAGACTTGATACGAAAGACCCAAATGATGATTCCGTGCATCGTGTGCGATGCCAAGGTGGTTCCGAAATTAATGATCGAGCATTTACGTGAAATGCACGGCGTGAATTGTAATCGTAACAAGTGTCCCTGGTGTTTAAAGTTTACCTGGACGCACGGCGACGGTCGCGATCATTACGGACACCGGTGTTTGAAAGTGAAACGCGATGCCGAGAAGCATCGGTCTCGAGACGCAAAGCGCAAGCAGCAGTACTTGGATGAAAACAGAATGAAACTATTGAAGTGGAGTGACGCTACTATTGGACTGGAGGTCCGTCACGAGCATTGGAATTGCCGCGAGTGGATCGAGAATCCGCACGTGAAAAAACTCGAAGGAGAAGTAACCCGAATTGTACGACGCTACCATCGATATGGAATTCGCACTCGCTGTCCTTCGAGTCGTGTTTCTTTGACTTTTTTTTAAACTCGCACCCATCCAAATTCGAGGATCAAACTCGCTCAGCTCCACTTGGACCCATCCAAATTTGAGAATCAAACTCGCTCAGCTCTACTTGGACTCGTCAACTCGATTGGAAAATTTTTTTTTACAAGCAACTCGGAAAAAAAACTCGACTTTGGAATACAAAAAAAAGGCCTGCATCCTGTTGTCGGAAACGTTACTTCCTTATAAAAAAAAAAAAAGGCCGGCATCCTGTTGCCGGAAACGTTACTTCCTTATAAAAAAAAAGGCCGGCATCCTGTTGCCGGAAACGTTACTTCCTTATAAAAAAAGGCCGGCATCCTGTTGCCGGAAACGTTACTTCCTTATAAAAAAAAGGCCGGCATCCTGTTGCCGGAAACGTTACTTCCTTATTACTTTCTTATAAAAGAGGACACACTATTCCTTTGGAATAATGTCTACGTGTGCCATTTGTCTGGAAGAGGGAGGCGAGGCCGTTATCGGTTGCTGCACGCATCGCTTTCACGAATCGTGTCTTGCCGATTGGGTGGAGGAGGACGGGGTTACGTGCCCGTTGTGCTGAGCTCCCATTCCAGAGGAGGGCGTCTGCGCGCTGAGAGAAAGACGAAATTGCGAAAATTGGAACAAGGTGGCCAATACTTTGTTACTCCGATCGACGGGATACAGGTTTACGCGTCGTCTGATCGAAGCCGTGCATAGCGAATTGAGTCTGCATTTGAAAAGCTACCACGGGTTTCGTCGCTACGACGGTTGGAGCGTCGACCGAGCGGCGGAATTTTTATGGAGACAAAGTACCTCGCGCCGTCGTAAACTTTTGTTTGAAAAACTGTTTGAGGCGTCGCACGAATGTTCGTTGGCTTGCACGCGCACCCCTTGCCTCAAGATCGTGAGAAGGAGATTTCGGCGGCGGCCCAGTCCTTTTGTGTTGTGATTTCAACAGACTCGATGCAGATGTCCTAGTGATGGGTCATACTTTTTTGTAGTTACTCCCGATGGACGCTCAACGGCTATTGACGGACGACGAGGTGTGGGACGTCTTGAAGCCGGTTTTGTTGGCCAAATTGTCCCCTCTCGTCTCGATGAGGATACCTGATGCAGACCATTCCAGCTGGGACGAGTTGGGGACCTTGGGATGGTCCACTCTGGAAGAAGCAGAGCCCTTTCGGATGAGGTCCGATGCCACGATACCAGATGCGGAACATCCGAGCTGGGACGAGTTGGGGACCTTGGGATGGTCCACTCTGGAAGAAGCAGAGCCCTTTCGGATGAGGTCCGATGCCACGATACCAGATGCGGAACATCCGAGCTGGGACGAGTTGGGGACCTTTGGATGGTCGTCTCTGGAAGAAGCAGAGCCATTTCGTTTTGGGACCGCAGCAGCAGACATTCCATCTGATCGAGATGTCACTAGAACGCGATGGAATATAATCGCAATAGATTTCTGTAAAGGATTATACGTGCCCGACGGCATTTCGAATCTGGACCCGAGGAGCATGTATGCAAGGAATAAAAAACTTTGTAATTGCCACAGATAAAAAAAAAAAAAAAAAAAAAAAAAAAAAAAAAAAAAAAAAAAAAAAAAAAAATCCAACCTTGGTGAAGCTTTATATAAAGTGGATGCAAAAAAGTCAATTCCATAGCAAAGTCATTGGAATCTCTAAAGAAATATTTTTCAAGGGGGGATGAAAATATTTTTAGAATCCCAAGGTCTTCTGATCTACTCTTGGATACAGAGACTACAGGAAAAAAATATTTTCATCACTCGAGGTCTTCTGATCTACTCTTGGATACAGAGACTACAGGAAAAAAATATTTTCATCACTCGAGCCAAAAATATTTTTTCCTAGTGGTCAGAGGAAGACGCCACTTTTGATATTCTCGTTCGATGGTTTTACCTTCCATAAAGTCGAAAGGATTCTCGGCCCAATTCCAAAAGCAATCGATCAAACTCAATGGTCGTAATTCATGCGAATCGGGTCAGAAATTCCTTTTCGATTTCGTCCGGCGACGTAAACCCTCGGTTCAAGAGGCGAAATCGTAATTGATCAACTCGTTGCTAAAGGTCAGTCCAGGCCAATGAATGTTTCCCAATGAATGTTTTATTTTCAAAGAAAAGTCTCTGTATCCAAGAGTAGATCAGAAGACCTTGGGATTCTAAAAATATTTTCATCCCCCCCCTTGAAAAATATTTCTTTAGAGATTCTAATGACTTTGCTATGGAATTGACTTTTTTACCTCCACTTTATATAAAGCTCCACCAAGGTTGGACCGCGAAAAGGCTGCGAACGCCACCAGTCTCTTGCCGGATCCATCTCAGAGCCCATTCAGCTTTTTTTTTCGCATCGTTTCGAACAATCGACTGTACATTTCCCAATGAATGTTTTATTTTCAGAGAAAAAAAATGGGGGGGGTCACATTTCCAACTCTTTGAGAAACTGTTGGAGAGGTAAATAATTCCAACGTTCACCAGACGGTGGAAAATGCTTCAGATGACGTGGATCAATTGCAAAAACCGGTACAGTCACGGTACGCTGAACTAATTTTTCATAGTCTTCATAGCAACCGACACACGTTTTTCGACCTATGAACATCACAAACACTTGACTTTCGACACGACCTATAGTCCTCAAATCGTAAATTTTTTCTTTCAAATACACCTTTTCCAAGATTCTTTTCGTGGGCTCGGGACAGGACCCGTACTCTATACAAACCAAATCAGATGGAATTAATTTCTCGTCGAAAGGTCTATGGAAAGTAAGAAAATTTTCTTTTTCAATTAAATAAGCTTCCATCGGAACAAAAAGTTAATCTTTTTCTTTTCGTTGTCGCGATCACTTTATATAGATGTGTATAAACGAGAGGCCTTTATTCTCCGTCGAGCTGAAAAAACGATTTGGATTCCTCTCAATGACGTTGGCGGAATTTGTGAAATTGCAACTTCTAAAAAAATGCACAACGTAGGGGTGGTTTTATGTATTAAAAAAAAAAAAAAAAAAAAAAAAAAAAAAAAAAAAAAAAAAAAAAAAAAAAAAAAAAAATTTTTTTTTTTTTTTTTTTTTTTTTTTTTTTTTTAAATAATATAATTAGTGCAAATAAAAAAACCATCTAGTGGGGTATGGCATTCACGGTCCTCCCAATCACCTTTTGAACGCCACCCACCACCACCTTCCATCGGTGGCACTCGGTTTCCTTACAGTACTTGCATTTCCCGACGAGTCGATCGTCCAGCGCGTGCACTTTAATCTCTTGGAGTGGCTGAAATTCTCTTTTCAACTCTTTCCACACCGTTTCCGTCTCGGCCCCTACGAGATAGAGGCCTCTCCCTCCAAACTCTTCCATGTCCTCGATGAGCTGGTGTTGCCAGTTTGGGCATCCGTCCTCCGACACGCTTCGGAACCCGTTCGAGATTGTATACGAATTCCCTCGGACGCAGAGAACGAGCGACACATCGAGACCGTGGTCAAACACTTGTCTCGTGCCGCGCCGTTTTTTCTCAACGCCGTTGTTTTTCCACGGCCTCGAAAAGAGTTTTCGACGACAGGTCTCGTCGTCGAATCGATTGTGGCTGTAGTAGTTTTTCGTCGGGAACCGATGGTCGTTCCACCGACCTTTGTTACTTTTCCATACCTCGGACCGAAAATTTCGACACCTTGCATCGTCGTTTCGATTTAGTTTCGGTCGACTTTCCTCTGTAGAAAGAGCGTTGTTTCTTTGACGAGATGCTTTTAGGTAGGGCTCTTTATCATCGTTTGGAGGAGACTTTTCGGTGGATTTCGGGTTGTCGTGCCAATCGTGGCGTCGAGGATAACGTTCGATCGGGCGACTTTCCACAAACGGATCGGGCTTTGTGTCTATAGTAAAGAGAACGGGCGAAGCTCGCGTTTCGTTCGGAGGAGTCTTTGGAGAGTAACACTTTTCCGACGAAGGAGTACTGGACCTCTGGTATCGTCGGCTAGGAGATGCGTCCATGGCTCGGTCTATCAAGTCCCAAACGTCTTGCAAATCGTCGTCGGCCATTGAATGGGTCCACGACAAAGGGGATTGTTGAGCCAAAGCGAGAGTGATTGAATCGCGAGTCGATGCGTCTGATTATATACCCAATGGGTCTAAAAAAAGTCTCTGTATCAGAAGAGAAGCGAGTTGACTTTCATCGCTCGATGGATTTTTTTTTTTTTTTTTTTTTTTTTTTTTTTTTTTTTTTTTTTTTTTTTTTTTTTTTTAGGAATGCCTCCGTATAAAAGGCACTGCGAATCCTCGAGTTTATCATTCACTCTCCAGTCCTTCACTATATCCCAAGCATGTGGTTTCGAGTTCAAATCAACGACGACCTCGTCCTCTCGGCCTGCGTCGGCATCGTCGACGGTCTGATTTACTGGAAATTGTCAGACGTCAACTCGCTTCTCGGATACAAAAACAAGACGAGCTACGGATACGGGACCCTTCCTCGAAGGCACGTGTCGGACGTTGTGCCGTCGTTCTTCAAAGGATCCATGTCGACTCGGATCGTCACTCCCCAAGAAATGTTTAAGGCCATCGCCACGTCCCGCAGAGGGGGTGTCGCGAAAGGAGAAATGTTCAAGAGTCTACTATATTCGGTAGCAGTAGTCAAGAACGAGCCCTTTTTCTTTTCGACAAACAGTCGCTCGTCTCCTCTCCTTCGAATGGTTCAGAGAGGTGTGCCCGACTCTTGCTACCTGACCGAGTGGATGGAAGGGTTTACGCATTTCGTTTCGATGCGGGCCAACGAGATTATTTCGAAACACGAATTAGTAAAACAATTTTCAGAGGCGACGCGGGATGCCTTGTTTGGACAAGAAAGCACTATGTCGAACGACGCAACACCAGGGGAACTCGTAGCCGAGTCGAGTGGGACTGCTACCGATGATGTCGTCGTCGACATGAAAGAGCAAGATGCTGACTCTGATGACGCTGCCGTCGTCGTTACGAAAAAAGAAAGGGAGTCGATCATTGGTCCGATGCATTTAAGGTTTGATGGACTCGAACACCCGCCGAGCGAAGTCCACATCACATGGAGGCACGGAAAATATCGATACGTCAAGTGGAACGTAATGGTTGCACCGTAAAAAAATGTAATTTTCTATACCTCAAAAAAAAAAAAAAAAAAAAAAAAAAAAAAAAAAAAAAAAAAAAAATTTTTTTTTTTTTTTTTTTTTTTTTTTTTTTTTTTTTTTTTTTTTTTTTTCCTCCTCGTTGTCGTCGTCGAGGGGAGTATAAGAAGGCTACGTGATTTGGACTCAACATCACTCGAGGTTCTCACACACGATATGTCCCTCGACCTCTTCCCCTCGAGCGTTTGCGATACCGTGACGACTCTCGTCGTTCCCCCGTCAAAGTCTGCCTTTGAAAAGCTGGCCGCGTCGGGCCGAGTGGCGTGTCTGCTGACGAGCCTGGATCCCATCGGGGACCACCGCGTCTCCTGGCGCCGAGGAAAATCGCTCGACGAGAAAAAAGTTCAGAATTTCATCTACAATGCCCTGGGAGCCAGCAAGCTCAACGAGTTCGAACCGCATCGCGTCAAGTGGGAAAAGATTCATCGACGCTTGGCCAAGCCCATCAGGGAAAAGGGACGGAACACCGACGTCAGGACGGTCTACCTGTTGAACGCATCGGAACCAGACGCCTGTTTCGTGGTCGGGGCTTACTTTACTTTCGGACAACGACGCGTCGCACCGGGGACCTCCCACGTCTATCAGACGTCGGACGCTCCCGTGCTTTTGTATCGCCTGCCTTCGAGTTCCGTTGGATCGAAAGCGGATCCGTGGGTCGGCGATGGAATCTTTCGATGGCAAGACCAACATCTCTACGAAAGGTTCGTGTTGCAACCCCACACCGCCTATGGGGTACCAGAGGACACCCTGTACGTCGTCGTCACCGTCCAACACACTCTGTTTTCGGTTCGAGTGACCAACGAAACGCTACTGCGATTCGAAAATCCTTTCGGCAGTAAAGTTTTGGTCCACGATCCCTACGCGACGCACGAGCCTCTTTCGAAACGCCGGCGAGAAGAGGATTGGCAGCAGGAAGCGAGTCGAGAGCAAATCGCGCACAAGGAGGCGGCCAGTCACGACGACATGCGACCTTTGGATTTGAGCATGCCGAGATCAACGCTTCCGGTTATTGCTGCCAGATGTTCTCCCTTATCAGACTTTTCCCTTCCTGTCCTTGAGGGATGGCCTCTGCTTCCTGCTGACTGGAACCCTATTTAAACGCTTGCCAGTCCTTTCTCGAGTCATTATCTTACAAACGCTCCATCGGTTCAGAACCTCTCTCTCTCTCTCTCACATCATGGAAGTGGATTTGTTTCCAACCACCGTTACCCAGCACGTCAGGATCCTCCAGTACTCGGCGGACAAGGGGGTACTGGCAAATCATGCGATGCAAGGCAGCGTCACGATTGCAGTGTCCAAACTGGCCAAGAGCCTCGTCTCGTTTACCCGAATCCAAGGGTTTACCCGCAAGCTCATGGACCATTTCGTTTATTCGGCCACGAGGGCGCAGACTCTGGTGACGGAAGCGAAAAACGTCGGCTGGGACAAGGTCGAGGCCCGAATGTCCCTGTCCATGCGGCAGAAAACCAATTCCGACGTGCGGACCGTCTACGTTCACGAAAACGTCTTTTTCGTAAAAAAACTTTTTACCTTTGGACAGAGGACGGTCCGAGAAGGCACCTGCCACCTGTTGCAAACGTCGCAAGTGCCGATGCTGTTTTACGAGCTGGATGCAGAGGCGCCGATCCAGTGCGTCGGGGAACGATCTTTCCGAGCAAAAGATCAATTCCATTACACGATGACCGTGCTCGAGTCGCAACGCGTCTATCGCGTTGATCCAGGAACGCGGTACGTCGTCGTGACGGTGCAGCCGACCGTGTTTGCCCTCGACGTTGTGACGCTGCAAAAGGTCCCAAAAGGTCCACGAGATGGTTGGAATCGAGAAAATACCGGCGGTAGCGATGTCTCCTCGTCCTGCTACTACTCGAGTCTCGCTTGCTCCAGGCTGCTCGATGGATCCTCAATTCTTTTCGGAACCTGTTCCGACGTCTCCCGCAGTAGCGATGTCTCCTCGTCCTGCTACTACTACTACTACTCGAGTCTCGCTTGCTCCAGGCTGCTCGATGGATCCTCAATTCTTTTCGGAACCTGTTCCGACGTCTCCCGCAGTAGCGATGTCTCCTCGTCCTGCTACTACTACTACTACTCGAGTCTCGCTTGCTCCAGGCTGCTCGATGGATCCTCAATTCTTTTCGGAACCTGTTCCGACGTCTCCCGCAGTAGCGATGTCTCCTCGTCCTGCTACTACTACTACTACTCGAGTCTCGCTTGCTCCAGGCTGCTCGATGGATCCTCAATTCTTTTCGGAACAGGTTCCGACGTTTTGTAAAGACGCGATGTCTCCTCGTCCTGCGCACCGACAAAACTTGGAAAGGTTTCCGATGGAGTCTCGAGACAATGACATTTGGGAAGAAGAACCTTTGGACTTGAGTTGTAGGCGACTGCAACCCGAAACGTCCACCAACGAACCCATGGACCCCATCGACTTTGCAGAAGTGATTTACTTCGAATATTTTAACGATGTGTTTCAATGAACAAAAAAAAATTGTCTGTGGAAAAAAGGCCTCTCACGAATCAATCTCGGAGGAGATTGATTCGTGAGAGGCCTTTTTTTTCACGGACATTTTCCCGACCAACCTTGGTGTCGCAAGCAGCACACACTCATTGACCACGCGGGATTTTTTCCCGCGTGGGGATGCTATCCTTGGGAAAGCATCGAGGAAAAATAACTTTTTTTTCGACATTACTCGCCATCGATTTGGACAGGAATTTAATTTCGTTCTTATTTTTATTGTCTCTATTTTGTATCAATTATATAAAATTTTCTTTCTTGATGTTTCTTGACGTTTCTTTTTACAAGACACTTGCATGATTATCACCACAATCATGAAAATTTTTTTATGACCTCGTGTGAAAAAAAATCGACTAAAAATAGAAACGCGCATCCGCAACAACAGGAAGGAGCGGATATCCGCTCCAACGGGAAATTCGATAAGCTGGGGTTTATATAAATATATATATATATATATATATATATATATAAAACCCCACATCTCCCCCAGTCGAGATCACGTTTTTCACCATGATCCACTTCAAAGTCGTTTCCGCAAAATGGATAGTTGCCAACGACTTGGAACAATGGAAGTCGTTGGAGATGGTGTGGGTCGACATGGACTTTGGAACGTCTTTTGCATTGCAAAGATTAAGAGACGCCATGATTTTAGAGGTCCAACGAAACGTTATAAACGGAGGAAAAACGTACTACCAAAATGCGTCGAACTTTCGCTACCTCACAGTCTACAGACGAAATTTGTCGAATGACTGTTACAAACATCTCGGGGACTGGATTAACAAATGTATTGGAAGAAGTTTCGAAATCGAGACGGACGACTGGGACGTTTTTCACGTCTTGGACGGGGTGATTCCGGTGACTTATGTAATGGACGGGGAGCTGCAACTGGGGACGGTGACTCGTGTAGAGGAGGAGTGCTTCTCTCCAATCTCTCTCCTACCGGCTTCGGTAAACAGTAGAAATTACTCAAATGAAAATTCCTACATGTATTTAAATGATGTATGGATTAAACATGTATGGACATGTACATGTATGGATTAAAAAAAAAAAAAAAAAAAAAAAAAAAAAAAAAAAAAAAAAAAAAAAAAAAAAAAAAAAAAACAACCTTGGGTTTTTGTTTCATAAAAAGCCTCTCGTGACGGTTCTTTATGTTAACGTCAGAGTCTTGACCAACCTTGGTTTTTTTTCTTGAAGGAGAGGATTTCTCCAACAGATTTGTATCGGAAACGGTCGAGTTTGCACGCACCAAACGGCTTTGCAATCGACTAAAACCTTTGGTTTTATGACCTCGTGTGAAATTCCCCACCCCCCGCCATTGAATCGTGTACACAACGGGACCTTTGTGTAACTACAAAATGTGCTTTTTTTTCGCATCCAACGTTGAAACGAAAGCACCCCCCAAAAAAAAAACAAAGAAAAGAATCGATTCGAAAACAACACCCCCCCCTGAATCGATTCGAAAACAACACCCAAAAAAAGAATCGATTCGATCCGGAATCGAAAGGGTACCGGTGCTTATATATTTTTTGAACCGACTGTATTATCCTAAGCAGAAGTTCTATTCGACGAAAAAGAATGAAACACCGCTCTAATATGTTTCAGCAGCTGAAAACTGAATTCCAGGAACCGAATGCAAAATCAACAGTTCACTGGGATGGTAACTGTTACAAAACAAAACTGGGAAAGAAAAAGTCGATATAATTCCTGTCATAGCATCTGAAAAAAGTGCCCATCAATTATTTACAGTGGCCAAACTTGCATCAAGAACCGGAGAAAATCAAGCTGTTGCAGTTTATGCAGCTTTGCAGGACTGGGGCTTAGCTGACAAAGTGTCTGCTATATGCTTTGACACAACGAGTGTGAATACTGGCTGAAGCAATGGCACCAGTGTCTTACTGGAACAAAAAAATGAACAAGACCCTACTATATTTGGCATGTCGACACCACATCATGAAATTGATTATTGGTGCAGTTTTTAATAAATGAATAAGATTCTCTTCTGCACCAGATGTACTTCTCTTTAACAGATTCCAGGCCTACTGGGAGTTCATTAATAAGAATAAGACAGGAATCAATAATAAGGACATTTCGGCCCAAGTGGCTGATATAAAGAACGATAGAATTAAACTTGCTGAAAAAATACTGCATGATTCCCACTCAAGAGATGATTATCGAGAATTTCTTGAACTGATTTTAATATTTCTCGGTAAAACCCCTTCTTGAGGAATCAGATTTATGGCACCTGGGGCTATGCACCACGCTCGATGGATGTCAAAAATATTATACTGTCTTAAAATATGGATGTTTAGTTACCAGTTTATACCGTCACTCCAACAGAAGAAAAAGGGTTGCAAAAGATATGAATATATGCAATACATATGTATTTAAAAGCTTGGAAGACAGCTTCTTTACCTCAAAATGCAACATACAATGCTTTTAATTTAATGAAATCTTTATTACAGTATAAAAAGATTGATGAAGAAATAAACAAAGCTGCATTAGAAAAACTAACCAATCACCTTTGGTATTTATCAGAGGATCTTGTGGCCTTAGAGCTTTTTTTGACAATCAAGTGCCTCATTGCATTAAAAGGCAAATGATAAATGCTATGAAAGAAGAAAATGGAAAAAATAATCTTGCAAAACGTTCTGACATTAAGCTCAAAACTTTTATGGACTGAAAATTGAGGACTTTGTAACAAAGCAGTCAGTTTTGTTATTTAAAAGAATGAGCACTTGCACAAGCACAAAGCACACTCATTGCTGTTTAAATGTCACTTCTATTATTTTTAACTCACAAAATGCTAGAAATTTCAAGAAACTATAATTGTATGTTTTTTCTAGATGGAGTTTTGTTTCCTTCTACATCTATAGCATAAAATAGAAAAACACGGAACTTTGAGGGTGTGGAGCTACCTTTAAATATTAAAAATATGAGCTCAAACTTCACAATAATTATTTTTTACATAGATGGAACCAAATAGGAGGGCAGGACCAATAATTGCATCAGGCGT
>CANAIC010000073.1:0-39254 GCA_947359465.1 Metellina segmentata | reverse complement strand
TTCGCGAATTTTGACAGAAAATACGTAGCGAATTCATCCAAAGCTGGCAGTTCTTTAGGAAAGTGGATACTGTACAGGATCCCCAAGCGGTTTTAAAAAAGGATTTTTTTTCCGGGAGTTATTGGCCTAATTTATAGGTCGGCTAACATGGCTCCAACGGGGCAAAAGTCAAAAATTCGCATTCAAATGGCGATAAAAAAAAACGGCTGGGCCGATTTGGATGAAATCACGCATAGAGGTAGAGGGTCGGACCCCACCTAGGCTCGAAGTGAAGTATATCGATATCTATAGTGGTTCAACCAGAAATCGCAACCAAAGTTGCGAAAATGTAACAAAACGTCTCCTTTTCACGAAAGAAAGCGTTTTACAATGTTTTCGCGAATTTTGACAGAAAATACGTAGCGAATTCATCCAAAGCTGGCAGTTCTTTAGGAAAGTGGATACTGTACAGGATCCCCAAGCGGTTTTAAAAAAGGATTTTTTTTCCGGGAGTTATGGCCTAATTTATAGGTCGGCTAACATGGCTCCAACGGGGCAAAAGTCAAAAATTCGCATTCAAATGGCGATAAAAAAAAAACGGCTGGGCCGATTTGGATGAAATCACGCATAGAGGTAGAGGGTCGGACCCCACCTAGGCTCGAAGTGAAAGTATATCGATATCTATAGTGGTTCACCCAGAAATCGCAACCAAAGTTGCGAAAATGTAACAAAACGTCTCCTTTTCACGAAAGAAAGCGTTTTACAATGTTTTCGCGAATTTTGACAGAAAATACGTAGCGAATTCATCCAAAGCTGGCAGTTCTTTAGGAAAGTGGATACTGTACAGGATCCCCAAGCGGTTTTAAAAAAGGATTTTTTTTCCGGGAGTTATGGCCTAATTTATAGGTCGGCTAACATGGCTCCAACGGGGCAAAAGTCAAAAATTCGCATTCAAATGGCGATAAAAAAAAAAACGGCTGGTCCGATTTGGATGAAATCACGCATAGAGGTAGAGGGTCGGACCCCACCTAGGCTCGAAGTGAAAGTATATCGATATCTATAGTGGTTCACCCAGAAATCGCAACCAAAGTTGCGAAAATGTAACAAAACGTCTCCTTTTCACGAAAGAAAGCGTTTTACAATGTTTTCGCGAATTTTGACAGAAAATACGTAGCGAATTCATCCAAAGCTGGCAGTTCTTTAGGAAGTGGATACTGTACAGGATCCCCAAGCGGTTTTAAAAAAAGGATTTTTTTTCCGGGAGTTATGGCCTAATTTATAGGTCGGCTAACATGGCTCCAACGGGGCAAAAGTCAAAAATTCGCATTCAAATGGCGATAAAAAAAAAACGGCTGGTCCGATTTGGATGAAATCACGCATAGAGGTAGAGGGTCGGACCCCACCTAGGCTCGAAGTGAAAGTATATCGATATCTATAGTGGTTCACCCAGAAATCGCAACCAAAGTTGCGAAAATGTAACAAAACGTCTCCTTTTCACGAAAGAAAGCGTTTTACAATGTTTTCGCGAATTTTGACAGAAAATACGTAGCGAATTCATCCAAAGCTGGCAGTTCTTTAGGAAAGTGGATACTGTACAGGATCCCCAAGCGGTTTTAAAAAAGGATTTTTTTTCCGGGAGTTATGCCTAATTTATAGGTCGGCTAACATGGCTCCAACGGGGCAAAAGTCAAAAATTCGCATTCAAATGGCGATAAAAAAAAAACGGCTGGGCCGATTTGGATGAAATCACGCATAGAGGTAGAGGGTCGGACCCCACCTAGGCTCGAAGTGAAAGTATATCGATATCTATAGTGGTTCACCCAGAAATCGCAACCAAAGTTGCGAAAATGTAACAAAACGTCTCCTTTTCACGAAAGAAAGCGTTTTACAATGTTTTCGCGAATTTTGACAGAAAATACGTAGCGAATTCATCCAAAGCTGGCAGTTCTTTAGGAAAGTGGATACTGTACAGGATCCCCAAGCGGTTTTAAAAAAGGATTTTTTTTCCGGGAGTTATGGCCTAATTTATAGGTCGGCTAACATGGCTCCAACGGGGCAAAAGTCAAAAATTCGCATTCAAATGGCGATAAAAAAAAAACGGCTGGTCCGATTTGGATGAAATCACGCATAGAGGTAGAGGGTCGGACCCCACCTAGGCTCGAAGTGAAAGTATATCGATATCTATAGTGGTTCACCCAGAAATCGCAACCAAAGTTGCGAAAATGTAACAAAACGTCTCCTTTTCACGAAAGAAAGCGTTTTACAATGTTTTCGCGAATTTTGACAGAAAAATACGTAGCGAATTCATCCAAAGCTGGCAGTTCTTTAGGAAAGTGGATACTGTACAGGATCCCCAAGCGGTTTTAAAAAAGGATTTTTTTTCCGGGAGTTATGGCCTAATTTATAGGTCGGCTAACATGGCTCCAACGGGGCAAAAGTCAAAAATTCGCATTCAAATGGCGATAAAAAAAAAACGGCTGGTCCGATTTGGATGAAATCACGCATAGAGGTAGAGGGTCGGACCCCACCTAGGCTCGAAGTGAAAGTATATCGATATCTATAGTGGTTCACCCAGAAATCGCAACCAAAGTTGCGAAAATGTAACAAAACGTCTCCTTTTCACGAAAGAAGCGTTTTACAATGTTTTCGCGAATTTTGACAGAAAATACGTAGCGAATTCATCCAAAGCTGGCAGTTCTTTAGGAAAGTGGATACTGTACAGGATCCCCAAGCGGTTTTAAAAAAGGATTTTTTTTCCGGGAGTTATGGCCTAATTTATAGGTCGGCTAACATGGCTCCAACGGGGCAAAAGTCAAAAATTCGCATTCAAATGGCGATAAAAAAAAAACGGCTGGGCCGATTTGGATGAAATCACGCATAGAGGTAGAGGGTCGGACCCCACCTAGGCTCGAAGTGAAAGTATATCGATATCTATAGTGGTTCACCCAGAAATCGCAACCAAAGTTGCGAAAATGTAACAAAACGTCTCCTTTTCACGAAAGAAAGCGTTTTACAATGTTTTCGCGAATTTTGACAGAAAATACGTAGCGAATTCATCCAAAGCTGGCAGTTCTTTAGGAAAGTGGATACTGTACAGGATCCCCAAGCGGTTTTAAAAAGGATTTTTTTTCCGGGAGTTATGGCCTAATTTATAGGTCGGCTAACATGGCTCCAACGGGGCAAAAGTCAAAAATTCGCATTCAAATGGCGATAAAAAAAAAAACGGCTGGGCCGATTTGGATGAAATCACGCATAGAGGTAGAGGGTCGGACCCCACCTAGGCTCGAAGTGAAAGTATATCGATATCTATAGTGGTTCACCCCAGAAATCGCAACCAAAGTTGCGAAAATGTAACAAAACGTCTCCTTTTCACGAAAGAAAGCGTTTTTACAATGTTTTCGCGAATTTTGACAGAAAATACGTAGCGAATTCATCCAAAGCTGGCAGTTCTTTAGGAAAGTGGATACTGTACAGGATCCCCAAGCGGTTTTAAAAAAGGATTTTTTTTCCGGGAGTTATGGCCTAATTTATAGGTCGGCTAACATGGCTCCAACGGGGCAAAAGTCAAAAATTCGCATTCAAATGGCGATAAAAAAAAAACGGCTGGTCCGATTTGGATGAAATCACGCATAGAGGTAGAGGGTCGGACCCCACCTAGGCTCGAAGTGAAAGTATATCGATATCTATAGTGGTTCACCCAGAAATCGCAACCAAAGTTGCGAAAATGTAACAAAACGTCTCCTTTTCACGAAAGAAAAGCGTTTTACAATGTTTTCGCGAATTTTGACAGAAAATACGTAGCGAATTCATCCAAAGCTGGCAGTTCTTTAGGAAAGTGGATACTGTACAGGATCCCCAAGCGGTTTTAAAAAAGGATTTTTTTTTCCGGGAGTTATGGCCTAATTTATAGGTCGGCTAACATGGCTCCAACGGGGCAAAAGTCAAAAAATTCGCATTCAAATGGCGATAAAAAAAAAACGGCTGGTCCGATTTGGATGAAATCACGCATAGAGGTAGAGGGTCGGACCCCACCTAGGCTCGAAGTGAAAGTATATCGATATCTATAGTGGTTCACCCAGAAATCGCAACCAAAGTTGCGAAAATGTAACAAAACGTCTCCTTTTCACGAAAGAAAGCGTTTTACAATGTTTTCGCGAATTTTGACAGAAAATACGTAGCGAATTCATCCAAAGCTGGCAGTTCTTTAGGAAAGTGGATACTGTACAGGATCCCCAAGCGGTTTAAAAAAAGGATTTTTTTTCCGGGAGTTATGGCCTAATTTATAGGTCGGCTAACATGGCTCCAACGGGGCAAAAGTCAAAAATTCGCATTCAAATGGCGATAAAAAAAAAAAACGGCTGGTCCGATTTGGATGAAATCACGCATAGAGGTAGAGGGTCGGACCCCACCTAGGCTCGAAGTGAAAGTATATCGATATCTATAGTGGTTCACCCAGAAATCGCAACCAAAGTTGCGAAAATGTAACAAAACGTCTCCTTTTCACGAAAGAAAGCGTTTTACAATGTTTTCGCGAATTTTGACAGAAAATACGTAGCGAATTCATCCAAAGCTGGCAGTTCTTTAGGAAAGTGGATACTGTACAGGATCCCCAAGCGGTTTTAAAAAAGGATTTTTTTTTCCGGGAGTTATGGCCTAATTTATAGGTCGGCTAACATGGCTCCAACGGGGCAAAAGTCAAAAATTCGCATTCAAATGGCGATAAAAAAAAAAACGGCTGGGCCGATTTGGATGAAATCACGCATAGAGGTAGAGGGTCGGACCCCACCTAGGCTCGAAGTGAAAGTATATCGATATCTATAGTGGTTCACCCAGAAATCGCAACCAAAGTTGCGAAAATGTAACAAAACGTCTCCTTTTCACGAAAGAAAGCGTTTTACAATGTTTTCGCGAATTTTGACAGAAAATACGTAGCGAATTCATCCAAAGCTGGCAGTTCTTTAGGAAAGTGGATACTGTACAGGATCCCCAAGCGGTTTTAAAAAAAGGATTTTTTTTCCGGGAGTTATGGCCTAATTTATAGGTCGGCTAACATGGCTCCAACGGGGCAAAAGTCAAAAAATTCGCATTCAAATGGCGATAAAAAAAAAACGGCTGGGGCCGATTTGGATGAAATCACGCATAGAGGTAGAGGGTCGGACCCCACCTAGGCTCGAAGTGAAAGTATATCGATATCTATAGTGGTTCACCCAGAAATCGCAACCAAAGTTGCGAAAATGTAACAAAACGTCTCCTTTTCACGAAAGAAAGCGTTTTACAATGTTTTCGCGAATTTTGACAGAAAATACGTAGCGAATTCATCCAAAGCTGGCAGTTCTTTAGGAAAGTGGATACTGTACAGGATCCCCAAGCGGTTTAAAAAAGGATTTTTTTTCCGGGAGTTATGGCCTAATTTATAGGTCGGCTAACATGGCTCCAACGGGGCAAAAGTCAAAAATTCGCATTCAAATGGCGATAAAAAAAAAAACGGCTGGGCCGATTTGGATGAAATCACGCATAGAGGTAGAGGGTCGGACCCCACCTAGGCTCGAAGTGAAAGTATATCGATATCTATAGTGGTTCACCCAGAAATCGCAACCAAAGTTGCGAAAATGTAACAAAACGTCTCCTTTTCACGAAAGAAAGCGTTTTACAATGTTTTCGCGAATTTTGACAGAAAATACGTAGCGAATTCATCCAAAGCTGGCAGTTCTTTAGGAAAGTGGATACTGTACAGGATCCCCAAGCGGTTTTAAAAAAGGATTTTTTTTCCGGGAGTTATGGCCTAATTTATAGGTCGGCTAACATGGCTCCAACGGGGCAAAAGTCAAAAATTCGCATTCAAATGGCGATAAAAAAAAAACGGCTGGGCCGATTTGGATGAAATCACGCATAGAGGTAGAGGGTCGGACCCCACCTAGGCTCGAAGTGAAAGTATATCGATATCTATAGTGGTTCACCCAGAAATCGCAACCAAAGTTGCGAAAATGTAACAAAACGTCTCCTTTTCACGAAAGAAAGCGTTTTACAATGTTTTCGCGAATTTTGACAGAAAATACGTAGCGAATTCATCCAAAGCTGGCAGTTCTTTAGGAAAGTGGATACTGTACAGGATCCCCAAGCGGTTTTAAAAAAGGATTTTTTTTCCGGGAGTTATGGCCTAATTTATAGGTCGGCTAACATGGCTCCAACGGGGCAAAAGTCAAAAATTCGCATTCAAATGGCGATAAAAAAAAAACGGCTGGTCCGATTTGGATGAAATCACGCATAGAGGTAGAGGGTCGGGACCCCACCTAGGCTCGAAGTGAAAGTATATCGATATCTATAGTGGTTCACCCAGAAATCGCAACCAAAGTTGCGAAAATGTAACAAAACGTCTCCTTTTCACGAAAGAAAGCGTTTTACAATGTTTTCGCGAATTTTGACAGAAAATACGTAGCGAATTCATCCAAAGCTGGCAGTTCTTTAGGAAAGTGGATACTGTACAGGATCCCCAAGCGGTTTTAAAAAAGGATTTTTTTTCCGGGAGTTATGGCCTAATTTATAGGTCGGCTAACATGGCTCCAACGGGGCAAAAGTCAAAAATTCGCATTCAAATGGCGATAAAAAAAAAACGGCTGGGCCGATTTGGATGAAATCACGCATAGAGGTAGAGGGTCGGACCCCACCTAGGCTCGAAGTGAAAGTATATCGATATCTATAGTGGTTCACCCCAGAAATCGCAACCAAAGTTGCGAAAATGTAACAAAACGTCTCCTTTTCACGAAAGAAAGCGTTTTACAATGTTTTCGCGAATTTTGACAGAAAATACGTAGCGAATTCATCCAAAGCTGGCAGTTCTTTAGGAAAGTGGATACTGTACAGGATCCCCAAGCGGTTTTAAAAAAGGATTTTTTTTCCGGGAGTTATGGCCTAATTTATAGGTCGGCTAACATGGCTCCAACGGGGCAAAAGTCAAAAATTCGCAATTCAAATGGCGATAAAAAAAAAACGGCTGGTCCGATTTGGATGAAATCACGCATAGAGGTAGAGGGTCGGACCCCACCTAGGCTCGAAGTGAAAGTATATCGATATCTATAGTGGTTCACCCAGAAATCGCAACCAAAGTTGCGAAAATGTAACAAAACGTCTCCTTTTCACGAAAGAAAGCGTTTTACAATGTTTTCGCGAATTTTGACAGAAAATACGTAGCGAATTCATCCAAAGCTGGCAGTTCTTTAGGAAAGTGGATACTGTACAGGATCCCCAAGCGGTTTTAAAAAAGGATTTTTTTTCCGGGAGTTATGGCCTAATTTATAGGTCGGCTAACATGGCTCCAACGGGGCAAAAGTCAAAAATTCGCATTCAAATGGCGATAAAAAAAAAACGGCTGGTCCGATTTGGATGAAATCACGCATAGAGGTAGAGGGTCGGACCCCACCCTAGGCTCGAAGTGAAAGTATATCGATATCTATAGTGGTTCACCCAGAAATCGCAACCAAAGTTGCGAAAATGTAACAAAACGTCTCCTTTTCACGAAAGAAAGCGTTTTACAATGTTTTCGCGAATTTTGACAGAAAATACGTAGCGAATTCATCCAAAGCTGGCAGTTCTTTAGGAAAGTGGATACTGTACAGGATCCCCAAGCGGTTTTAAAAAAGGATTTTTTTTCCGGGAGTTATGGCCTAATTTATAGGTCGGCTAACATGGCTCCAACGGGGCAAAAGTCAAAAATTCGCATTCAAATGGCGATAAAAAAAAAACGGCTGGGCCGATTTGGATGAAATCACGCATAGAGGTAGAGGGTCGGACCCCCACCTAGGCTCGAAGTGAAAGTATATCGATATCTATAGTGGTTCACCCAGAAATCGCAACCAAAGTTGCGAAAATGTAACAAAACGTCTCCTTTTCACGAAAGAAAGCGTTTTACAATGTTTTCGCGAATTTTGACAGAAAATACGTAGCGAATTCATCCAAAGCTGGCAGTTCTTTAGGAAAGTGGATACTGTACAGGATCCCCAAGCGGTTTTAAAAAAGGATTTTTTTTCCGGGAGTTATGGCCTAATTTATAGGTCGGCTAACATGGCTCCAACGGGGCAAAAGTCAAAAATTCGCATTCAAATGGCGATAAAAAAAAAAACGGCTGGGCCGATTTGGATGAAATCACGCATAGAGGTAGAGGGTCGGACCCCACCTAGGCTCGAAGTGAAAGTATATCGATATCTATAGTGGTTCACCCAGAAATCGCAACCAAAGTTGCGAAAAATGTAACAAAACGTCTCCTTTTCACGAAAGAAAGCGTTTTACAATGTTTTCGCGAATTTTGACAGAAAATACGTAGCGAATTCATCCAAAGCTGGCAGTTCTTTAGGAAAGTGGATACTGTACAGGATCCCCAAGCGGTTTTAAAAAAGGATTTTTTTTCCGGGAGTTATGGCCTAATTTATAGGTCGGCTAACATGGCTCCAACGGGGCAAAAGTCAAAAATTCGCATTCAAATGGCGATAAAAAAAAAACGGCTGGCCGATTTGGATGAAATCACGCATAGAGGTAGAGGGTCGGACCCCACCTAGGCTCGAAGTGAAAGTATATCGATATCTATAGTGGTTCACCCAGAAATCGCAACCAAAGTTGCGAAAATGTAACAAAACGTCTCCTTTTCACGAAAGAAAGCGTTTTACAATGTTTTCGCGAATTTTGACAGAAAATACGTAGCGAATTCATCCAAAGCTGGCAGTTCTTTAGGAAAGTGGATACTGTACAGGATCCCCAAGCGGTTTTAAAAAAAGGATTTTTTTTCCGGGAGTTATGGCCTAATTTATAGGTCGGCTAACATGGCTCCAACGGGCAAAAGTCAAAAATTCGCATTCAAATGGCGATAAAAAAAAAAACGGCTGGTCCGATTTGGATGAAATCACGCATAGAGGTAGAGGGTCGGACCCCACCTAGGCTCGAAGTGAAAGTATATCGATATCTATAGTGGTTCACCCAGAAATCGCAACCAAAGTTGCGAAAATGTAACAAAACGTCTCCTTTTCACGAAAGAAAGCGTTTTACAATGTTTTCGCGAATTTTGACAGAAAATACGTAGCGAATTCATCCAAAGCTGGCAGTTCTTTAGGAAAGTGGATACTGTACAGGATCCCCAAGCGGTTTTAAAAAAGGATTTTTTTTCCGGGAGTTATGGCCTAATTTATAGGTCGGCTAACATGGCTCCAACGGGGCAAAAGTCAAAAATTCGCATTCAAATGGCGATAAAAAAAAAAACGGCTGGTCCGATTTGGATGAAATCACGCATAGAGGTAGAGGGTCGGACCCCACCTAGGCTCGAAGTGAAAGTATATCGATATCTATAGTGGTTCACCCAGAAATCGCAACCAAAGTTGCGAAAATGTAACAAAACGTCTCCTTTTCACGAAAGAAAGCGTTTTACAATGTTTTCGCGAATTTTGACAGAAAAATACGTAGCGAATTCATCCAAAGCTGGCAGTTCTTTAGGAAAGTGGATACTGTACAGGATCCCCAAGCGGTTTTAAAAAAGGATTTTTTTTCCGGGAGTTATGGCCTAATTTATAGGTCGGCTAACATGGCTCCAACGGGGCAAAAGTCAAAAATTCGCATTCAAATGGCGATAAAAAAAAAAACGGCTGGGCCGATTTGGATGAAATCACGCATAGAGGTAGAGGGTCGGACCCCACCTAGGCTCGAAGTGAAAGTATATCGATATCTATAGTGGTTCACCCAGAAATCGCAACCAAAGTTGCGAAAATGTAACAAAACGTCTCCTTTTCACGAAAGAAAGCGTTTTACAATGTTTTCGCGAATTTTGACAGAAAATACGTAGCGAATTCATCCAAAGCTGGCAGTTCTTTAGGAAAGTGGATACTGTACAGGATCCCCAAGCGGTTTTAAAAAAGGATTTTTTTTCCGGGAGTTATGGCCTAATTTATAGGTCGGCTAACATGGCTCCAACGGGGCAAAAGTCAAAAATTCGCATTCAAATGGCGATAAAAAAAAAACGGCTGGGCCGATTTGGATGAAATCACGCATAGAGGTAGAGGGTCGGACCCCACCTAGGCTCGAAGTGAAAGTATATCGATATCTATAGTGGTTCACCCAGAAATCGCAACCAAAGTTGCGAAAATGTAACAAAACGTCTCCTTTTCACGAAAGAAAGCGTTTTACAATGTTTTCGCGAATTTTGACAGAAAATACGTAGCGAATTCATCCAAAGCTGGCAGTTCTTTAGGAAAGTGGATACTGTACAGGATCCCCAAGCGGTTTTAAAAAAGGATTTTTTTTCCGGGAGTTATGGCCTAATTTATAGGTCGGCTAACATGGCTCCAACGGGGCAAAAGTCAAAAATTCGCATTCAAATGGCGATAAAAAAAAAAACGGCTGGTCCGATTTGGATGAAATCACGCATAGAGGTAGAGGGTCGGACCCCCACCTAGGCTCGAAGTGAAAGTATATCGATATCTATAGTGGTTCACCCAGAAATCGCAACCAAAGTTGCGAAAATGTAACAAAACGTCTCCTTTTCACGAAAGAAAGCGTTTTACAATGTTTTCGCGAATTTTGACAGAAAATACGTAGCGAATTCATCCAAAGCTGGCAGTTCTTTAGGAAAGTGGATACTGTACAGGATCCCCAAGCGGTTTTAAAAAAAGGATTTTTTTTCCGGGAGTTATGGCCTAATTTATAGGTCGGCTAACATGGCTCCAACGGGGCAAAAGTCAAAAATTCGCATTCAAAATGGCGATAAAAAAAAAACGGCTGGTCCGATTTGGATGAAATCACGCATAGAGGTAGAGGGTCGGACCCCACCTAGGCTCGAAGTGAAAGTATATCGATATCTATAGTGGTTCACCCAGAAATCGCAACCAAAGTTGCGAAAATGTAACAAAACGTCTCCTTTTCACGAAAGAAAGCGTTTTACAATGTTTTCGCGAATTTTGACAGAAAAATACGTAGCGAATTCATCCAAAGCTGGCAGTTCTTTAGGAAAGTGGATACTGTACAGGATCCCCAAGCGGTTTTAAAAAAGGATTTTTTTTTCCGGGAGTTATGGCCTAATTTATAGGTCGGCTAACATGGCTCCAACGGGGCAAAAGTCAAAAATTCGCATTCAAATGGCGATAAAAAAAAAACGGCGTGGGCCGATTTGGATGAAATCACGCATAGAGGTAGAGGGTCGGACACCACCTAGGCTCGAAGTGAAAGTATATCGATATCTATAGTGGTTCACCCCAGAAATCGCAACCAAAGTTGCGAAAAATGTAACAAAACGTCTCCTTTTCACGAAAGAAAGCGTTTTACAATGTTTTCGCGAATTTTGACAGAAAATACGTAGCGAATTCATCCAAAGCTGGCAGTTCTTTAGGAAAGTGGATACTGTACAGGATCCCCAAGCGGTTTTAAAAAAGGATTTTTTTTCCGGGAGTTATGGCCTAATTTATAGGTCGGCTAACATGGCTCCAACGGGGCAAAAGTCAAAAATTCGCATTCAAATGGCGATAAAAAAAAAACGGCTGGTCCGATTTGGATGAAATCACGCATAGAGGTAGAGGGTCGGACCCCACCTAGGCTCGAAGTGAAAGTATATCGATATCTATAGTGGTTCACCCAGAAATCGCAACCAAAGTTGCGAAAATGTAACAAAACGTCTCCTTTTCACGAAAGAAAGCGTTTTACAATGTTTTCGCGAATTTTGACAGAAAATACGTAGCGAATTCATCCAAAGCTGGCAGTTCTTTAGGAAAGTGGATACTGTACAGGATCCCCAAGCGGTTTTAAAAAAGGATTTTTTTTCCGGGAGTTATGGCCTAATTTATAGGTCGGCTAACATGGCTCCAACGGGGCAAAAGTCAAAAATTCGCATTCAAATGGCGATAAAAAAAAAAAACGGCTGGTCCGATTTGGATGAAATCACGCATAGAGGTAGAGGGTCGGACCCCACCTAGGCTCGAAGTGAAAGTATATCGATATCTATAGTGGTTCACCCAGAAATCGCAACCAAAGTTGCGAAAATGTAACAAAACGTCTCCTTTTCACGAAAGAAAGCGTTTTACAATGTTTTCGCGAATTTTGACAGAAAATACGTAGCGAATTCATCCAAAGCTGGCAGTTCTTTAGGAAAGTGGATACTGTACAGGATCCCCAAGCGGTTTTAAAAAAGGATTTTTTTTCCGGGAGTTATGGCCTAATTTATAGGTCGGCTAACATGGCTCCAACGGGGCAAAAGTCAAAAATTCGCATTCAAATGGCGATAAAAAAAAAACGGCTGGGCCGATTTGGATGAAATCACGCATAGAGGTAGAGTGGTCCGGACCCCACCTAGGCTCGAAGTGAAAGTATATCGATATCTATAGTGGTTCACCCAGAAATCGCAACCAAAGTTGCGAAAATGTAACAAAACGTCTCCTTTTCACGAAAGAAAGCGTTTTACAATGTTTTTCGCGAATTTTGACAGAAAATACGTAGCGAATTCATCCAAAGCTGGCAGTTCTTTAGGAAAGTGGATACTGTACAGGATCCCCAAGCGGTTTTAAAAAAGGATTTTTTTTCCGGGAGTTATGGCCTAATTTATAGGTCGGCTAACATGGCTCCAACGGGGCAAAAGTCAAAAATTCGCATTCAAATGGCGATAAAAAAAAAAACGGCTGGGCCGATTTGGATGAAATCACGCATAGAGGTAGGAGGGTCGGACCCCACCTAGGCTCGAAGTGAAAGTATATCGATATCTATAGTGGTTCACCCAGAAATCGCAACCAAAGTTCGCGAAAATGTAACAAAACGTCTCCTTTTCACGAAAGAAAGCGTTTTACAATGTTTTCGCGAATTTTGACAGAAAATACGTAGCGAATTCATCCAAAGCTGGCAGTTCTTTAGGAAAGTGGATACTGTACAGGATCCCCAAGCGGTTTTAAAAAAGGATTTTTTTTCCGGGAGTTATGGCCTAATTTATAGGTCGGGCTAACATGGCTCCAACGGGGCAAAAGTCCAAAAATTCGCATTCAAATGGCGATAAAAAAAAAACGGCTGGGCCGATTTGGATGAAATCCACGCATAGAGGTAGAGGGTCGGACCCCACCTAGGCTCGAAGTGAAAGTATATCGATATCTATAGTGGTTCACACCAGAAATCGCAACCAAAGTTGCGAAAATGTAACAAAACGTCTCCTTTTCACGAAAGAAAGCGTTTTACAATGTTTTCGCGAATTTGACAGAAAATACGTAGCGAATTCATCCAAAGCTGGCAGTTCTTTAGGAAAGTGGATACTGTACAGGATCCCCAAGCGGTTTTAAAAAGGATTTTTTTTCCGGGAGTTATGGCCTAATTTATAGGTCGGCTAACATGGCTCCAACGGGGCAAAAGTCAAAAATTCGCATTCAAATGGCGATAAAAAAAAAAACGGCTGGGCCGATTTGGATGAAATCACGCATAGAGGTAGAGGGTCGGACCCCACCTAGGCTCGAAGTGAAAGTATATCGATATCTATAGTGGTTCACCCAGAAATCGCAACCAAAGTTGCGAAATATGTAACAAACGTCTCCTTTTCACGAAAGAAAGCGTTTTACAATGTTTTCGCGAATTTTGACAGAAAATACGTAGCGAATTCATCCAAAGCTGGCAGTTCTTTAGGAAAGTGGATACTGTACAGGATCCCCAAGCGGTTTTAAAAAAGGATTTTTTTTCCGGGAGTTATGGCCTAATTTATAGGTCGGCTAACATGGCTCCAACGGGGCAAAAGTCAAAAATTCGCATTCAAATGGCGATAAAAAAAAAACGGCTGGTCCGATTTGGATGAAATCACGCATAGAGGTAGAGGGTCGGACCCCACCTAGGCTCGAAGTGAAAGTATATCGATATCTATAGTGGTTCACCCAGAAATCGCAACCCAAAGTTGCGAAAATGTAACAAAACGTCTCCTTTTCACGAAAGAAAGCGTTTTAATGACAGAAAATACGTAGCGAATTCATCCAAAGCTGGCAGTTCTTTAGGAAAGTGGATACTGTACAGGATCCCCAAGCGGTTTTAAAAAAGGATTTTTTTTCCGGGAGTTATGGCCTAATTTATAGGTCGGCTAACATGGCTCCAACGGGGCAAAAGTCAAAAATTCGCATTCAAATGGCGATAAAAAAAAAACGGCTGGTCCGATTTGGATGAAATCACGCATAGAGGTAGAGGGTCGGACCCCACCTAGGCTCGAAGTGAAAGTATATCGATATCTATAGTGGTTCACCCAGAAATCGCAACCAAAGTTGCGAAAATGTAACAAAACGTCTCCTTTTCACGAAAGAAAGCGTTTTACAATGTTTTCGCGAATTTTGACAGAAAATACGTAGCGAATTCATCCAAAGCTGGCAGTTCTTTAGGAAAGTGGATACTGTACAGGATCCCCAAGCGGTTTTAAAAAAGGATTTTTTTTCCGGGAGTTATGGCCTAATTTATAGGTCGGCTAACATGGCTCCAACGGGGCAAAAGTCAAAAATTCGCATTCAAATGGCGATAAAAAAAAAACGGCTGGTCCGATTTGGATGAAATCACGCATAGAGGTAGAGGGTCGGACCCCACCTAGGCTCGAAGTGAAAGTATATCGATATCTATAGTGGTTCACCCAGAAATCGCAACCAAAGTTGCGAAAATGTAACAAAACGTCTCCTTTTCACGAAAGAAAGCGTTTTACAATGTTTTCGCGAATTTTGACAGAAAATACGTAGCGAATTCATCCAAAGCTGGCAGTTCTTTAGGAAAGTGGATACTGTACAGGATCCCCAAGCGGTTTTAAAAAAGGATTTTTTTTCCGGGAGTTATGGCCTAATTTATAGGTCGGCTAACATGGCTCCAACGGGGCAAAAGTCAAAAATTCGCATTCAAATGGCGATAAAAAAAAAACGGCTGGTCCGATTTGGATGAAATCACGCATAGAGGTAGAGGGTCGGACCCCACCTAGGCTCGAAGTGAAAGTATATCGATATCTATAGTGGTTCACCCAGAAATCGCAACCAAAGTTGCGAAAATGTAACAAAACGTCTCCTTTTCACGAAAGAAAGCGTTTTACAATGTTTTCGCGAATTTTGACAGAAAATACGTAGCGAATTCATCCAAAGCTGGCAGTTCTTTAGGAAAGTGGATACTGTACAGGATCCCCAAGCGGTTTTAAAAAAGGATTTTTTTTCCGGGAGTTATGGCCTAATTTATAGGTCGGCTAACATGGCTCCAACGGGGCAAAAGTCAAAAATTCGCATTCAAATGGCGATAAAAAAAAAACGGCTGGTCCGATTTGGATGAAATCACGCATAGAGGTAGAGGGTCGGACCCCACCTAGGCTCGAAGTGAAAGTATATCGATATCTATAGTGGTTCACCCAGAAATCGCAACCAAAGTTGCGAAAATGTAACAAAACGTCTCCTTTTCACGAAAGAAAGCGTTTTACAATGTTTTCGCGAATTTTGACAGAAAATACGTAGCGAATTCATCCAAAGCTGGCAGTTCTTTAGGAAAGTGGATACTGTACAGGATCCCCAAGCGGTTTTAAAAAAGGATTTTTTTTCCGGGAGTTATGGCCTAATTTATAGGTCGGCTAACATGGCTCCAACGGGGCAAAAGTCAAAAATTCGCATTCAAATGGCGATAAAAAAAAAACGGCTGGTCCGATTTGGATGAAATCACGCATAGAGGTAGAGGGTCGGACCCCACCTAGGCTCGAAGTGAAAGTATATCGATATCTATAGTGGTTCACCCAGAAATCGCAACCAAAGTTGCGAAAATGTAACAAAACGTCTCCTTTTCACGAAAGAAAGCGTTTTACAATGTTTTCGCGAATTTTGACAGAAAATACGTAGCGAATTCATCCAAAGCTGGCAGTTCTTTAGGAAAGTGGATACTGTACAGGATCCCCAAGCGGTTTTAAAAAAGGATTTTTTTTCCGGGAGTTATGGCCTAATTTATAGGTCGGCTAACATGGCTCCAACGGGGCAAAAGTCAAAAATTCGCATTCAAATGGCGATAAAAAAAAAACGGCTGGTCCGATTTGGATGAAATCACGCATAGAGGTAGAGGGTCGGACCCCACCTAGGCTCGAAGTGAAAGTATATCGATATCTATAGTGGTTCACCCAGAAATCGCAACCAAAGTTGCGAAAATGTAACAAAACGTCTCCTTTTCACGAAAGAAAGCGTTTTACAATGTTTTCGCGAATTTTGACAGAAAATACGTAGCGAATTCATCCAAAGCTGGCAGTTCTTTAGGAAAGTGGATACTGTACAGGATCCCCAAGCGGTTTTAAAAAAGGATTTTTTTTCCGGGAGTTATGGCCTAATTTATAGGTCGGCTAACATGGCTCCAACGGGGCAAAAGTCAAAAATTCGCATTCAAATGGCGATAAAAAAAAAACGGCTGGTCCGATTTGGATGAAATCACGCATAGAGGTAGAGGGTCGGACCCCACCTAGGCTCGAAGTGAAAGTATATCGATATCTATAGTGGTTCACCCAGAAATCGCAACCAAAGTTGCGAAAATGTAACAAAACGTCTCCTTTTCACGAAAGAAAGCGTTTTACAATGTTTTCGCGAATTTTGACAGAAAATACGTAGCGAATTCATCCAAAGCTGGCAGTTCTTTAGGAAAGTGGATACTGTACAGGATCCCCAAGCGGTTTTAAAAAAGGATTTTTTTTCCGGGAGTTATGGCCTAATTTATAGGTCGGCTAACATGGCTCCAACGGGGCAAAAGTCAAAAATTCGCATTCAAATGGCGATAAAAAAAAAACGGCTGGTCCGATTTGGATGAAATCACGCATAGAGGTAGAGGGTCGGACCCCACCTAGGCTCGAAGTGAAAGTATATCGATATCTATAGTGGTTCACCCAGAAATCGCAACCAAAGTTGCGAAAATGTAACAAAACGTCTCCTTTTCACGAAAGAAAGCGTTTTACAATGTTTTCGCGAATTTTGACAGAAAATACGTAGCGAATTCATCCAAAGCTGGCAGTTCTTTAGGAAAGTGGATACTGTACAGGATCCCCAAGCGGTTTTAAAAAAGGATTTTTTTTCCGGGAGTTATGGCCTAATTTATAGGTCGGCTAACATGGCTCCAACGGGGCAAAAGTCAAAAATTCGCATTCAAATGGCGATAAAAAAAAAACGGCTGGTCCGATTTGGATGAAATCACGCATAGAGGTAGAGGGTCGGACCCCACCTAGGCTCGAAGTGAAAGTATATCGATATCTATAGTGGTTCACCCAGAAATCGCAACCAAAGTTGCGAAAATGTAACAAAACGTCTCCTTTTCACGAAAGAAAGCGTTTTACAATGTTTTCGCGAATTTTGACAGAAAATACGTAGCGAATTCATCCAAAGCTGGCAGTTCTTTAGGAAAGTGGATACTGTACAGGATCCCCAAGCGGTTTTAAAAAAGGATTTTTTTTCCGGGAGTTATGGCCTAATTTATAGGTCGGCTAACATGGCTCCAACGGGGCAAAAGTCAAAAATTCGCATTCAAATGGCGATAAAAAAAAAACGGCTGGTCCGATTTGGATGAAATCACGCATAGAGGTAGAGGGTCGGACCCCACCTAGGCTCGAAGTGAAAGTATATCGATATCTATAGTGGTTCACCCAGAAATCGCAACCAAAGTTGCGAAAATGTAACAAAACGTCTCCTTTTCACGAAAGAAAGCGTTTTACAATGTTTTCGCGAATTTTGACAGAAAATACGTAGCGAATTCATCCAAAGCTGGCAGTTCTTTAGGAAAGTGGATACTGTACAGGATCCCCAAGCGGTTTTAAAAAAGGATTTTTTTTCCGGGAGTTATGGCCTAATTTATAGGTCGGCTAACATGGCTCCAACGGGGCAAAAGTCAAAAATTCGCATTCAAATGGCGATAAAAAAAAAACGGCTGGTCCGATTTGGATGAAATCACGCATAGAGGTAGAGGGTCGGACCCCACCTAGGCTCGAAGTGAAAGTATATCGATATCTATAGTGGTTCACCCAGAAATCGCAACCAAAGTTGCGAAAATGTAACAAAACGTCTCCTTTTCACGAAAGAAAGCGTTTTACAATGTTTTCGCGAATTTTGACAGAAAATACGTAGCGAATTCATCCAAAGCTGGCAGTTCTTTAGGAAAGTGGATACTGTACAGGATCCCCAAGCGGTTTTAAAAAAGGATTTTTTTTCCGGGAGTTATGGCCTAATTTATAGGTCGGCTAACATGGCTCCAACGGGGCAAAAGTCAAAAATTCGCATTCAAATGGCGATAAAAAAAAAACGGCTGGTCCGATTTGGATGAAATCACGCATAGAGGTAGAGGGTCGGACCCCACCTAGGCTCGAAGTGAAAGTATATCGATATCTATAGTGGTTCACCCAGAAATCGCAACCAAAGTTGCGAAAATGTAACAAAACGTCTCCTTTTCACGAAAGAAAGCGTTTTACAATGTTTTCGCGAATTTTGACAGAAAATACGTAGCGAATTCATCCAAAGCTGGCAGTTCTTTAGGAAAGTGGATACTGTACAGGATCCCCAAGCGGTTTTAAAAAAGGATTTTTTTTCCGGGAGTTATGGCCTAATTTATAGGTCGGCTAACATGGCTCCAACGGGGCAAAAGTCAAAAATTCGCATTCAAATGGCGATAAAAAAAAAACGGCTGGTCCGATTTGGATGAAATCACGCATAGAGGTAGAGGGTCGGACCCCACCTAGGCTCGAAGTGAAAGTATATCGATATCTATAGTGGTTCACCCAGAAATCGCAACCAAAGTTGCGAAAATGTAACAAAACGTCTCCTTTTCACGAAAGAAAGCGTTTTACAATGTTTTCGCGAATTTTGACAGAAAATACGTAGCGAATTCATCCAAAGCTGGCAGTTCTTTAGGAAAGTGGATACTGTACAGGATCCCCAAGCGGTTTTAAAAAAGGATTTTTTTTCCGGGAGTTATGGCCTAATTTATAGGTCGGCTAACATGGCTCCAACGGGGCAAAAGTCAAAAATTCGCATTCAAATGGCGATAAAAAAAAAACGGCTGGTCCGATTTGGATGAAATCACGCATAGAGGTAGAGGGTCGGACCCCACCTAGGCTCGAAGTGAAAGTATATCGATATCTATAGTGGTTCACCCAGAAATCGCAACCAAAGTTGCGAAAATGTAACAAAACGTCTCCTTTTCACGAAAGAAAGCGTTTTACAATGTTTTCGCGAATTTTGACAGAAAATACGTAGCGAATTCATCCAAAGCTGGCAGTTCTTTAGGAAAGTGGATACTGTACAGGATCCCCAAGCGGTTTTAAAAAAGGATTTTTTTTCCGGGAGTTATGGCCTAATTTATAGGTCGGCTAACATGGCTCCAACGGGGCAAAAGTCAAAAATTCGCATTCAAATGGCGATAAAAAAAAAACGGCTGGTCCGATTTGGATGAAATCACGCATAGAGGTAGAGGGTCGGACCCCACCTAGGCTCGAAGTGAAAGTATATCGATATCTATAGTGGTTCACCCAGAAATCGCAACCAAAGTTGCGAAAATGTAACAAAACGTCTCCTTTTCACGAAAGAAAGCGTTTTACAATGTTTTCGCGAATTTTGACAGAAAATACGTAGCGAATTCATCCAAAGCTGGCAGTTCTTTAGGAAAGTGGATACTGTACAGGATCCCCAAGCGGTTTTAAAAAAGGATTTTTTTTCCGGGAGTTATGGCCTAATTTATAGGTCGGCTAACATGGCTCCAACGGGGCAAAAGTCAAAAATTCGCATTCAAATGGCGATAAAAAAAAAACGGCTGGTCCGATTTGGATGAAATCACGCATAGAGGTAGAGGGTCGGACCCCACCTAGGCTCGAAGTGAAAGTATATCGATATCTATAGTGGTTCACCCAGAAATCGCAACCAAAGTTGCGAAAATGTAACAAAACGTCTCCTTTTCACGAAAGAAAGCGTTTTACAATGTTTTCGCGAATTTTGACAGAAAATACGTAGCGAATTCATCCAAAGCTGGCAGTTCTTTAGGAAAGTGGATACTGTACAGGATCCCCAAGCGGTTTTAAAAAAGGATTTTTTTTCCGGGAGTTATGGCCTAATTTATAGGTCGGCTAACATGGCTCCAACGGGGCAAAAGTCAAAAATTCGCATTCAAATGGCGATAAAAAAAAAACGGCTGGTCCGATTTGGATGAAATCACGCATAGAGGTAGAGGGTCGGACCCCACCTAGGCTCGAAGTGAAAGTATATCGATATCTATAGTGGTTCACCCAGAAATCGCAACCAAAGTTGCGAAAATGTAACAAAACGTCTCCTTTTCACGAAAGAAAGCGTTTTACAATGTTTTCGCGAATTTTGACAGAAAATACGTAGCGAATTCATCCAAAGCTGGCAGTTCTTTAGGAAAGTGGATACTGTACAGGATCCCCAAGCGGTTTTAAAAAAGGATTTTTTTTCCGGGAGTTATGGCCTAATTTATAGGTCGGCTAACATGGCTCCAACGGGGCAAAAGTCAAAAATTCGCATTCAAATGGCGATAAAAAAAAAACGGCTGGTCCGATTTGGATGAAATCACGCATAGAGGTAGAGGGTCGGACCCCACCTAGGCTCGAAGTGAAAGTATATCGATATCTATAGTGGTTCACCCAGAAATCGCAACCAAAGTTGCGAAAATGTAACAAAACGTCTCCTTTTCACGAAAGAAAGCGTTTTACAATGTTTTCGCGAATTTTGACAGAAAATACGTAGCGAATTCATCCAAAGCTGGCAGTTCTTTAGGAAAGTGGATACTGTACAGGATCCCCAAGCGGTTTTAAAAAAGGATTTTTTTTCCGGGAGTTATGGCCTAATTTATAGGTCGGCTAACATGGCTCCAACGGGGCAAAAGTCAAAAATTCGCATTCAAATGGCGATAAAAAAAAAACGGCTGGTCCGATTTGGATGAAATCACGCATAGAGGTAGAGGGTCGGACCCCACCTAGGCTCGAAGTGAAAGTATATCGATATCTATAGTGGTTCACCCAGAAATCGCAACCAAAGTTGCGAAAATGTAACAAAACGTCTCCTTTTCACGAAAGAAAGCGTTTTACAATGTTTTCGCGAATTTTGACAGAAAATACGTAGCGAATTCATCCAAAGCTGGCAGTTCTTTAGGAAAGTGGATACTGTACAGGATCCCCAAGCGGTTTTAAAAAAGGATTTTTTTTCCGGGAGTTATGGCCTAATTTATAGGTCGGCTAACATGGCTCCAACGGGGCAAAAGTCAAAAATTCGCATTCAAATGGCGATAAAAAAAAAACGGCTGGTCCGATTTGGATGAAATCACGCATAGAGGTAGAGGGTCGGACCCCACCTAGGCTCGAAGTGAAAGTATATCGATATCTATAGTGGTTCACCCAGAAATCGCAACCAAAGTTGCGAAAATGTAACAAAACGTCTCCTTTTCACGAAAGAAAGCGTTTTACAATGTTTTCGCGAATTTTGACAGAAAATACGTAGCGAATTCATCCAAAGCTGGCAGTTCTTTAGGAAAGTGGATACTGTACAGGATCCCCAAGCGGTTTTAAAAAAGGATTTTTTTTCCGGGAGTTATGGCCTAATTTATAGGTCGGCTAACATGGCTCCAACGGGGCAAAAGTCAAAAATTCGCATTCAAATGGCGATAAAAAAAAAACGGCTGGTCCGATTTGGATGAAATCACGCATAGAGGTAGAGGGTCGGACCCCACCTAGGCTCGAAGTGAAAGTATATCGATATCTATAGTGGTTCACCCAGAAATCGCAACCAAAGTTGCGAAAATGTAACAAAACGTCTCCTTTTCACGAAAGAAAGCGTTTTACAATGTTTTCGCGAATTTTGACAGAAAATACGTAGCGAATTCATCCAAAGCTGGCAGTTCTTTAGGAAAGTGGATACTGTACAGGATCCCCAAGCGGTTTTAAAAAAGGATTTTTTTTCCGGGAGTTATGGCCTAATTTATAGGTCGGCTAACATGGCTCCAACGGGGCAAAAGTCAAAAATTCGCATTCAAATGGCGATAAAAAAAAAACGGCTGGTCCGATTTGGATGAAATCACGCATAGAGGTAGAGGGTCGGACCCCACCTAGGCTCGAAGTGAAAGTATATCGATATCTATAGTGGTTCACCCAGAAATCGCAACCAAAGTTGCGAAAATGTAACAAAACGTCTCCTTTTCACGAAAGAAAGCGTTTTACAATGTTTTCGCGAATTTTGACAGAAAATACGTAGCGAATTCATCCAAAGCTGGCAGTTCTTTAGGAAAGTGGATACTGTACAGGATCCCCAAGCGGTTTTAAAAAAGGATTTTTTTTCCGGGAGTTATGGCCTAATTTATAGGTCGGCTAACATGGCTCCAACGGGGCAAAAGTCAAAAATTCGCATTCAAATGGCGATAAAAAAAAAACGGCTGGTCCGATTTGGATGAAATCACGCATAGAGGTAGAGGGTCGGACCCCACCTAGGCTCGAAGTGAAAGTATATCGATATCTATAGTGGTTCACCCAGAAATCGCAACCAAAGTTGCGAAAATGTAACAAAACGTCTCCTTTTCACGAAAGAAAGCGTTTTACAATGTTTTCGCGAATTTTGACAGAAAATACGTAGCGAATTCATCCAAAGCTGGCAGTTCTTTAGGAAAGTGGATACTGTACAGGATCCCCAAGCGGTTTTAAAAAAGGATTTTTTTTCCGGGAGTTATGGCCTAATTTATAGGTCGGCTAACATGGCTCCAACGGGGCAAAAGTCAAAAATTCGCATTCAAATGGCGATAAAAAAAAAACGGCTGGTCCGATTTGGATGAAATCACGCATAGAGGTAGAGGGTCGGACCCCACCTAGGCTCGAAGTGAAAGTATATCGATATCTATAGTGGTTCACCCAGAAATCGCAACCAAAGTTGCGAAAATGTAACAAAACGTCTCCTTTTCACGAAAGAAAGCGTTTTACAATGTTTTCGCGAATTTTGACAGAAAATACGTAGCGAATTCATCCAAAGCTGGCAGTTCTTTAGGAAAGTGGATACTGTACAGGATCCCCAAGCGGTTTTAAAAAAGGATTTTTTTTCCGGGAGTTATGGCCTAATTTATAGGTCGGCTAACATGGCTCCAACGGGGCAAAAGTCAAAAATTCGCATTCAAATGGCGATAAAAAAAAAACGGCTGGTCCGATTTGGATGAAATCACGCATAGAGGTAGAGGGTCGGACCCCACCTAGGCTCGAAGTGAAAGTATATCGATATCTATAGTGGTTCACCCAGAAATCGCAACCAAAGTTGCGAAAATGTAACAAAACGTCTCCTTTTCACGAAAGAAAGCGTTTTACAATGTTTTCGCGAATTTTGACAGAAAATACGTAGCGAATTCATCCAAAGCTGGCAGTTCTTTAGGAAAGTGGATACTGTACAGGATCCCCAAGCGGTTTTAAAAAAGGATTTTTTTTCCGGGAGTTATGGCCTAATTTATAGGTCGGCTAACATGGCTCCAACGGGGCAAAAGTCAAAAATTCGCATTCAAATGGCGATAAAAAAAAAACGGCTGGTCCGATTTGGATGAAATCACGCATAGAGGTAGAGGGTCGGACCCCACCTAGGCTCGAAGTGAAAGTATATCGATATCTATAGTGGTTCACCCAGAAATCGCAACCAAAGTTGCGAAAATGTAACAAAACGTCTCCTTTTCACGAAAGAAAGCGTTTTACAATGTTTTCGCGAATTTTGACAGAAAATACGTAGCGAATTCATCCAAAGCTGGCAGTTCTTTAGGAAAGTGGATACTGTACAGGATCCCCAAGCGGTTTTAAAAAAGGATTTTTTTTCCGGGAGTTATGGCCTAATTTATAGGTCGGCTAACATGGCTCCAACGGGGCAAAAGTCAAAAATTCGCATTCAAATGGCGATAAAAAAAAAACGGCTGGTCCGATTTGGATGAAATCACGCATAGAGGTAGAGGGTCGGACCCCACCTAGGCTCGAAGTGAAAGTATATCGATATCTATAGTGGTTCACCCAGAAATCGCAACCAAAGTTGCGAAAATGTAACAAAACGTCTCCTTTTCACGAAAGAAAGCGTTTTACAATGTTTTCGCGAATTTTGACAGAAAATACGTAGCGAATTCATCCAAAGCTGGCAGTTCTTTAGGAAAGTGGATACTGTACAGGATCCCCAAGCGGTTTTAAAAAAGGATTTTTTTTCCGGGAGTTATGGCCTAATTTATAGGTCGGCTAACATGGCTCCAACGGGGCAAAAGTCAAAAATTCGCATTCAAATGGCGATAAAAAAAAAACGGCTGGTCCGATTTGGATGAAATCACGCATAGAGGTAGAGGGTCGGACCCCACCTAGGCTCGAAGTGAAAGTATATCGATATCTATAGTGGTTCACCCAGAAATCGCAACCAAAGTTGCGAAAATGTAACAAAACGTCTCCTTTTCACGAAAGAAAGCGTTTTACAATGTTTTCGCGAATTTTGACAGAAAATACGTAGCGAATTCATCCAAAGCTGGCAGTTCTTTAGGAAAGTGGATACTGTACAGGATCCCCAAGCGGTTTTAAAAAAGGATTTTTTTTCCGGGAGTTATGGCCTAATTTATAGGTCGGCTAACATGGCTCCAACGGGGCAAAAGTCAAAAATTCGCATTCAAATGGCGATAAAAAAAAAACGGCTGGTCCGATTTGGATGAAATCACGCATAGAGGTAGAGGGTCGGACCCCACCTAGGCTCGAAGTGAAAGTATATCGATATCTATAGTGGTTCACCCAGAAATCGCAACCAAAGTTGCGAAAATGTAACAAAACGTCTCCTTTTCACGAAAGAAAGCGTTTTACAATGTTTTCGCGAATTTTGACAGAAAATACGTAGCGAATTCATCCAAAGCTGGCAGTTCTTTAGGAAAGTGGATACTGTACAGGATCCCCAAGCGGTTTTAAAAAAGGATTTTTTTTCCGGGAGTTATGGCCTAATTTATAGGTCGGCTAACATGGCTCCAACGGGGCAAAAGTCAAAAATTCGCATTCAAATGGCGATAAAAAAAAAACGGCTGGTCCGATTTGGATGAAATCACGCATAGAGGTAGAGGGTCGGACCCCACCTAGGCTCGAAGTGAAAGTATATCGATATCTATAGTGGTTCACCCAGAAATCGCAACCAAAGTTGCGAAAATGTAACAAAACGTCTCCTTTTCACGAAAGAAAGCGTTTTACAATGTTTTCGCGAATTTTGACAGAAAATACGTAGCGAATTCATCCAAAGCTGGCAGTTCTTTAGGAAAGTGGATACTGTACAGGATCCCCAAGCGGTTTTAAAAAAGGATTTTTTTTCCGGGAGTTATGGCCTAATTTATAGGTCGGCTAACATGGCTCCAACGGGGCAAAAGTCAAAAATTCGCATTCAAATGGCGATAAAAAAAAAACGGCTGGTCCGATTTGGATGAAATCACGCATAGAGGTAGAGGGTCGGACCCCACCTAGGCTCGAAGTGAAAGTATATCGATATCTATAGTGGTTCACCCAGAAATCGCAACCAAAGTTGCGAAAATGTAACAAAACGTCTCCTTTTCACGAAAGAAAGCGTTTTACAATGTTTTCGCGAATTTTGACAGAAAATACGTAGCGAATTCATCCAAAGCTGGCAGTTCTTTAGGAAAGTGGATACTGTACAGGATCCCCAAGCGGTTTTAAAAAAGGATTTTTTTTCCGGGAGTTATGGCCTAATTTATAGGTCGGCTAACATGGCTCCAACGGGGCAAAAGTCAAAAATTCGCATTCAAATGGCGATAAAAAAAAAACGGCTGGTCCGATTTGGATGAAATCACGCATAGAGGTAGAGGGTCGGACCCCACCTAGGCTCGAAGTGAAAGTATATCGATATCTATAGTGGTTCACCCAGAAATCGCAACCAAAGTTGCGAAAATGTAACAAAACGTCTCCTTTTCACGAAAGAAAGCGTTTTACAATGTTTTCGCGAATTTTGACAGAAAATACGTAGCGAATTCATCCAAAGCTGGCAGTTCTTTAGGAAAGTGGATACTGTACAGGATCCCCAAGCGGTTTTAAAAAAGGATTTTTTTTCCGGGAGTTATGGCCTAATTTATAGGTCGGCTAACATGGCTCCAACGGGGCAAAAGTCAAAAATTCGCATTCAAATGGCGATAAAAAAAAAACGGCTGGTCCGATTTGGATGAAATCACGCATAGAGGTAGAGGGTCGGACCCCACCTAGGCTCGAAGTGAAAGTATATCGATATCTATAGTGGTTCACCCAGAAATCGCAACCAAAGTTGCGAAAATGTAACAAAACGTCTCCTTTTCACGAAAGAAAGCGTTTTACAATGTTTTCGCGAATTTTGACAGAAAATACGTAGCGAATTCATCCAAAGCTGGCAGTTCTTTAGGAAAGTGGATACTGTACAGGATCCCCAAGCGGTTTTAAAAAAGGATTTTTTTTCCGGGAGTTATGGCCTAATTTATAGGTCGGCTAACATGGCTCCAACGGGGCAAAAGTCAAAAATTCGCATTCAAATGGCGATAAAAAAAAAACGGCTGGTCCGATTTGGATGAAATCACGCATAGAGGTAGAGGGTCGGACCCCACCTAGGCTCGAAGTGAAAGTATATCGATATCTATAGTGGTTCACCCAGAAATCGCAACCAAAGTTGCGAAAATGTAACAAAACGTCTCCTTTTCACGAAAGAAAGCGTTTTACAATGTTTTCGCGAATTTTGACAGAAAATACGTAGCGAATTCATCCAAAGCTGGCAGTTCTTTAGGAAAGTGGATACTGTACAGGATCCCCAAGCGGTTTTAAAAAAGGATTTTTTTTCCGGGAGTTATGGCCTAATTTATAGGTCGGCTAACATGGCTCCAACGGGGCAAAAGTCAAAAATTCGCATTCAAATGGCGATAAAAAAAAAACGGCTGGTCCGATTTGGATGAAATCACGCATAGAGGTAGAGGGTCGGACCCCACCTAGGCTCGAAGTGAAAGTATATCGATATCTATAGTGGTTCACCCAGAAATCGCAACCAAAGTTGCGAAAATGTAACAAAACGTCTCCTTTTCACGAAAGAAAGCGTTTTACAATGTTTTCGCGAATTTTGACAGAAAATACGTAGCGAATTCATCCAAAGCTGGCAGTTCTTTAGGAAAGTGGATACTGTACAGGATCCCCAAGCGGTTTTAAAAAAGGATTTTTTTTCCGGGAGTTATGGCCTAATTTATAGGTCGGCTAACATGGCTCCAACGGGGCAAAAGTCAAAAATTCGCATTCAAATGGCGATAAAAAAAAAACGGCTGGTCCGATTTGGATGAAATCACGCATAGAGGTAGAGGGTCGGACCCCACCTAGGCTCGAAGTGAAAGTATATCGATATCTATAGTGGTTCACCCAGAAATCGCAACCAAAGTTGCGAAAATGTAACAAAACGTCTCCTTTTCACGAAAGAAAGCGTTTTACAATGTTTTCGCGAATTTTGACAGAAAATACGTAGCGAATTCATCCAAAGCTGGCAGTTCTTTAGGAAAGTGGATACTGTACAGGATCCCCAAGCGGTTTTAAAAAAGGATTTTTTTTCCGGGAGTTATGGCCTAATTTATAGGTCGGCTAACATGGCTCCAACGGGGCAAAAGTCAAAAATTCGCATTCAAATGGCGATAAAAAAAAAACGGCTGGTCCATTTGGATGAAATCACGCATAGAGGTAGAGGGTCGGACCCCACCTAGGCTCGAAGTGAAAGTATATCGATATCTATAGTGGTTCACCCAGAAATCGCAACCAAAGTTGCGAAAATGTAACAAAACGTCTCCTTTTCACGAAAGAAAGCGTTTTACAATGTTTTCGCGAATTTTGACAGAAAATACGTAGCGAATTCATCCAAAGCTGGCAGTTCTTTAGGAAAGTGGATACTGTACAGGATCCCCAAGCGGTTTTAAAAAAGGATTTTTTTTCCGGGAGTTATGGCCTAATTTATAGGTCGGCTAACATGGCTCCAACGGGGCAAAAGTCAAAAATTCGCATTCAAATGGCGATAAAAAAAAAACGGCTGGTCCGATTTGGATGAAATCACGCATAGAGGTAGAGGGTCGGACCCCACCTAGGCTCGAAGTGAAAGTATATCGATATCTATAGTGGTTCACCCAGAAATCGCAACCAAAGTTGCGAAAATGTAACAAAACGTCTCCTTTTCACGAAAGAAAGCGTTTTACAATGTTTTCGCGAATTTTGACAGAAAATACGTAGCGAATTCATCCAAAGCTGGCAGTTCTTTAGGAAAGTGGATACTGTACAGGATCCCCAAGCGGTTTTAAAAAAGGATTTTTTTTCCGGGAGTTATGGCCTAATTTATAGGTCGGCTAACATGGCTCCAACGGGGCAAAAGTCAAAAATTCGCATTCAAATGGCGATAAAAAAAAAACGGCTGGTCCGATTTGGATGAAATCACGCATAGAGGTAGAGGGTCGGACCCCACCTAGGCTCGAAGTGAAAGTATATCGATATCTATAGTGGTTCACCCAGAAATCGCAACCAAAGTTGCGAAAATGTAACAAAACGTCTCCTTTTCACGAAAGAAAGCGTTTTACAATGTTTTCGCGAATTTTGACAGAAAATACGTAGCGAATTCATCCAAAGCTGGCAGTTCTTTAGGAAAGTGGATACTGTACAGGATCCCCAAGCGGTTTTAAAAAAGGATTTTTTTTCCGGGAGTTATGGCCTAATTTATAGGTCGGCTAACATGGCTCCAACGGGGCAAAAGTCAAAAATTCGCATTCAAATGGCGATAAAAAAAAAACGGCTGGTCCGATTTGGATGAAATCACGCATAGAGGTAGAGGGTCGGACCCCACCTAGGCTCGAAGTGAAAGTATATCGATATCTATAGTGGTTCACCCAGAAATCGCAACCAAAGTTGCGAAAATGTAACAAAACGTCTCCTTTTCACGAAAGAAAGCGTTTTACAATGTTTTCGCGAATTTTGACAGAAAATACGTAGCGAATTCATCCAAAGCTGGCAGTTCTTTAGGAAAGTGGATACTGTACAGGATCCCCAAGCGGTTTTAAAAAAGGATTTTTTTTCCGGGAGTTATGGCCTAATTTATAGGTCGGCTAACATGGCTCCAACGGGGCAAAAGTCAAAAATTCGCATTCAAATGGCGATAAAAAAAAAACGGCTGGTCCGATTTGGATGAAATCACGCATAGAGGTAGAGGGTCGGACCCCACCTAGGCTCGAAGTGAAAGTATATCGATATCTATAGTGGTTCACCCAGAAATCGCAACCAAAGTTGCGAAAATGTAACAAAACGTCTCCTTTTCACGAAAGAAAGCGTTTTACAATGTTTTCGCGAATTTTGACAGAAAATACGTAGCGAATTCATCCAAAGCTGGCAGTTCTTTAGGAAAGTGGATACTGTACAGGATCCCCAAGCGGTTTTAAAAAAGGATTTTTTTTCCGGGAGTTATGGCCTAATTTATAGGTCGGCTAACATGGCTCCAACGGGGCAAAAGTCAAAAATTCGCATTCAAATGGCGATAAAAAAAAAACGGCTGGTCCGATTTGGATGAAATCACGCATAGAGGTAGAGGGTCGGACCCCACCTAGGCTCGAAGTGAAAGTATATCGATATCTATAGTGGTTCACCCAGAAATCGCAACCAAAGTTGCGAAAATGTAACAAAACGTCTCCTTTTCACGAAAGAAAGCGTTTTACAATGTTTTCGCGAATTTTGACAGAAAATACGTAGCGAATTCATCCAAAGCTGGCAGTTCTTTAGGAAAGTGGATACTGTACAGGATCCCCAAGCGGTTTTAAAAAAGGATTTTTTTTCCGGGAGTTATGGCCTAATTTATAGGTCGGCTAACATGGCTCCAACGGGGCAAAAGTCAAAAATTCGCATTCAAATGGCGATAAAAAAAAAACGGCTGGTCCGATTTGGATGAAATCACGCATAGAGGTAGAGGGTCGGACCCCACCTAGGCTCGAAGTGAAAGTATATCGATATCTATAGTGGTTCACCCAGAAATCGCAACCAAAGTTGCGAAAATGTAACAAAACGTCTCCTTTTCACGAAAGAAAGCGTTTTACAATGTTTTCGCGAATTTTGACAGAAAATACGTAGCGAATTCATCCAAAGCTGGCAGTTCTTTAGGAAAGTGGATACTGTACAGGATCCCCAAGCGGTTTTAAAAAAGGATTTTTTTTCCGGGAGTTATGGCCTAATTTATAGGTCGGCTAACATGGCTCCAACGGGGCAAAAGTCAAAAATTCGCATTCAAATGGCGATAAAAAAAAAACGGCTGGTCCGATTTGGATGAAATCACGCATAGAGGTAGAGGGTCGGACCCCACCTAGGCTCGAAGTGAAAGTATATCGATATCTATAGTGGTTCACCCAGAAATCGCAACCAAAGTTGCGAAAATGTAACAAAACGTCTCCTTTTCACGAAAGAAAGCGTTTTACAATGTTTTCGCGAATTTTGACAGAAAATACGTAGCGAATTCATCCAAAGCTGGCAGTTCTTTAGGAAAGTGGATACTGTACAGGATCCCCAAGCGGTTTTAAAAAAGGATTTTTTTTCCGGGAGTTATGGCCTAATTTATAGGTCGGCTAACATGGCTCCAACGGGGCAAAAGTCAAAAATTCGCATTCAAATGGCGATAAAAAAAAAACGGCTGGTCCGATTTGGATGAAATCACGCATAGAGGTAGAGGGTCGGACCCCACCTAGGCTCGAAGTGAAAGTATATCGATATCTATAGTGGTTCACCCAGAAATCGCAACCAAAGTTGCGAAAATGTAACAAAACGTCTCCTTTTCACGAAAGAAAGCGTTTTACAATGTTTTCGCGAATTTTGACAGAAAATACGTAGCGAATTCATCCAAAGCTGGCAGTTCTTTAGGAAAGTGGATACTGTACAGGATCCCCAAGCGGTTTTAAAAAAGGATTTTTTTTCCGGGAGTTATGGCCTAATTTATAGGTCGGCTAACATGGCTCCAACGGGGCAAAAGTCAAAAATTCGCATTCAAATGGCGATAAAAAAAAAACGGCTGGTCCGATTTGGATGAAATCACGCATAGAGGTAGAGGGTCGGACCCCACCTAGGCTCGAAGTGAAAGTATATCGATATCTATAGTGGTTCACCCAGAAATCGCAACCAAAGTTGCGAAAATGTAACAAAACGTCTCCTTTTCACGAAAGAAAGCGTTTTACAATGTTTTCGCGAATTTTGACAGAAAATACGTAGCGAATTCATCCAAAGCTGGCAGTTCTTTAGGAAAGTGGATACTGTACAGGATCCCCAAGCGGTTTTAAAAAAGGATTTTTTTTCCGGGAGTTATGGCCTAATTTATAGGTCGGCTAACATGGCTCCAACGGGGCAAAAGTCAAAAATTCGCATTCAAATGGCGATAAAAAAAAAACGGCTGGTCCGATTTGGATGAAATCACGCATAGAGGTAGAGGGTCGGACCCCACCTAGGCTCGAAGTGAAAGTATATCGATATCTATAGTGGTTCACCCAGAAATCGCAACCAAAGTTGCGAAAATGTAACAAAACGTCTCCTTTTCACGAAAGAAAGCGTTTTACAATGTTTTCGCGAATTTTGACAGAAAATACGTAGCGAATTCATCCAAAGCTGGCAGTTCTTTAGGAAAGTGGATACTGTACAGGATCCCCAAGCGGTTTTAAAAAAGGATTTTTTTTCCGGGAGTTATGGCCTAATTTATAGGTCGGCTAACATGGCTCCAACGGGGCAAAAGTCAAAAATTCGCATTCAAATGGCGATAAAAAAAAAACGGCTGGTCCGATTTGGATGAAATCACGCATAGAGGTAGAGGGTCGGACCCCACCTAGGCTCGAAGTGAAAGTATATCGATATCTATAGTGGTTCACCCAGAAATCGCAACCAAAGTTGCGAAAATGTAACAAAACGTCTCCTTTTCACGAAAGAAAGCGTTTTACAATGTTTTCGCGAATTTTGACAGAAAATACGTAGCGAATTCATCCAAAGCTGGCAGTTCTTTAGGAAAGTGGATACTGTACAGGATCCCCAAGCGGTTTTAAAAAAGGATTTTTTTTCCGGGAGTTATGGCCTAATTTATAGGTCGGCTAACATGGCTCCAACGGGGCAAAAGTCAAAAATTCGCATTCAAATGGCGATAAAAAAAAAACGGCTGGTCCGATTTGGATGAAATCACGCATAGAGGTAGAGGGTCGGACCCCACCTAGGCTCGAAGTGAAAGTATATCGATATCTATAGTGGTTCACCCAGAAATCGCAACCAAAGTTGCGAAAATGTAACAAAACGTCTCCTTTTCACGAAAGAAAGCGTTTTACAATGTTTTCGCGAATTTTGACAGAAAATACGTAGCGAATTCATCCAAAGCTGGCAGTTCTTTAGGAAAGTGGATACTGTACAGGATCCCCAAGCGGTTTTAAAAAAGGATTTTTTTTCCGGGAGTTATGGCCTAATTTATAGGTCGGCTAACATGGCTCCAACGGGGCAAAAGTCAAAAATTCGCATTCAAATGGCGATAAAAAAAAAACGGCTGGTCCGATTTGGATGAAATCACGCATAGAGGTAGAGGGTCGGACCCCACCTAGGCTCGAAGTGAAAGTATATCGATATCTATAGTGGTTCACCCAGAAATCGCAACCAAAGTTGCGAAAATGTAACAAAACGTCTCCTTTTCACGAAAGAAAGCGTTTTACAATGTTTTCGCGAATTTTGACAGAAAATACGTAGCGAATTCATCCAAAGCTGGCAGTTCTTTAGGAAAGTGGATACTGTACAGGATCCCCAAGCGGTTTTAAAAAAGGATTTTTTTTCCGGGAGTTATGGCCTAATTTATAGGTCGGCTAACATGGCTCCAACGGGGCAAAAGTCAAAAATTCGCATTCAAATGGCGATAAAAAAAAAACGGCTGGTCCGATTTGGATGAAATCACGCATAGAGGTAGAGGGTCGGACCCCACCTAGGCTCGAAGTGAAAGTATATCGATATCTATAGTGGTTCACCCAGAAATCGCAACCAAAGTTGCGAAAATGTAACAAAACGTCTCCTTTTCACGAAAGAAAGCGTTTTACAATGTTTTCGCGAATTTTGACAGAAAATACGTAGCGAATTCATCCAAAGCTGGCAGTTCTTTAGGAAAGTGGATACTGTACAGGATCCCCAAGCGGTTTTAAAAAAGGATTTTTTTTCCGGGAGTTATGGCCTAATTTATAGGTCGGCTAACATGGCTCCAACGGGGCAAAAGTCAAAAATTCGCATTCAAATGGCGATAAAAAAAAAACGGCTGGTCCGATTTGGATGAAATCACGCATAGAGGTAGAGGGTCGGACCCCACCTAGGCTCGAAGTGAAAGTATATCGATATCTATAGTGGTTCACCCAGAAATCGCAACCAAAGTTGCGAAAATGTAACAAAACGTCTCCTTTTCACGAAAGAAAGCGTTTTACAATGTTTTCGCGAATTTTGACAGAAAATACGTAGCGAATTCATCCAAAGCTGGCAGTTCTTTAGGAAAGTGGATACTGTACAGGATCCCCAAGCGGTTTTAAAAAAGGATTTTTTTTCCGGGAGTTATGGCCTAATTTATAGGTCGGCTAACATGGCTCCAACGGGGCAAAAGTCAAAAATTCGCATTCAAATGGCGATAAAAAAAAAACGGCTGGTCCGATTTGGATGAAATCACGCATAGAGGTAGAGGGTCGGACCCCACCTAGGCTCGAAGTGAAAGTATATCGATATCTATAGTGGTTCACCCAGAAATCGCAACCAAAGTTGCGAAAATGTAACAAAACGTCTCCTTTTCACGAAAGAAAGCGTTTTACAATGTTTTCGCGAATTTTGACAGAAAATACGTAGCGAATTCATCCAAAGCTGGCAGTTCTTTAGGAAAGTGGATACTGTACAGGATCCCCAAGCGGTTTTAAAAAAGGATTTTTTTTCCGGGAGTTATGGCCTAATTTATAGGTCGGCTAACATGGCTCCAACGGGGCAAAAGTCAAAAATTCGCATTCAAATGGCGATAAAAAAAAAACGGCTGGTCCGATTTGGATGAAATCACGCATAGAGGTAGAGGGTCGGACCCCACCTAGGCTCGAAGTGAAAGTATATCGATATCTATAGTGGTTCACCCAGAAATCGCAACCAAAGTTGCGAAAATGTAACAAAACGTCTCCTTTTCACGAAAGAAAGCGTTTTACAATGTTTTCGCGAATTTTGACAGAAAATACGTAGCGAATTCATCCAAAGCTGGCAGTTCTTTAGGAAAGTGGATACTGTACAGGATCCCCAAGCGGTTTTAAAAAAGGATTTTTTTTCCGGGAGTTATGGCCTAATTTATAGGTCGGCTAACATGGCTCCAACGGGGCAAAAGTCAAAAATTCGCATTCAAATGGCGATAAAAAAAAAACGGCTGGTCCGATTTGGATGAAATCACGCATAGAGGTAGAGGGTCGGACCCCACCTAGGCTCGAAGTGACAGTATATCGATATCTATAGTGGTTCACCCAGAATCGCAACCAAAGTTGCGAAATGTAACAAAACGTCTCCTTTTCACGAAAGAAAGCGTTTTACAATGTTTTCGCGAATTTTGACAGAAAATACGTAGCGAATTCATCCAAAGCTGGCAGTTCTTTAGGAAAGTGGATACTGTACAGGATCCCCAAGCGTTTTAAAAAGGATTTTTTTTTCCGGGAGTTATGGCCTAATTTATAGGTCGGCTAACATGGCTCCAACGGGGCAAAAGTCAAAAATTCGCATTCAAATGGCGATAAAAAAAAAACGGCTGGTCCGATTTGGATGAAATCACGCATAGAGGTAGAGGGTCGGACCCCACCTAGGCTCGAAGTGACAGTATATCGATATCTATAGTGGTTCACCCAGAAATCGCAACCAAAGTGCGAAAATGTAACAAAACGTCTCCTTTTCACGAAAGAAAGCGTTTTACAATGTTTTCGCGAATTTTGACAGAAAATACGTAGCGAATTCATCCAAAGCTGGCAGTTCTTTAGGAAAGTGGATACTGTACAGGATCCCCAAGCGGTTTTAAAAAAGGATTTTTTTTCCGGGAGTTATGGCCTAATTTATAGGTCGGCTAACATGGCTCCAACGGGGCAAAAGTCAAAAATTCGCATTCAAATGGCGATAAAAAAAAAACGGCTGGTCCGATTTGGATGAAATCACGCATAGAGGTAGAGGGTCGGACCCCACCTAGGCTCGAAGTGACAGTATATCGATATCTATAGTGGTTCACCCAGAAATCGCAACCAAAGTTGCGAAAATGTAACAAAACGTCTCCTTTTCACGAAAGAAAGCGTTTTACAATGTTTTCGCGAATTTTGACAGAAAATACGTAGCGAATTCATCCAAAGCTGGCAGTTCTTTAGGAAAGTGGATACTGTACAGGATCCCCAAGCGGTTTTAAAAAGGATTTTTTTTCCGGGAGTTATGGCCTAATTTATAGGTCGGCTAACATGGCTCCAACGGGGCAAAAGTCAAAAATTCGCATTCAAATGGCGATAAAAAAAAACGGCTGGTCCGATTTGGATGAAATCACGCATAGAGGTAGAGGGTCGGACCCCACCTAGGCTCGAAGTGACAGTATATCGATATCTATAGTGGTTCACCCAGAAATCGCAACCAAAGTTGCGAAAATGTAACAAAACGTCTCCTTTTCACGAAAGAAAGCGTTTTACAATGTTTTCGCGAATTTTGACAGAAAATACGTAGCGAATTCATCCAAAGCTGGCAGTTCTTTAGGAAAGTGGATACTGTACAGGATCCCCAAGCGGTTTTAAAAAGGATTTTTTTTCCGGGAGTTATGGCCTAATTTATAGGTCGGCTAACATGGCTCCAACGGGCAAAAGTCAAAAATTCGCATTCAAATGGCGATAAAAAAAAACGGCTGGTCCGATTTGGATGAAATCACGCATAGAGGTAGAGGGTCGGACCCCACCTAGGCTCGAAGTGACAGTATATCGATATCTATAGTGGTTCACCCAGAAATCGCAACCAAAGTTGCGAAAATGTAACAAAACGTCTCCTTTTCACGAAAGAAAGCGTTTTACAATGTTTTCGCGAATTTTGACAGAAAATACGTAGCGAATTCATCCAAAGCTGGCAGTTCTTTAGGAAAGTGGATACTGTACAGGATCCCCAAGCGGTTTTAAAAAAGGATTTTTTTTCCGGGAGTTATGGCCTAATTTATAGGTCGGCTAACATGGCTCCAACGGGCAAAAGTCAAAAATTCGCATTCAAATGGCGATAAAAAAAAAACGGCTGGTCCGATTTGGATGAAATCACGCATAGAGGTAGAGGGTCGGACCCCACCTAGGCTCGAAGTGACAGTATATCGATATCTATAGTGGTTCACCCAGAAATCGCAAACCAAAGTTGCGAAAATGTAACAAAACGTCTCCTTTTCACGAAAGAAAGCGTTTTACAATGTTTTCGCGAATTTTGACAGAAAATACGTAGCGAATTCATCCAAAGCTGGCAGTTCTTTAGGAAAGTGGATACTGTACAGGATCCCCAAGCGGTTTTAAAAAAGGATTTTTTTTCCGGGAGTTATGGCCTAATTTATAGGTCGGCTACATGGCTCCAACGGGGCAAAAGTCAAAAATTCGCATTCAAATGGCGATAAAAAAAAAACGGCTGGTCCGATTTGGATGAAATCACGCATAGAGGTAGAGGGTCGGACCCCACCTAGGCTCGAAGTGACAGTATATCGATATCTATAGTGGTTCACCCAGAAATCGCAACCAAAGTTGCGAAAATGTAACAAAACGTCTCCTTTTCACGAAAGAAAGCGTTTTACAATGTTTTCGCGAATTTTGACAGAAAATACGTAGCGAATTCATCCAAAGCTGGCAGTTCTTTAGGAAAGTGGATACTGTACAGGATCCCCAAGCGGTTTTAAAAAAGGATTTTTTTTCCGGGAGTTATGGCCTAATTTATAGGTCGGCTAACATGGCTCCAACGGGGCAAAAGTCAAAAATTCGCATTCAAATGGCGATAAAAAAAAAACGGCTGGTCCGATTTGGATGAAATCACGCATAGAGGTAGAGGGTCGGACCCCACCTAGGCTCGAAGTGACAGTATATCGATATCTATAGTGGTTCACCCAGAAATCGCAACCAAAGTTGCGAAAATGTAACAAAACGTCTCCTTTTCACGAAAGAAAGCGTTTTACAATGTTTTCGCGAATTTTGACAGAAAATACGTAGCGAATTCATCCAAAGCTGGCAGTTCTTTAGGAAAGTGGATACTGTACAGGATCCCCAAGCGGTTTTAAAAAAGGATTTTTTTTTCCGGGAGTTATGGCCTAATTTATAGGTCGGCTAACATGGCTCCAACGGGGCAAAAGTCAAAAATTCGCATTCAAATGGCGATAAAAAAAAAACGGCTGGTCCGATTTGGATGAAATCACGCATAGAGGTAGAGGGTCGGACCCCACCTAGGCTCGAAGTGACAGTATATCGATATCTATAGTGGTTCACCCAGAAATCGCAACCAAAGTTGCGAAAATGTAACAAACGTCTCCTTTTCACGAAGAAAGCGTTTTACAATGTTTTCGCGAATTTTGACAGAAAATACGTAGCGAATTCATCCAAAGCTGGCAGTTCTTTAGGAAAGTGGATACTGTACAGGATCCCCAAGCGGTTTTAAAAAGGATTTTTTTTCCGGGAGTTATGGCCTAATTTATAGGTCGGCTAACATGGCTCCAACGGGGCAAAAGTCAAAAATTCGCATTCAAATGGCGATAAAAAAAAACGGCTGGTCCGATTTGGATGAAATCACGCATAGAGGTAGAGGGTCGGACCCCACCTAGGCTCGAAGTGACAGTATATCGATATCTATAGTGGTTCACCCAGAAATCGCAACCAAAGTTGCGAAAATGTAACAAAACGTCTCCTTTTCACGAAAGAAAGCGTTTTACAATGTTTTCGCGAATTTTGACAGAAAATACGTAGCGAATTCATCCAAAGCTGGCAGTTCTTTAGGAAAGTGGATACTGTACAGGATCCCCAAGCGGTTTTAAAAAAGGATTTTTTTTCCGGGAGTTATGGCCTAATTTATAGGTCGGCTAACATGGCTCCAACGGGGCAAAAGTCAAAAATTCGCATTCAAATGGCGATAAAAAAAAACGGCTGGTCCGATTTGGATGAAATCACGCATAGAGGTAGAGGGTCGGACCCCACCTAGGCTCGAAGTGACAGTATATCGATATCTATAGTGGTTCACCCAGAAATCGCAACCAAAGTTGCGAAAATGTAACAAAACGTCTCCTTTTCACGAAGAAAGCGTTTTACAATGTTTTCGCGAATTTTGACAGAAAATACGTAGCGAATTCATCCAAAGCTGGCAGTTCTTTAGGAAAGTGGATACTGTACAGGATCCCCAAGCGGTTTTAAAAAAGGATTTTTTTTCCGGGAGTTATGGCCTAATTTATAGGTCGGCTAACATGGCTCCAACGGGGCAAAAGTCAAAAATTCGCATTCAAATGGCGATAAAAAAAAAACGGCTGGTCCGATTTGGATGAAATCACGCATAGAGGTAGAGGGTCGGACCCCACCTAGGCTCGAAGTGACAGTATATCGATATCTATAGTGGTTCACCCAGAAATCGCAACCAAAGTTGCGAAAATGTAACAAAACGTCTCCTTTTCACGAAAGAAAGCGTTTTACAATGTTTTCGCGAATTTTGACAGAAAATACGTAGCGATTCATCCAAAGCTGGCAGTTCTTTAGGAAAGTGGATACTGTACAGGATCCCCAAGCGGTTTAAAAAAGGATTTTTTTCCGGGAGTTATGGCCTAATTTATAGGTCGGCTAACATGGCTCCAACGGGGCAAAAGTCAAAAATTCGCATTCAAATGGCGATAAAAAAAAAACGGCTGGTCCGATTTGGATGAAATCACGCATAGAGGTAGAGGGTCGGACCCCACCTAGCTCGAAGTGACAGTATATCGATATCTATAGTGGTTCACCAGAAATCGCAACCAAAGTTGCGAAAATGTAACAAAACGTCTCCTTTTCACGAAAGAAAGCGTTTTACAATGTTTTCGCGAATTTTGACAGAAAATACGTAGCGAATTCATCCAAAGCTGGCAGTTCTTTAGGAAAGTGGATACTGTACAGGATCCCCAAGCGGTTTTAAAAAAGGATTTTTTTTCCGGAGTTATGGCCTAATTTATAGGTCGGCTAACATGGCTCCAACGGGGCAAAAGTCAAAAATTCGCATTCAATGGCGATAAAAAAAAAAACGGCTGGTCCGATTTGGATGAAATCACGCATAGAGGTAGAGGGTCGGA
>CANAIC010000072.1:0-67096 GCA_947359465.1 Metellina segmentata | reverse complement strand
TGTCTTTAGCTGCGCATGAAATTTGCAGATCGTCAACGTAAATAAGACCCTTAACTGATGGAGGCAATTGAGAAACAATGTTGTTAATTTTTAAAATAAATAGAGTCACACTTAAAACACTGCCTTGTGGTACTCCCTCCTCTTGAATAAAAACATCTGAAAAAATTGATCCAATCCGTACTTTAAAATATCGTTTTTCTAAAAATTTTTGAATAAAAATAGGCAGATTACCTCTTATGTCGTTTTTAAAAATGTCCCTTAAAATTCCATGTCTCCATGTTCTATCGTATGCTTTTTCGATATCGAAAAAAATCGAGACAAGATGCATATTTTGAACAAATGAGTTTCTTATTTCCGTCTCCAGAGCGATTAAGTTGTCAATAGTGGATCTATTTTTTCTAAAACCACTTTGAAGTGGAGAGAGACATTTTTCTTTTTCTAAAACATAAATTAACCTCGCGTTGACCATTTTTTCTAAAATTTTGCATAGGCAGCTTGTCAGGGCTATTGGACGGTAGTTCGAAGGATTCTTGGGGTCTTTATTTGGTTTCAGTATGGGTATTACATTAGCATACCTCCATGACTGCGGAAAAGTGTGTTCGGTCCAAATTCTATTGTAAAATTTGAGGAGATGATTTAGAGAACTATTTGAAAGATGTTTGAGCATGATGTAACTGATATTATCTGGGCCAGGAGTTGATTTGTGGACTAAGGATAAAGCTTTTATCAATACCGGAAAAGTAAAGTCACAATTATATGATAATATACTGTTAGAATAAAAATTAATTTTATTCTTTTCAGACGCAATTTTGATTTTTTTTAAACTTTCAGAGTAGTTAGTGGAGCTGGATATTTCAGAAAGGCATGAAGCAATTGCGTTTGCTATATCTTTGGGTGCTGATAGTACTTGGTTATTGCATTCTAGAATCGGAATTTGTCTATTAGGGTAAACACCGGAAATTCTTTTAATTCGGTTCCATAATTGTTTACTAGTGACTTTACTATTGATACTATTGATATAATTCATCCAATAATCCCTCTTACTACGTCGTTGTATTTTTCGAAAGGCCGCTTTTGTTTTTTTATAAAAAATATAGTTTTCCCTTTTTTTTGTTGGATATCTATTAAAAATATTCCAGGCTTTCCTCTGTTTCCGATAGGCATCGCTACATTCCTCATTCCACCAAGGTTTCTTTTGTTTTTTAGGCTTATTAATGACTTTTTTTATCGAGGCGTCCGCACTTGCTATAATTATATCTGTTATTTTAAAAGTTACTTTATTGATGTCACCAATTTCTACTATGTTAGAAATATCTGCGAGGCTAATAAAGAGTGGCCAGTTGGCAGTTTCAAAGATGTAGTTAATTTGGCCGACAGAGTGAGGTTGGTATTGGCCTTCATATTTTAGTTTAATAGGATAATGGTCACTATTGTAAAGGTAAGAATCCACAGAAAAGGTCCAAAATGGTAAAATTGAAGGAGCAAATTGCCAGATCTATTGAATGGTAAGTAAGTGAAGGTGAATGAAAGTAGGTAGGTTGGCCGTTATTCATTATACATAAATCATTGTCCGTTGTTAGTTTTTCAATTTGTTTGCCTCTATTATTAATGTCTGAACTGCCCCAGAGAATATGATGGCCATTTAGGTCACCAAGTATAATGAATGGTTGCGGAAGTTGATGTACTAAATTATTTAATTCAGAAGTGGCGACATGGGTGTTAGGAGGTAAGTATAAATTGCATATTGTTATTAAAATATTGACATGAAGTCTTACAGCAACAGTTTGCAGATTTGTTTTAAGATTAATTTGAGTGACTGGAAATTCATGGGAGGCAAGCAAAGCAACACCTCCACATGCTCTTTGACCATCATCGTAATCTTTTCTGAATATTGTGAAGTAGGGAATGTTGGTGGAATCAGTGCTTCTTAAATAGGTCTCCTGGAGGGCGATAGCAGCTGGCTTGTTATTGTTTATGATGTGTTTTAAATCATCAATTTTTTGTCGAAAACCCCGGCAGTTCCAGGAAAGAAAGGAAGCCATAAAAATAAAGGATAAAAGAAAAGAGAAAACTACTTGTGTTTTCTCGTCCTAGGACGAGATCTGTCTTGCCGAAGATCCTTCTTGGACTTGGGTGGCGAATTTTCCAAGTCCTCATCTTCTACAGATGAAATATTGTGTGTTATAAAGATTCAGTGTTATAAAGATTTATGAGATCGCTGGTAGAAGGATTAGTTATGAAATTTCTGGATGTAACTTCAGGCTGAAGAGAGGTTTGAGAAGAACTTTTTGCTATTTTAATATTATTTTGGTATGGCTCTTTTTAAAGAAGTATTTAAGGATCGATTTGATTGATTTATCTGTTTTGTATTTGTTGAGGTTGTAGCTGATGCTTTAGAAAAAAGAGGCGTTATAGGTTGGTTCATTGAAGTTTTATGTTGGGCAGATGGCTTAAAGATAGTTACATCGGTTTGAGTTCCGTTAGTTTTGAAAGTTTTTTTTAGTATTGTGAAGAATAAGATATTCCAGGCTTTGGGGTGCGATCATTTACAATTTTTCGGGCCTCGGGAAATGAAATATTTTGCTCCACTTTAATAGTTTGGATTTCTTTTTCGGATATAAATTTAGGGCAAGACCTGGCAAAAGCTGGATGGTCACCTTTGCAGTTGACACAGCAAAGGGACGATGACGTACAGACATCGGTCTTATGTTCTGTACTACAGCATTTTGCGCAGGTTTCTTTGCCGCGGCAAGCTAGGAAAGAATGGCCGAATCTTTGACATTTAAAACAACGGACTGGGTTAGGTATGAACGGTCGAACCGGGCAATTAATATAAGCTATTTTAACATGTTTTGGTATTGTCGGTGTGTTGAAAGTTATTATAATATGGTTGGTGGGTATTCTTTGGCCATTTCTTGATATAGTGATTCTTTTTACATTACTTACATTTTGATCGGACAGGGATTCTAGAATGTCTAGTTCAGTATCATGAGTCAAATCGGATTCGGAAATCACGCCTCTTGACGAATTTAAAGTTTTATGGGGTGTTATAGTTACTGCTATTGGACCGACAAATTTTATTTTTTGGATGTTTGAAGCCTGTGTATTATTTGTTACTTCTATAAGTACATCTCCTGCTAGGGTTTTTTTAATGTTTTTAGTATCTCCTACCATTCCCAATATAGTTTTGTGAAGTAAAATAGCCGATGTTTTTTAAATTGCCCTCATTACTTTTCATAATAAAAAAATTTTGTACTGGTGTATTTTTGTTATTATTTTCGTTAGATATGTGCTCCACTGATGGAGAAGTTGAATTTTTGTTTTCCATGCCCATTCGAATTTGCTGATACCGATGAGGATGTTACACTTTTGAATCCTTACAAAGACTTTAAAAAGAGGAAACGAAGCACTCCCACGAAGTGAGTTTTTTGTTTTTACATTACAAAATAGATAATTTTCACTTTTAAGAATAAGTAATCATTCGAGTAACAATCTCTAATTCTGTCTTTTTGTATTCTTCACCATAGACGGAAAGAGGGTATTTGAATTCAACGATAACGACGAAGAGGATTTACTTGTGAATTCTACCAAAAAAAATGTTAAAAGAGGAAACGATACAAGCAAACAGTTTAACCTTGATTTATCAACATCAGACAACGTGGGGAATAAGCGTATTCCTTATTATACTATAAACCTAGGAAGGAGAGTGCTAATGGAAATTAAGGAATTCCGTTCCAATTATTATATTGGTTTAAGCAAAACATCGGAAGGCGGGAGTGAGATTCGTAACAGATTTAATTTACCTCTGATCCAGTTGGAAACTCTGAGAAAGGGATGTGAAGCTATGTTAGTATATGTTAAAAAATGTACATAAAAAAGAAAAACGACCGGATGAAACAGATGTTCGCTGTGTGCTTTGTCTGGTAGAAAGATGGAACAAAGTGTTGAAGCATGGAAAGTGCATGTCACTACTATCACACATCCACCACCGCAACACCAGATAAAATATGGAACCCAGGACAGCCTTTGTAATGACGTCTGGTCTCTGGACAATCATTTTGTTCTCACTGTACATCACCCTAATTTCCTGCTGAAAGAAGGTAATTGGCATTATTCGGATGGGTCGAAGGTTCCCTTTATAGGACACACAACAACAGCTGGGACCATAACCCCTACAATCAAGGTATCAGAGAAGGATCCTATAGCGTCAAAAGTATCAAATCTACTGACATTAAGATCATGGATGAATAAAACAGATATAACGAGTGAAGGGCCCAGACTCTCAAACTTTCCTTTAATTATAGATAAAATACTCAAATGTTATACATCTCTTAAACCCGAAGATTTGCAAAAATTTGCCCCGGCATGGAAGAGTGGATCGATAACACATAGGTTAAGATCACATGGGTTCAGAGAAGCTGTGGTGCCTAACAATCTTCACAATTTATACACATTGATGACAGGAGAGACCAACACTCACAAACATTTCAGAGAGACAAGGGAGGACTATACGGTGAATTATCTCCATCTGTTTTGTTATTCTAACAGTATAGTCTTCTTGGATCTTGAGTTTAGGAGTCATCACACATCAAGGTCCTAGCACCATATGGGCTGTCACTACAGATTGTAATTATTGTAACCTACCCATAGTGGAGCCTCCTGTTGTGCTTAATAAGACCCAGTTCTTGTTTGAAGTAGTCCCACAATTGGAGATGACATCCCTTGGAGAAGCATCGGCACATCTCATAAAATTGGCGCAAGCTGAGTATGATATAGCGTATCCAACTCTACAGCAGATTGGTGATGAGGAAGTAACGCTACCGTCTGCTAGAACCATCGTGGTCTATGAATGTCTTAAGAAAGCATGGATAGAGAGAGTTTCCTTAACTAAGAGGTATGGCCTAAGGGACATGTCATCCCAAGGACTTGGTCTGTTGACTGGACTAACAGGCCTCCATACTGAGAAGACTTTAGGAGAGACTGAAATAAGAGCATTACCGATCGAGTTGGTGATAGATTGTGTAGCATCATATATCTTACATTTTTTGCTGCGTGAGATACCATCTCTACACAAAGATACTGTATCGTCGAAACATAAAAGATGGCCCATGGTAGACTTCAATTCAGCTCTAGTACACCCTGCTATAAGATATAGTTATCCCAGAGGACTTGATCCTATGGGTAAGGATGTTAGTGATAAATTTGGAAGAATTAGCTGGGAAGACTGGAGTCTCGTAGCTCTCAAATCAGAGATGAGGTTCAATTTCTGCAACAACATAATTCCTCTCTTGAAAGATAAAGCTCTCTCCATATGTAGATCCAAGGTAGTGAATCAATACATGACCTCTCTTGATTCAAAGAAGAATGATATATCTGACAGAAGGACACATTTTCAAGACACACGTGTACTACTCCATTATCTCTTCACATCTGAATTATCAACAGATCATATTAGATACATACAGAAGTTCTGTGCTGATACTGATGATTTGGAAGATGTCTTAGATTATCTCGTGATCAGGCTTGTACCAAAAGAAAAGAGAACACTGAAAAATTAACAAGTGTTTATTTAAGTAAACATAACAACAAATCTACGCTATAATCTCAGGGAAGAGCCTTCTAAAGAACGAACGGTCAACAATTTCCGTCGCCTTCCTCGCTCTATCGTTCCCTGTCACTTACTGCCTCTTTCCCTCGCTGATCACCCCTGACCAAACCCCTCCTAGCGTCACTTCTCTTCTCCTACCACGTGACCCTTGCGCCTCTGCTTTCCCTAGTAAGTAAGGGTTGAGTTAAGAGGGCAGAATATTACACTACACCCCATATCTTGATTTGTGTATGCAGTATGATGACCTCAAGAAAGAATGCATGACACCAACGAACTCTGCCAATTTAATGGCAAAATGGTGCGCATTTCAAGGCATCGACACTCGTGAATTCTGCCTTAACATATTAAATGTTATGGACAAAACTCATAGAAAAAAAATACGCTAATAATGAAGGGAGAACCTAACTCAGGAAAAACTTTTATAGCAAAGTCTATACAGAAAGCTGCCGTCTTTTACGGCGAAGTGTCGCAGGGAACTGCGGGATATGCCTTTATGTGGCAGGATTGTGTAAACAGGAGGGTGATTCTGATTAATGAACCCTACTTTGATTCTTGCATAATCGAACAATTAAAAATTGTTCTCGAAGGCACAGGCACCTTCGTGCACAAAAAAAATACTGTAGATGAATACTTAAGACCAACTCCGGTCATCATAACCACCAACAACGACGTGTGGTTTATGTGCCCCACAGCAAAGGAGGCCATCGAGGCAAGATGTATACACATATACGAGAATCTTAAATCGTGTCCATTTTTAAAGAACTGTAGGAAAGACCTCCATCCACGCTGGCTCAGTATCCTGCTTATGCGGACATCTCCTGAACACCCAGTATCCGACTTCAGTGACGATGAATGCCACACTTCCCAGGCTACAGATACTGTGGGCCTAACACAGATATCGACAAAAGCGACGCAGACGGAGGCCCCACTAACGATCTCGACGCCTTGTGTCGCCAGCACGACCTTGATCTCGCCACCAAAAGCACCGAAGAGGCCGACCACTCATTCCTCGTCTTCGCCCCGAAGACAGGCTTTCTTGGAAATCTATTCGCGGGACTCATCGCCGCCAAATCTAATCTTCGGGGACTACCCGGTGCGGAGTGGTTACCGGGAGAGGGAAATCCGATCGTACAGCCCACCGAGCCCTTCAACACACCCCAACAAGGAAAACATCCCGCCGCACAGCCGCAAACTCCTCAAAAGGCGTCTCAGTTGGGGAGAGAAGAATTCGGATTGGATTGGATTGGATTTGTGGCATTGGGTCCTCTCGGGACATATTATGCCAAACTCAAGATTAAAAAAAAAAACCAAATATATAATATAATAAAAAAGTGAAATGAATCAAAACATAATGTATGAATACTATATAAAATTATATGTGATATATAAAACCAATGTCATGTAAAAAGTTAAAAATATTTGGATGAGGATTCTCTCCAATCATGTCTTCTAAAACCAAGGTATATGAATTAAAATTCTTAAGTCGTTGCCTATTAAAATTAGAACATTCTACCAAAATGTGTTTTACAGTTAGTGGGCAAATGCAGTAATTGCAAATGGGATGATCTTCTCCGAGGAGGAGGTGTCTGTGGGTTATCCGCGTATGCCCAATACGGAGTCGAGTTAGTATAACCTGCAGTCTTCTCGAAGGTAGTGATTTCCATTCCGCTATATTTGGTTTAATAGCGTAAAGTTTATTCTCCGTTTGTTCGTTCCTATCATTCTGCCATTTTTCCTCTAAAAATTTATAAATGCAAGATTTTATGTCACGATAAGGGATGGTATGGTGAATATTATTTACGGCCGATTTGGCGGCTTTGTCAACAATTTCATTTCCCGATATCCCAACATGAGATGGGATCCAACAAAACACCAAGTTAAAATTTATGGATGAAAGATGATAAATTTTTTTCAGTGACTCTAAAACAATGGGATGACTGTCATGATCAGGATGTTTCAATGACTGTAAAACGCTTAATGAATCAGTGAAAATGATACAGTTTTTATGACAATGATCAGATATGTATTCCAATGCTTTATATATGGCCATGATTTCAGAAGTAAAAACAGAACATGAAGAATGAAGTTTAAAAGTGTGAACAGAGTGATTAATAGTGAACGCAGCTCCAACGTAGTCTGCCCTTTTAGACCCGTCCGTGAAAATTTGTATAAAATTAGAGTATTGTTCTATGTGCTTTTGAAATAGTTGTTGGTAGATAATATCAGAAGTATCTGACTTATTGAAATTTTGGAATGGGTTTTGAAATTCAAAATCATGATTAAACCAAGGAGAGAAATAATAAAGTTTTTTCTGGGTGACGTCAAGTGAAGAAATTTCGGATCCGTCCATTAAATCCAGCATTCTTAAATGAAATGTAGGGATGAAGGATGTTTTTGCTTGATAAAGGCGTTTTTTTTTCAAATATGGACTGTGATGAATGGTATGCAATGGGTGATGAGGTATTGAAGAAATTCTAAAATAATATTCCAAGGACAACGACTGTCGCCTTAGGTCCAGGGAAGGTTCATAAGAGTCTACATACAAGCTTCTTACAGGTGAAGTCCTAAAGGCCCCAGAACATAAACGTAAAGCTGTGTGGTGGATGGTGTTCAGAGTCTGAAGAGCAGATTTTCTTGCTGAACCATACACCACGCAGCCGTAGTCCAATTTAGATCGTATTAAAGTTCTATATATTTTCAAAAGACAAGTACGATCAGATCCCCATGATAATTTCGATAAAACTCTTAATATGTTGAGGGCCTTTTCGCAACGTTTGCGTAGATTTAAAATATGCGGTTGAAAAGTCAACTTCTTGTCAAAAATGATACCTAAAAATTTAAAATTGTCCACAACATTAATTAAAATATCTTTGAAAAATATTTCAGGGTCAAGATGAAGATTTCGCTTTCTGCAAAAATGAACACAAGCGGTTTTAGAAGGTGAGAAACTGAAACCATTTTCATTAGTCCAATGAGTGATTTTGTTAACTGCCTGTTGAAGTTGTCTCTCTATTAAACGAATGTCTTTAGCTGCGCATGAAATTTGCAGATCGTCAACGTAAATAAGACCCTTAACTGATGGAGGCAATTGAGAAACAATGTTGTTAATTTTTAAAATAAATAGAGTCACACTTAAAACACTGCCTTGTGGTACTCCCTCCTCTTGAATAAAAACATCTGAAAAAATTGATCCAATCCGTACTTTAAAATATCGTTTTTCTAAAAATTTTTGAATAAAAATAGGCAGATTACCTCTTATGTCGTTTTTAAAAATGTCCCTTAAAATTCCATGTCTCCATGTTCTATCGTATGCTTTTTCGATATCGAAAAAAATCGAGACAAGATGCATATTTTGAACAAATGAGTTTCTTATTTCCGTCTCCAGAGCGATTAAGTTGTCAATAGTGGATCTATTTTTTCTAAAACCACTTTGAAGTGGAGAGAGACATTTTTCTTTTTCTAAAACATAAATTAACCTCGCGTTGACCATTTTTTCTAAAATTTTGCATAGGCAGCTTGTCAGGGCTATTGGACGGTAGTTCGAAGGATTCTTGGGGTCTTTATTTGGTTTCAGTATGGGTATTACATTAGCATACCTCCATGACTGCGGAAAAGTGTGTTCGGTCCAAATTCTATTGTAAAATTTGAGGAGATGATTTAGAGAACTATTTGAAAGATGTTTGAGCATGATGTAACTGATATTATCTGGGCCAGGAGTTGATTTGTGGACTAAGGATAAAGCTTTTATCAATACCGGAAAAGTAAAGTCACAATTATATGATAATATACTGTTAGAATAAAAATTAATTTTATTCTTTTCAGACGCAATTTTGATTTTTTTTAAACTTTCAGAGTAGTTAGTGGAGCTGGATATTTCAGAAAGGCATGAAGCAATTGCGTTTGCTATATCTTTGGGTGCTGATAGTACTTGGTTATTGCATTCTAGAATCGGAATTTGTCTATTAGGGTAAACACCGGAAATTCTTTTAATTCGGTTCCATAATTGTTTACTAGTGACTTTACTATTGATACTATTGATATAATTCATCCAATAATCCCTCTTACTACGTCGTTGTATTTTTCGAAAGGCCGCTTTTGTTTTTTTATAAAAAATATAGTTTTCCCTTTTTTTTGTTGGATATCTATTAAAAATATTCCAGGCTTTCCTCTGTTTCCGATAGGCATCGCTACATTCCTCATTCCACCAAGGTTTCTTTTGTTTTTTAGGCTTATTAATGACTTTTTTTATCGAGGCGTCCGCACTTGCTATAATTATATCTGTTATTTTAAAAGTTACTTTATTGATGTCACCAATTTCTACTATGTTAGAAATATCTGCGAGGCTAATAAAGAGTGGCCAGTTGGCAGTTTCAAAGATGTAGTTAATTTGGCCGACAGAGTGAGGTTGGTATTGGCCTTCATATTTTAGTTTAATAGGATAATGGTCACTATTGTAAAGGTAAGAATCCACAGAAAAGGTCCAAAATGGTAAAATTGAAGGAGCAAATTGCCAGATCTATTGAATGGTAAGTAAGTGAAGGTGAATGAAAGTAGGTAGGTTGGCCGTTATTCATTATACATAAATCATTGTCCGTTGTTAGTTTTTCAATTTGTTTGCCTCTATTATTAATGTCTGAACTGCCCCAGAGAATATGATGGCCATTTAGGTCACCAAGTATAATGAATGGTTGCGGAAGTTGATGTACTAAATTATTTAATTCAGAAGTGGCGACATGGGTGTTAGGAGGTAAGTATAAATTGCATATTGTTATTAAAATATTGACATGAAGTCTTACAGCAACAGTTTGCAGATTTGTTTTAAGATTAATTTGAGTGACTGGAAATTCATGGGAGGCAAGCAAAGCAACACCTCCACATGCTCTTTGACCATCATCGTAATCTTTTCTGAATATTGTGAAGTAGGGAATGTTGGTGGAATCAGTGCTTCTTAAATAGGTCTCCTGGAGGGCGATAGCAGCTGGCTTGTTATTGTTTATGATGTGTTTTAAATCATCAATTTTTTGTCGAAAACCCCGGCAGTTCCAGGAAAGAAAGGAAGCCATAAAAATAAAGGATAAAAGAAAAGAGAAAACTACTTGTGTTTTCTCGTCCTAGGACGAGATCTGTCTTGCCGAAGATCCTTCTTGGACTTGGGTGGCGAATTTTCCAAGTCCTCATCTTCTACAGATGAAATATTGTGTGTTATAAAGATTCAGTGTTATAAAGATTTATGAGATCGCTGGTAGAAGGATTAGTTATGAAATTTCTGGATGTAACTTCAGGCTGAAGAGAGGTTTGAGAAGAACTTTTTGCTATTTTAATATTATTTTGGTATGGCTCTTTTTAAAGAAGTATTTAAGGATCGATTTGATTGATTTATCTGTTTTGTATTTGTTGAGGTTGTAGCTGATGCTTTAGAAAAAAGAGGCGTTATAGGTTGGTTCATTGAAGTTTTATGTTGGGCAGATGGCTTAAAGATAGTTACATCGGTTTGAGTTCCGTTAGTTTTGAAAGTTTTTTTTAGTATTGTGAAGAATAAGATATTCCAGGCTTTGGGGTGCGATCATTTACAATTTTTCGGGCCTCGGGAAATGAAATATTTTGCTCCACTTTAATAGTTTGGATTTCTTTTTCGGATATAAATTTAGGGCAAGACCTGGCAAAAGCTGGATGGTCACCTTTGCAGTTGACACAGCAAAGGGACGATGACGTACAGACATCGGTCTTATGTTCTGTACTACAGCATTTTGCGCAGGTTTCTTTGCCGCGGCAAGCTAGGAAAGAATGGCCGAATCTTTGACATTTAAAACAACGGACTGGGTTAGGTATGAACGGTCGAACCGGGCAATTAATATAAGCTATTTTAACATGTTTTGGTATTGTCGGTGTGTTGAAAGTTATTATAATATGGTTGGTGGGTATTCTTTGGCCATTTCTTGATATAGTGATTCTTTTTACATTACTTACATTTTGATCGGACAGGGATTCTAGAATGTCTAGTTCAGTATCATGAGTCAAATCGGATTCGGAAATCACGCCTCTTGACGAATTTAAAGTTTTATGGGGTGTTATAGTTACTGCTATTGGACCGACAAATTTTATTTTTTGGATGTTTGAAGCCTGTGTATTATTTGTTACTTCTATAAGTACATCTCCTGCTAGGGTTTTTTTAATGTTTTTAGTATCTCCTACCATTCCCAATATAGTTTTGTGAAGTAAAATAGCCGATGTTTTTTAAATTGCCCTCATTACTTTTCATAATAAAAAAATTTTGTACTGGTGTATTTTTGTTATTATTTTCGTTAGATATGTGCTCCACTGATGGAGAAGTTGAATTTTTGTTTTCCATGCCCATTCGAATTTGCTGATACCGATGAGGATGTTACACTTTTGAATCCTTACAAAGACTTTAAAAAGAGGAAACGAAGCACTCCCACGAAGTGAGTTTTTTGTTTTTACATTACAAAATAGATAATTTTCACTTTTAAGAATAAGTAATCATTCGAGTAACAATCTCTAATTCTGTCTTTTTGTATTCTTCACCATAGACGGAAAGAGGGTATTTGAATTCAACGATAACGACGAAGAGGATTTACTTGTGAATTCTACCAAAAAAAATGTTAAAAGAGGAAACGATACAAGCAAACAGTTTAACCTTGATTTATCAACATCAGACAACGTGGGGAATAAGCGTATTCCTTATTATACTATAAACCTAGGAAGGAGAGTGCTAATGGAAATTAAGGAATTCCGTTCCAATTATTATATTGGTTTAAGCAAAACATCGGAAGGCGGGAGTGAGATTCGTAACAGATTTAATTTACCTCTGATCCAGTTGGAAACTCTGAGAAAGGGATGTGAAGCTATGTTAGTATATGTTAAAAAATGTACATAAAAAAGAAAAACGACCGGATGAAACAGATGTTCGCTGTGTGCTTTGTCTGGTAGAAAGATGGAACAAAGTGTTGAAGCATGGAAAGTGCATGTCACTACTATCACACATCCACCACCGCAACACCAGATAAAATATGGAACCCAGGACAGCCTTTGTAATGACGTCTGGTCTCTGGACAATCATTTTGTTCTCACTGTACATCACCCTAATTTCCTGCTGAAAGAAGGTAATTGGCATTATTCGGATGGGTCGAAGGTTCCCTTTATAGGACACACAACAACAGCTGGGACCATAACCCCTACAATCAAGGTATCAGAGAAGGATCCTATAGCGTCAAAAGTATCAAATCTACTGACATTAAGATCATGGATGAATAAAACAGATATAACGAGTGAAGGGCCCAGACTCTCAAACTTTCCTTTAATTATAGATAAAATACTCAAATGTTATACATCTCTTAAACCCGAAGATTTGCAAAAATTTGCCCCGGCATGGAAGAGTGGATCGATAACACATAGGTTAAGATCACATGGGTTCAGAGAAGCTGTGGTGCCTAACAATCTTCACAATTTATACACATTGATGACAGGAGAGACCAACACTCACAAACATTTCAGAGAGACAAGGGAGGACTATACGGTGAATTATCTCCATCTGTTTTGTTATTCTAACAGTATAGTCTTCTTGGATCTTGAGTTTAGGAGTCATCACACATCAAGGTCCTAGCACCATATGGGCTGTCACTACAGATTGTAATTATTGTAACCTACCCATAGTGGAGCCTCCTGTTGTGCTTAATAAGACCCAGTTCTTGTTTGAAGTAGTCCCACAATTGGAGATGACATCCCTTGGAGAAGCATCGGCACATCTCATAAAATTGGCGCAAGCTGAGTATGATATAGCGTATCCAACTCTACAGCAGATTGGTGATGAGGAAGTAACGCTACCGTCTGCTAGAACCATCGTGGTCTATGAATGTCTTAAGAAAGCATGGATAGAGAGAGTTTCCTTAACTAAGAGGTATGGCCTAAGGGACATGTCATCCCAAGGACTTGGTCTGTTGACTGGACTAACAGGCCTCCATACTGAGAAGACTTTAGGAGAGACTGAAATAAGAGCATTACCGATCGAGTTGGTGATAGATTGTGTAGCATCATATATCTTACATTTTTTGCTGCGTGAGATACCATCTCTACACAAAGATACTGTATCGTCGAAACATAAAAGATGGCCCATGGTAGACTTCAATTCAGCTCTAGTACACCCTGCTATAAGATATAGTTATCCCAGAGGACTTGATCCTATGGGTAAGGATGTTAGTGATAAATTTGGAAGAATTAGCTGGGAAGACTGGAGTCTCGTAGCTCTCAAATCAGAGATGAGGTTCAATTTCTGCAACAACATAATTCCTCTCTTGAAAGATAAAGCTCTCTCCATATGTAGATCCAAGGTAGTGAATCAATACATGACCTCTCTTGATTCAAAGAAGAATGATATATCTGACAGAAGGACACATTTTCAAGACACACGTGTACTACTCCATTATCTCTTCACATCTGAATTATCAACAGATCATATTAGATACATACAGAAGTTCTGTGCTGATACTGATGATTTGGAAGATGTCTTAGATTATCTCGTGATCAGGCTTGTACCAAAAGAAAAGAGAACACTGAAAAATTAACAAGTGTTTATTTAAGTAAACATAACAACAAATCTACGCTATAATCTCAGGGAAGAGCCTTCTAAAGAACGAACGGTCAACAATTTCCGTCGCCTTCCTCGCTCTATCGTTCCCTGTCACTTACTGCCTCTTTCCCTCGCTGATCACCCCTGACCAAACCCCTCCTAGCGTCACTTCTCTTCTCCTACCACGTGACCCTTGCGCCTCTGCTTTCCCTAGTAAGTAAGGGTTGAGTTAAGAGGGCAGAATATTACACTACACCCCATATCTTGATTTGTGTATGCAGTATGATGACCTCAAGAAAGAATGCATGACACCAACGAACTCTGCCAATTTAATGGCAAAATGGTGCGCATTTCAAGGCATCGACACTCGTGAATTCTGCCTTAACATATTAAATGTTATGGACAAAACTCATAGAAAAAAAATACGCTAATAATGAAGGGAGAACCTAACTCAGGAAAAACTTTTATAGCAAAGTCTATACAGAAAGCTGCCGTCTTTTACGGCGAAGTGTCGCAGGGAACTGCGGGATATGCCTTTATGTGGCAGGATTGTGTAAACAGGAGGGTGATTCTGATTAATGAACCCTACTTTGATTCTTGCATAATCGAACAATTAAAAATTGTTCTCGAAGGCACAGGCACCTTCGTGCACAAAAAAAATACTGTAGATGAATACTTAAGACCAACTCCGGTCATCATAACCACCAACAACGACGTGTGGTTTATGTGCCCCACAGCAAAGGAGGCCATCGAGGCAAGATGTATACACATATACGAGAATCTTAAATCGTGTCCATTTTTAAAGAACTGTAGGAAAGACCTCCATCCACGCTGGCTCAGTATCCTGCTTATGCGGACATCTCCTGAACACCCAGTATCCGACTTCAGTGACGATGAATGCCACACTTCCCAGGCTACAGATACTGTGGGCCTAACACAGATATCGACAAAAGCGACGCAGACGGAGGCCCCACTAACGATCTCGACGCCTTGTGTCGCCAGCACGACCTTGATCTCGCCACCAAAAGCACCGAAGAGGCCGACCACTCATTCCTCGTCTTCGCCCCGAAGACAGGCTTTCTTGGAAATCTATTCGCGGGACTCATCGCCGCCAAATCTAATCTTCGGGGACTACCCGGTGCGGAGTGGTTACCGGGAGAGGGAAATCCGATCGTACAGCCCACCGAGCCCTTCAACACACCCCAACAAGGAAAACATCCCGCCGCACAGCCGCAAACTCCTCAAAAGGCGTCTCAGTTGGGGAGAGAAGAATTCGGATTGGATTGGATTGGATTTGTGGCATTGGGTCCTCTCGGGACATATTATGCCAAACTCAAGATTAAAAAAAAAAACCAAATATATAATATAATAAAAAAGTGAAATGAATCAAAACATAATGTATGAATACTATATAAAATTATATGTGATATATAAAACCAATGTCATGTAAAAAGTTAAAAATATTTGGATGAGGATTCTCTCCAATCATGTCTTCTAAAACCAAGGTATATGAATTAAAATTCTTAAGTCGTTGCCTATTAAAATTAGAACATTCTACCAAAATGTGTTTTACAGTTAGTGGGCAAATGCAGTAATTGCAAATGGGATGATCTTCTCCGAGGAGGAGGTGTCTGTGGGTTATCCGCGTATGCCCAATACGGAGTCGAGTTAGTATAACCTGCAGTCTTCTCGAAGGTAGTGATTTCCATTCCGCTATATTTGGTTTAATAGCGTAAAGTTTATTCTCCGTTTGTTCGTTCCTATCATTCTGCCATTTTTCCTCTAAAAATTTATAAATGCAAGATTTTATGTCACGATAAGGGATGGTATGGTGAATATTATTTACGGCCGATTTGGCGGCTTTGTCAACAATTTCATTTCCCGATATCCCAACATGAGATGGGATCCAACAAAACACCAAGTTAAAATTTATGGATGAAAGATGATAAATTTTTTTCAGTGACTCTAAAACAATGGGATGACTGTCATGATCAGGATGTTTCAATGACTGTAAAACGTTTAATGAATCAGTGAAAATGATACAGTTTTTATGACAATGATCAGATATGTATTCCAATGCTTTATATATGGCCATGATTTCAGAAGTAAAAACAGAACATGAAGAATGAAGTTTAAAAGTGTGAACAGAGTGATTAATAGTGAACGCAGCTCCAACGTAGTCTGCCCTTTTAGACCCGTCCGTGAAAATTTGTATAAAATTAGAGTATTGTTCTATGTGCTTTTGAAATAGTTGTTGGTAGATAATATCAGAAGTATCTGACTTATTGAAATTTTGGAATGGGTTTTGAAATTCAAAATCATGATTAAACCAAGGAGAGAAATAATAAAGTTTTTTCTGGGTGACGTCAAGTGAAGAAATTTCGGATCCGTCCATTAAATCCAGCATTCTTAAATGAAATGTAGGGATGAAGGATGTTTTTGCTTGATAAAGGCGTTTTTTTTTCAAATATGGACTGTGTGATGAATGGTATGCAATGGGTGATGAGGTATTGAAGAAATTCTAAAATAATATTCCAAGGACAACGACTGTCGCCTTAGGTCCAGGGAAGGTTCATAAGAGTCTACATACAAGCTTCTTACAGGTGAAGTCCTAAAGGCCCCAGAACATAAACGTAAAGCTGTGTGGTGGATGGTGTTCAGAGTCTGAAGAGCAGATTTTCTTGCTGAACCATACACCACGCAGCCGTAGTCCAATTTAGATCGTATTAAAGTTCTATATATTTTCAAAAGACAAGTACGATCAGATCCCCATGATAATTTCGATAAAACTCTTAATATGTTGAGGGCCTTTTCGCAACGTTTGCGTAGATTTAAAATATGCGGTTGAAAAGTCAACTTCTTGTCAAAAATGATACCTAAAAATTTAAAATTGTCCACAACATTAATTAAAATATCTTTGAAAAATATTTCAGGGTCAAGATGAAGATTTCGCTTTCTGCAAAAATGAACACAAGCGGTTTTAGAAGGTGAGAAACTGAAACCATTTTCATTAGTCCAATGAGTGATTTTGTTAACTGCCTGTTGAAGTTGTCTCTCTATTAAACGAATGTCTTTAGCTGCGCATGAAATTTGCAGATCGTCAACGTAAATAAGACCCTTAACTGATGGAGGCAATTGAGAAACAATGTTGTTAATTTTTAAAATAAATAGAGTCACACTTAAAACACTGCCTTGTGGTACTCCCTCCTCTTGAATAAAAACATCTGAAAAAATTGATCCAATCCGTACTTTAAAATATCGTTTTTCTAAAAATTTTTGAATAAAAATAGGCAGATTACCTCTTATGTCGTTTTTAAAAATGTCCCTTAAAATTCCATGTCTCCATGTTCTATCGTATGCTTTTTCGATATCGAAAAAAATCGAGACAAGATGCATATTTTGAACAAATGAGTTTCTTATTTCCGTCTCCAGAGCGATTAAGTTGTCAATAGTGGATCTATTTTTTCTAAAACCACTTTGAAGTGGAGAGAGACATTTTTCTTTTTCTAAAACATAAATTAACCTCGCGTTGACCATTTTTTCTAAAATTTTGCATAGGCAGCTTGTCAGGGCTATTGGACGGTAGTTCGAAGGATTCTTGGGGTCTTTATTTGGTTTCAGTATGGGTATTACATTAGCATACCTCCATGACTGCGGAAAAGTGTGTTCGGTCCAAATTCTATTGTAAAATTTGAGGAGATGATTTAGAGAACTATTTGAAAGATGTTTGAGCATGATGTAACTGATATTATCTGGGCCAGGAGTTGATTTGTGGACTAAGGATAAAGCTTTTATCAATACCGGAAAAGTAAAGTCACAATTATATGATAATATACTGTTAGAATAAAAATTAATTTTATTCTTTTCAGACGCAATTTTGATTTTTTTTAAACTTTCAGAGTAGTTAGTGGAGCTGGATATTTCAGAAAGGCATGAAGCAATTGCGTTTGCTATATCTTTGGGTGCTGATAGTACTTGGTTATTGCATTCTAGAATCGGAATTTGTCTATTAGGGTAAACACCGGAAATTCTTTTAATTCGGTTCCATAATTGTTTACTAGTGACTTTACTATTGATACTATTGATATAATTCATCCAATAATCCCTCTTACTACGTCGTTGTATTTTTCGAAAGGCCGCTTTTGTTTTTTTATAAAAAATATAGTTTTCCCTTTTTTTTGTTGGATATCTATTAAAAATATTCCAGGCTTTCCTCTGTTTCCGATAGGCATCGCTACATTCCTCATTCCACCAAGGTTTCTTTTGTTTTTTAGGCTTATTAATGACTTTTTTTATCGAGGCGTCCGCACTTGCTATAATTATATCTGTTATTTTAAAAGTTACTTTATTGATGTCACCAATTTCTACTATGTTAGAAATATCTGCGAGGCTAATAAAGAGTGGCCAGTTGGCAGTTTCAAAGATGTAGTTAATTTGGCCGACAGAGTGAGGTTGGTATTGGCCTTCATATTTTAGTTTAATAGGATAATGGTCACTATTGTAAAGGTAAGAATCCACAGAAAAGGTCCAAAATGGTAAAATTGAAGGAGCAAATTGCCAGATCTATTGAATGGTAAGTAAGTGAAGGTGAATGAAAGTAGGTAGGTTGGCCGTTATTCATTATACATAAATCATTGTCCGTTGTTAGTTTTTCAATTTGTTTGCCTCTATTATTAATGTCTGAACTGCCCCAGAGAATATGATGGCCATTTAGGTCACCAAGTATAATGAATGGTTGCGGAAGTTGATGTACTAAATTATTTAATTCAGAAGTGGCGACATGGGTGTTAGGAGGTAAGTATAAATTGCATATTGTTATTAAAATATTGACATGAAGTCTTACAGCAACAGTTTGCAGATTTGTTTTAAGATTAATTTGAGTGACTGGAAATTCATGGGAGGCAAGCAAAGCAACACCTCCACATGCTCTTTGACCATCATCGTAATCTTTTCTGAATATTGTGAAGTAGGGAATGTTGGTGGAATCAGTGCTTCTTAAATAGGTCTCCTGGAGGGCGATAGCAGCTGGCTTGTTATTGTTTATGATGTGTTTTAAATCATCAATTTTTTGTCGAAAACCCCGGCAGTTCCAGGAAAGAAAGGAAGCCATAAAAATAAAGGATAAAAGAAAAGAGAAAACTACTTGTGTTTTCTCGTCCTAGGACGAGATCTGTCTTGCCGAAGATCCTTCTTGGACTTGGGTGGCGAATTTTCCAAGTCCTCATCTTCTACAGATGAAATATTGTGTGTTATAAAGATTCAGTGTTATAAAGATTTATGAGATCGCTGGTAGAAGGATTAGTTATGAAATTTCTGGATGTAACTTCAGGCTGAAGAGAGGTTTGAGAAGAACTTTTTGCTATTTTAATATTATTTTGGTATGGCTCTTTTTAAAGAAGTATTTAAGGATCGATTTGATTGATTTATCTGTTTTGTATTTGTTGAGGTTGTAGCTGATGCTTTAGAAAAAAGAGGCGTTATAGGTTGGTTCATTGAAGTTTTATGTTGGGCAGATGGCTTAAAGATAGTTACATCGGTTTGAGTTCCGTTAGTTTTGAAAGTTTTTTTTAGTATTGTGAAGAATAAGATATTCCAGGCTTTGGGGTGCGATCATTTACAATTTTTCGGGCCTCGGGAAATGAAATATTTTGCTCCACTTTAATAGTTTGGATTTCTTTTTCGGATATAAATTTAGGGCAAGACCTGGCAAAAGCTGGATGGTCACCTTTGCAGTTGACACAGCAAAGGGACGATGACGTACAGACATCGGTCTTATGTTCTGTACTACAGCATTTTGCGCAGGTTTCTTTGCCGCGGCAAGCTAGGAAAGAATGGCCGAATCTTTGACATTTAAAACAACGGACTGGGTTAGGTATAAACGGTCGAACCGGGCAATTAATATAAGCTATTTTAACATGTTTTGGTATTGTCGGTGTGTTGAAAGTTATTATAATATGGTTGGTGGGTATTCTTTGGCCATTTCTTGATATAGTGATTCTTTTTACATTACTTACATTTTGATCGGACAGGGATTCTAGAATGTCTAGTTCAGTATCATGAGTCAAATCGGATTCGGAAATCACGCCTCTTGACGAATTTAAAGTTTTATGGGGTGTTATAGTTACTGCTATTGGACCGACAAATTTTATTTTTTGGATGTTTGAAGCCTGTGTATTATTTGTTACTTCTATAAGTACATCTCCTGCTAGGGTTTTTTTAATGTTTTTAGTATCTCCTACCATTCCCAATATAGTTTTGTGAAGTAAAATAGCCGATGTTTTTTAAATTGCCCTCATTACTTTTCATAATAAAAAAATTTTGTACTGGTGTATTTTTGTTATTATTTTCGTTAGATATGTGCTCCACTGATGGAGAAGTTGAATTTTTGTTTTCCATGCCCATTCGAATTTGCTGATACCGATGAGGATGTTACACTTTTGAATCCTTACAAAGACTTTAAAAAGAGGAAACGAAGCACTCCCACGAAGTGAGTTTTTTGTTTTTACATTACAAAATAGATAATTTTCACTTTTAAGAATAAGTAATCATTCGAGTAACAATCTCTAATTCTGTCTTTTTGTATTCTTCACCATAGACGGAAAGAGGGTATTTGAATTCAACGATAACGACGAAGAGGATTTACTTGTGAATTCTACCAAAAAAAATGTTAAAAGAGGAAACGATACAAGCAAACAGTTTAACCTTGATTTATCAACATCAGACAACGTGGGGAATAAGCGTATTCCTTATTATACTATAAACCTAGGAAGGAGAGTGCTAATGGAAATTAAGGAATTCCGTTCCAATTATTATATTGGTTTAAGCAAAACATCGGAAGGCGGGAGTGAGATTCGTAACAGATTTAATTTACCTCTGATCCAGTTGGAAACTCTGAGAAAGGGATGTGAAGCTATGTTAGTATATGTTAAAAAATGTACATAAAAAAGAAAAACGACCGGATGAAACAGATGTTCGCTGTGTGCTTTGTCTGGTAGAAAGATGGAACAAAGTGTTGAAGCATGGAAAGTGCATGTCACTACTATCACACATCCACCACCGCAACACCAGATAAAATATGGAACCCAGGACAGCCTTTGTAATGACGTCTGGTCTCTGGACAATCATTTTGTTCTCACTGTACATCACCCTAATTTCCTGCTGAAAGAAGGTAATTGGCATTATTCGGATGGGTCGAAGGTTCCCTTTATAGGACACACAACAACAGCTGGGACCATAACCCCTACAATCAAGGTATCAGAGAAGGATCCTATAGCGTCAAAAGTATCAAATCTACTGACATTAAGATCATGGATGAATAAAACAGATATAACGAGTGAAGGGCCCAGACTCTCAAACTTTCCTTTAATTATAGATAAAATACTCAAATGTTATACATCTCTTAAACCCGAAGATTTGCAAAAATTTGCCCCGGCATGGAAGAGTGGATCGATAACACATAGGTTAAGATCACATGGGTTCAGAGAAGCTGTGGTGCCTAACAATCTTCACAATTTATACACATTGATGACAGGAGAGACCAACACTCACAAACATTTCAGAGAGACAAGGGAGGACTATACGGTGAATTATCTCCATCTGTTTTGTTATTCTAACAGTATAGTCTTCTTGGATCTTGAGTTTAGGAGTCATCACACATCAAGGTCCTAGCACCATATGGGCTGTCACTACAGATTGTAATTATTGTAACCTACCCATAGTGGAGCCTCCTGTTGTGCTTAATAAGACCCAGTTCTTGTTTGAAGTAGTCCCACAATTGGAGATGACATCCCTTGGAGAAGCATCGGCACATCTCATAAAATTGGCGCAAGCTGAGTATGATATAGCGTATCCAACTCTACAGCAGATTGGTGATGAGGAAGTAACGCTACCGTCTGCTAGAACCATCGTGGTCTATGAATGTCTTAAGAAAGCATGGATAGAGAGAGTTTCCTTAACTAAGAGGTATGGCCTAAGGGACATGTCATCCCAAGGACTTGGTCTGTTGACTGGACTAACAGGCCTCCATACTGAGAAGACTTTAGGAGAGACTGAAATAAGAGCATTACCGATCGAGTTGGTGATAGATTGTGTAGCATCATATATCTTACATTTTTTGCTGCGTGAGATACCATCTCTACACAAAGATACTGTATCGTCGAAACATAAAAGATGGCCCATGGTAGACTTCAATTCAGCTCTAGTACACCCTGCTATAAGATATAGTTATCCCAGAGGACTTGATCCTATGGGTAAGGATGTTAGTGATAAATTTGGAAGAATTAGCTGGGAAGACTGGAGTCTCGTAGCTCTCAAATCAGAGATGAGGTTCAATTTCTGCAACAACATAATTCCTCTCTTGAAAGATAAAGCTCTCTCCATATGTAGATCCAAGGTAGTGAATCAATACATGACCTCTCTTGATTCAAAGAAGAATGATATATCTGACAGAAGGACACATTTTCAAGACACACGTGTACTACTCCATTATCTCTTCACATCTGAATTATCAACAGATCATATTAGATACATACAGAAGTTCTGTGCTGATACTGATGATTTGGAAGATGTCTTAGATTATCTCGTGATCAGGCTTGTACCAAAAGAAAAGAGAACACTGAAAAATTAACAAGTGTTTATTTAAGTAAACATAACAACAAATCTACGCTATAATCTCAGGGAAGAGCCTTCTAAAGAACGAACGGTCAACAATTTCCGTCGCCTTCCTCGCTCTATCGTTCCCTGTCACTTACTGCCTCTTTCCCTCGCTGATCACCCCTGACCAAACCCCTCCTAGCGTCACTTCTCTTCTCCTACCACGTGACCCTTGCGCCTCTGCTTTCCCTAGTAAGTAAGGGTTGAGTTAAGAGGGCAGAATATTACACTACACCCCATATCTTGATTTGTGTATGCAGTATGATGACCTCAAGAAAGAATGCATGACACCAACGAACTCTGCCAATTTAATGGCAAAATGGTGCGCATTTCAAGGCATCGACACTCGTGAATTCTGCCTTAACATATTAAATGTTATGGACAAAACTCGTAGAAAAAAAATACGCTAATAATGAAGGGAGAACCTAACTCAGGAAAAACTTTTATAGCAAAGTCTATACAGAAAGCTGCCGTCTTTTACGGCGAAGTGTCGCAGGGAACTGCGGGATATGCCTTTATGTGGCAGGATTGTGTAAACAGGAGGGTGATTCTGATTAATGAACCCTACTTTGATTCTTGCATAATCGAACAATTAAAAATTGTTCTCGAAGGCACAGGCACCTTCGTGCACAAAAAAAATACTGTAGATGAATACTTAAGACCAACTCCGGTCATCATAACCACCAACAACGACGTGTGGTTTATGTGCCCCACAGCAAAGGAGGCCATCGAGGCAAGATGTATACACATATACGAGAATCTTAAATCGTGTCCATTTTTAAAGAACTGTAGGAAAGACCTCCATCCACGCTGGCTCAGTATCCTGCTTATGCGGACATCTCCTGAACACCCAGTATCCGACTTCAGTGACGATGAATGCCACACTTCCCAGGCTACAGATACTGTGGGCCTAACACAGATATCGACAAAAGCGACGCAGACGGAGGCCCCACTAACGATCTCGACGCCTTGTGTCGCCAGCACGACCTTGATCTCGCCACCAAAAGCACCGAAGAGGCCGACCACTCATTCCTCGTCTTCGCCCCGAAGACAGGCTTTCTTGGAAATCTATTCGCGGGACTCATCGCCGCCAAATCTAATCTTCGGGGACTACCCGGTGCGGAGTGGTTACCGGGAGAGGGAAATCCGATCGTACAGCCCACCGAGCCCTTCAACACACCCCAACAAGGAAAACATCCCGCCGCACAGCCGCAAACTCCTCAAAAGGCGTCTCAGTTGGGGAGAGAAGAATTCGGATTGGATTGGATTGGATTTGTGGCATTGGGTCCTCTCGGGACATATTATGCCAAACTCAAGATTAAAAAAAAAAACCAAATATATAATATAATAAAAAAGTGAAATGAATCAAAACATAATGTATGAATACTATATAAAATTATATGTGATATATAAAACCAATGTCATGTAAAAAGTTAAAAATATTTGGATGAGGATTCTCTCCAATCATGTCTTCTAAAACCAAGGTATATGAATTAAAATTCTTAAGTCGTTGCCTATTAAAATTAGAACATTCTACCAAAATGTGTTTTACAGTTAGTGGGCAAATGCAGTAATTGCAAATGGGATGATCTTCTCCGAGGAGGAGGTGTCTGTGGGTTATCCGCGTATGCCCAATACGGAGTCGAGTTAGTATAACCTGCAGTCTTCTCGAAGGTAGTGATTTCCATTCCGCTATATTTGGTTTAATAGCGTAAAGTTTATTCTCCGTTTGTTCGTTCCTATCATTCTGCCATTTTTCCTCTAAAAATTTATAAATGCAAGATTTTATGTCACGATAAGGGATGGTATGGTGAATATTATTTACGGCCGATTTGGCGGCTTTGTCAACAATTTCATTTCCCGATATCCCAACATGAGATGGGATCCAACAAAACACCAAGTTAAAATTTATGGATGAAAGATGATAAATTTTTTTCAGTGACTCTAAAACAATGGGATGACTGTCATGATCAGGATGTTTCAATGACTGTAAAACGCTTAATGAATCAGTGAAAATGATACAGTTTTTATGACAATGATCAGATATGTATTCCAATGCTTTATATATGGCCATGATTTCAGAAGTAAAAACAGAACATGAAGAATGAAGTTTAAAAGTGTGAACAGAGTGATTAATAGTGAACGCAGCTCCAACGTAGTCTGCCCTTTTAGACCCGTCCGTGAAAATTTGTATAAAATTAGAGTATTGTTCTATGTGCTTTTGAAATAGTTGTTGGTAGATAATATCAGAAGTATCTGACTTATTGAAATTTTGGAATGGGTTTTGAAATTCAAAATCATGATTAAACCAAGGAGAGAAATAATAAAGTTTTTTCTGGGTGACGTCAAGTGAAGAAATTTCGGATCCGTCCATTAAATCCAGCATTCTTAAATGAAATGTAGGGATGAAGGATGTTTTTGCTTGATAAAGGCGTTTTTTTTTTCAAATATGGACTGTGTGATGAATGGTATGCAATGGGTGATGAGGTATTGAAGAAATTCTAAAATAATATTCCAAGGACAACGACTGTCGCCTTAGGTCCAGGGAAGGTTCATAAGAGTCTACATACAAGCTTCTTACAGGTGAAGTCCTAAAGGCCCCAGAACATAAACGTAAAGCTGTGTGGTGGATGGTGTTCAGAGTCTGAAGAGCAGATTTTCTTGCTGAACCATACACCACGCAGCCGTAGTCCAATTTAGATCGTATTAAAGTTCTATATATTTTCAAAAGACAAGTACGATCAGATCCCCATGATAATTTCGATAAAACTCTTAATATGTTGAGGGCCTTTTCGCAACGTTTGCGTAGATTTAAAATATGCGGTTGAAAAGTCAACTTCTTGTCAAAAATGATACCTAAAAATTTAAAATTGTCCACAACATTAATTAAAATATCTTTGAAAAATATTTCAGGGTCAAGATGAAGATTTCGCTTTCTGCAAAAATGAACACAAGCGGTTTTAGAAGGTGAGAAACTGAAACCATTTTCATTAGTCCAATGAGTGATTTTGTTAACTGCCTGTTGAAGTTGTCTCTCTATTAAACGAATGTCTTTAGCTGCGCATGAAATTTGCAGATCGTCAACGTAAATAAGACCCTTAACTGATGGAGGCAATTGAGAAACAATGTTGTTAATTTTTAAAATAAATAGAGTCACACTTAAAACACTGCCTTGTGGTACTCCCTCCTCTTGAATAAAAACATCTGAAAAAATTGATCCAATCCGTACTTTAAAATATCGTTTTTCTAAAAATTTTTGAATAAAAATAGGCAGATTACCTCTTATGTCGTTTTTAAAAATGTCCCTTAAAATTCCATGTCTCCATGTTCTATCGTATGCTTTTTCGATATCGAAAAAAATCGAGACAAGATGCATATTTTGAACAAATGAGTTTCTTATTTCCGTCTCCAGAGCGATTAAGTTGTCAATAGTGGATCTATTTTTTCTAAAACCACTTTGAAGTGGAGAGAGACATTTTTCTTTTTCTAAAACATAAATTAACCTCGCGTTGACCATTTTTTCTAAAATTTTGCATAGGCAGCTTGTCAGGGCTATTGGACGGTAGTTCGAAGGATTCTTGGGGTCTTTATTTGGTTTCAGTATGGGTATTACATTAGCATACCTCCATGACTGCGGAAAAGTGTGTTCGGTCCAAATTCTATTGTAAAATTTGAGATGATTTAGAGAACTATTTGAAAGATGTTTGAGCATGATGTAACTGATATTATCTGGGCCAGGAGTTGATTTGTGGACTAAGGATAAAGCTTTTATCAATACCGGAAAAGTAAAGTCACAATTATATGATAATATACTGTTAGAATAAAAATTAATTTTATTCTTTTCAGACGCAATTTTGATTTTTTTTAAACTTTCAGAGTAGTTAGTGGAGCTGGATATTTCAGAAAGGCATGAAGCAATTGCGTTTGCTATATCTTTGGGTGCTGATAGTACTTGGTTATTGCATTCTAGAATCGGAATTTGTCTATTAGGGTAAACACCGGAAATTCTTTTAATTCGGTTCCATAATTGTTTACTAGTGACTTTACTATTGATACTATTGATATAATTCATCCAATAATCCCTCTTACTACGTCGTTGTATTTTTCGAAAGGCCGCTTTTGTTTTTTTATAAAAAATATAGTTTTCCCTTTTTTTTGTTGGATATCTATTAAAAATATTCCAGGCTTTCCTCTGTTTCCGATAGGCATCGCTACATTCCTCATTCCACCAAGGTTTCTTTTGTTTTTTAGGCTTATTAATGACTTTTTTTATCGAGGCGTCCGCACTTGCTATAATTATATCTGTTATTTTAAAAGTTACTTTATTGATGTCACCAATTTCTACTATGTTAGAAATATCTGCGAGGCTAATAAAGAGTGGCCAGTTGGCAGTTTCAAAGATGTAGTTAATTTGGCCGACAGAGTGAGGTTGGTATTGGCCTTCATATTTTAGTTTAATAGGATAATGGTCACTATTGTAAAGGTAAGAATCCACAGAAAAGGTCCAAAATGGTAAAATTGAAGGAGCAAATTGCCAGATCTATTGAATGGTAAGTAAGTGAAGGTGAATGAAAGTAGGTAGGTTGGCCGTTATTCATTATACATAAATCATTGTCCGTTGTTAGTTTTTCAATTTGTTTGCCTCTATTATTAATGTCTGAACTGCCCCAGAGAATATGATGGCCATTTAGGTCACCAAGTATAATGAATGGTTGCGGAAGTTGATGTACTAAATTATTTAATTCAGAAGTGGCGACATGGGTGTTAGGAGGTAAGTATAAATTGCATATTGTTATTAAAATATTGACATGAAGTCTTACAGCAACAGTTTGCAGATTTGTTTTAAGATTAATTTGAGTGACTGGAAATTCATGGGAGGCAAGCAAAGCAACACCTCCACATGCTCTTTGACCATCATCGTAATCTTTTCTGAATATTGTGAAGTAGGGAATGTTGGTGGAATCAGTGCTTCTTAAATAGGTCTCCTGGAGGGCGATAGCAGCTGGCTTGTTATTGTTTATGATGTGTTTTAAATCATCAATTTTTTGTCGAAAACCCCGGCAGTTCCAGGAAAGAAAGGAAGCCATAAAAATAAAGGATAAAAGAAAAGAGAAAACTACTTGTGTTTTCTCGTCCTAGGACGAGATCTGTCTTGCCGAAGATCCTTCTTGGACTTGGGTGGCGAATTTTCCAAGTCCTCATCTTCTACAGATGAAATATTGTGTGTTATAAAGATTCAGTGTTATAAAGATTTATGAGATCGCTGGTAGAAGGATTAGTTATGAAATTTCTGGATGTAACTTCAGGCTGAAGAGAGGTTTGAGAAGAACTTTTTGCTATTTTAATATTATTTTGGTATGGCTCTTTTTAAAGAAGTATTTAAGGATCGATTTGATTGATTTATCTGTTTTGTATTTGTTGAGGTTGTAGCTGATGCTTTAGAAAAAAGAGGCGTTATAGGTTGGTTCATTGAAGTTTTATGTTGGGCAGATGGCTTAAAGATAGTTACATCGGTTTGAGTTCCGTTAGTTTTGAAAGTTTTTTTTAGTATTGTGAAGAATAAGATATTCCAGGCTTTGGGGTGCGATCATTTACAATTTTTCGGGCCTCGGGAAATGAAATATTTTGCTCCACTTTAATAGTTTGGATTTCTTTTTCGGATATAAATTTAGGGCAAGACCTGGCAAAAGCTGGATGGTCACCTTTGCAGTTGACACAGCAAAGGGACGATGACGTACAGACATCGGTCTTATGTTCTGTACTACAGCATTTTGCGCAGGTTTCTTTGCCGCGGCAAGCTAGGAAAGAATGGCCGAATCTTTGACATTTAAAACAACGGACTGGGTTAGGTATAAACGGTCGAACCGGGCAATTAATATAAGCTATTTTAACATGTTTTGGTATTGTCGGTGTGTTGAAAGTTATTATAATATGGTTGGTGGGTATTCTTTGGCCATTTCTTGATATAGTGATTCTTTTTACATTACTTACATTTTGATCGGACAGGGATTCTAGAATGTCTAGTTCAGTATCATGAGTCAAATCGGATTCGGAAATCACGCCTCTTGACGAATTTAAAGTTTTATGGGGTGTTATAGTTACTGCTATTGGACCGACAAATTTTATTTTTTGGATGTTTGAAGCCTGTGTATTATTTGTTACTTCTATAAGTACATCTCCTGCTAGGGTTTTTTTAATGTTTTTAGTATCTCCTACCATTCCCAATATAGTTTTGTGAAGTAAAATAGCCGATGTTTTTTAAATTGCCCTCATTACTTTTCATAATAAAAAAATTTTGTACTGGTGTATTTTTGTTATTATTTTCGTTAGATATGTGCTCCACTGATGGAGAAGTTGAATTTTTGTTTTCCATGCCCATTCGAATTTGCTGATACCGATGAGGATGTTACACTTTTGAATCCTTACAAAGACTTTAAAAAGAGGAAACGAAGCACTCCCACGAAGTGAGTTTTTTGTTTTTACATTACAAAATAGATAATTTTCACTTTTAAGAATAAGTAATCATTCGAGTAACAATCTCTAATTCTGTCTTTTTGTATTCTTCACCATAGACGGAAAGAGGGTATTTGAATTCAACGATAACGACGAAGAGGATTTACTTGTGAATTCTACCAAAAAAAATGTTAAAAGAGGAAACGATACAAGCAAACAGTTTAACCTTGATTTATCAACATCAGACAACGTGGGGAATAAGCGTATTCCTTATTATACTATAAACCTAGGAAGGAGAGTGCTAATGGAAATTAAGGAATTCCGTTCCAATTATTATATTGGTTTAAGCAAAACATCGGAAGGCGGGAGTGAGATTCGTAACAGATTTAATTTACCTCTGATCCAGTTGGAAACTCTGAGAAAGGGATGTGAAGCTATGTTAGTATATGTTAAAAAATGTACATAAAAAAGAAAAACGACCGGATGAAACAGATGTTCGCTGTGTGCTTTGTCTGGTAGAAAGATGGAACAAAGTGTTGAAGCATGGAAAGTGCATGTCACTACTATCACACATCCACCACCGCAACACCAGATAAAATATGGAACCCAGGACAGCCTTTGTAATGACGTCTGGTCTCTGGACAATCATTTTGTTCTCACTGTACATCACCCTAATTTCCTGCTGAAAGAAGGTAATTGGCATTATTCGGATGGGTCGAAGGTTCCCTTTATAGGACACACAACAACAGCTGGGACCATAACCCCTACAATCAAGGTATCAGAGAAGGATCCTATAGCGTCAAAAGTATCAAATCTACTGACATTAAGATCATGGATGAATAAAACAGATATAACGAGTGAAGGGCCCAGACTCTCAAACTTTCCTTTAATTATAGATAAAATACTCAAATGTTATACATCTCTTAAACCCGAAGATTTGCAAAAATTTGCCCCGGCATGGAAGAGTGGATCGATAACACATAGGTTAAGATCACATGGGTTCAGAGAAGCTGTGGTGCCTAACAATCTTCACAATTTATACACATTGATGACAGGAGAGACCAACACTCACAAACATTTCAGAGAGACAAGGGAGGACTATACGGTGAATTATCTCCATCTGTTTTGTTATTCTAACAGTATAGTCTTCTTGGATCTTGAGTTTAGGAGTCATCACACATCAAGGTCCTAGCACCATATGGGCTGTCACTACAGATTGTAATTATTGTAACCTACCCATAGTGGAGCCTCCTGTTGTGCTTAATAAGACCCAGTTCTTGTTTGAAGTAGTCCCACAATTGGAGATGACATCCCTTGGAGAAGCATCGGCACATCTCATAAAATTGGCGCAAGCTGAGTATGATATAGCGTATCCAACTCTACAGCAGATTGGTGATGAGGAAGTAACGCTACCGTCTGCTAGAACCATCGTGGTCTATGAATGTCTTAAGAAAGCATGGATAGAGAGAGTTTCCTTAACTAAGAGGTATGGCCTAAGGGACATGTCATCCCAAGGACTTGGTCTGTTGACTGGACTAACAGGCCTCCATACTGAGAAGACTTTAGGAGAGACTGAAATAAGAGCATTACCGATCGAGTTGGTGATAGATTGTGTAGCATCATATATCTTACATTTTTTGCTGCGTGAGATACCATCTCTACACAAAGATACTGTATCGTCGAAACATAAAAGATGGCCCATGGTAGACTTCAATTCAGCTCTAGTACACCCTGCTATAAGATATAGTTATCCCAGAGGACTTGATCCTATGGGTAAGGATGTTAGTGATAAATTTGGAAGAATTAGCTGGGAAGACTGGAGTCTCGTAGCTCTCAAATCAGAGATGAGGTTCAATTTCTGCAACAACATAATTCCTCTCTTGAAAGATAAAGCTCTCTCCATATGTAGATCCAAGGTAGTGAATCAATACATGACCTCTCTTGATTCAAAGAAGAATGATATATCTGACAGAAGGACACATTTTCAAGACACACGTGTACTACTCCATTATCTCTTCACATCTGAATTATCAACAGATCATATTAGATACATACAGAAGTTCTGTGCTGATACTGATGATTTGGAAGATGTCTTAGATTATCTCGTGATCAGGCTTGTACCAAAAGAAAAGAGAACACTGAAAAATTAACAAGTGTTTATTTAAGTAAACATAACAACAAATCTACGCTATAATCTCAGGGAAGAGCCTTCTAAAGAACGAACGGTCAACAATTTCCGTCGCCTTCCTCGCTCTATCGTTCCCTGTCACTTACTGCCTCTTTCCCTCGCTGATCACCCCTGACCAAACCCCTCCTAGCGTCACTTCTCTTCTCCTACCACGTGACCCTTGCGCCTCTGCTTTCCCTAGTAAGTAAGGGTTGAGTTAAGAGGGCAGAATATTACACTACACCCCATATCTTGATTTGTGTATGCAGTATGATGACCTCAAGAAAGAATGCATGACACCAACGAACTCTGCCAATTTAATGGCAAAATGGTGCGCATTTCAAGGCATCGACACTCGTGAATTCTGCCTTAACATATTAAATGTTATGGACAAAACTCATAGAAAAAAAATACGCTAATAATGAAGGGAGAACCTAACTCAGGAAAAACTTTTATAGCAAAGTCTATACAGAAAGCTGCCGTCTTTTACGGCGAAGTGTCGCAGGGAACTGCGGGATATGCCTTTATGTGGCAGGATTGTGTAAACAGGAGGGTGATTCTGATTAATGAACCCTACTTTGATTCTTGCATAATCGAACAATTAAAAATTGTTCTCGAAGGCACAGGCACCTTCGTGCACAAAAAAAATACTGTAGATGAATACTTAAGACCAACTCCGGTCATCATAACCACCAACAACGACGTGTGGTTTATGTGCCCCACAGCAAAGGAGGCCATCGAGGCAAGATGTATACACATATACGAGAATCTTAAATCGTGTCCATTTTTAAAGAACTGTAGGAAAGACCTCCATCCACGCTGGCTCAGTATCCTGCTTATGCGGACATCTCCTGAACACCCAGTATCCGACTTCAGTGACGATGAATGCCACACTTCCCAGGCTACAGATACTGTGGGCCTAACACAGATATCGACAAAAGCGACGCAGACGGAGGCCCCACTAACGATCTCGACGCCTTGTGTCGCCAGCACGACCTTGATCTCGCCACCAAAAGCACCGAAGAGGCCGACCACTCATTCCTCGTCTTCGCCCCGAAGACAGGCTTTCTTGGAAATCTATTCGCGGGACTCATCGCCGCCAAATCTAATCTTCGGGGACTACCCGGTGCGGAGTGGTTACCGGGAGAGGGAAATCCGATCGTACAGCCCACCGAGCCCTTCAACACACCCCAACAAGGAAAACATCCCGCCGCACAGCCGCAAACTCCTCAAAAGGCGTCTCAGTTGGGGAGAGAAGAATTCGGATTGGATTGGATTGGATTTGTGGCATTGGGTCCTCTCGGGACATATTATGCCAAACTCAAGATTAAAAAAAAAAACCAAATATATAATATAATAAAAAAGTGAAATGAATCAAAACATAATGTATGAATACTATATAAAATTATATGTGATATATAAAACCAATGTCATGTAAAAAGTTAAAAATATTTGGATGAGGATTCTCTCCAATCATGTCTTCTAAAACCAAGGTATATGAATTAAAATTCTTAAGTCGTTGCCTATTAAAATTAGAACATTCTACCAAAATGTGTTTTACAGTTAGTGGGCAAATGCAGTAATTGCAAATGGGATGATCTTCTCCGAGGAGGAGGTGTCTGTGGGTTATCCGCGTATGCCCAATACGGAGTCGAGTTAGTATAACCTGCAGTCTTCTCGAAGGTAGTGATTTCCATTCCGCTATATTTGGTTTAATAGCGTAAAGTTTATTCTCCGTTTGTTCGTTCCTATCATTCTGCCATTTTTCCTCTAAAAATTTATAAATGCAAGATTTTATGTCACGATAAGGGATGGTATGGTGAATATTATTTACGGCCGATTTGGCGGCTTTGTCAACAATTTCATTTCCCGATATCCCAACATGAGATGGGATCCAACAAAACACCAAGTTAAAATTTATGGATGAAAGATGATAAATTTTTTTCAGTGACTCTAAAACAATGGGATGACTGTCATGATCAGGATGTTTCAATGACTGTAAAACGCTTAATGAATCAGTGAAAATGATACAGTTTTTATGACAATGATCAGATATGTATTCCAATGCTTTATATATGGCCATGATTTCAGAAGTAAAAACAGAACATGAAGAATGAAGTTTAAAAGTGTGAACAGAGTGATTAATAGTGAACGCAGCTCCAACGTAGTCTGCCCTTTTAGACCCGTCCGTGAAAATTTGTATAAAATTAGAGTATTGTTCTATGTGCTTTTGAAATAGTTGTTGGTAGATAATATCAGAAGTATCTGACTTATTGAAATTTTGGAATGGGTTTTGAAATTCAAAATCATGATTAAACCAAGGAGAGAAATAATAAAGTTTTTTCTGGGTGACGTCAAGTGAAGAAATTTCGGATCCGTCCATTAAATCCAGCATTCTTAAATGAAATGTAGGGATGAAGGATGTTTTTGCTTGATAAAGGCGTTTTTTTTCAAATATGGACTGTGATGAATGGTATGCAATGGGTGATGAGGTATTGAAGAAATTCTAAAATAATATTCCAAGGACAACGACTGTCGCCTTAGGTCCAGGGAAGGTTCATAAGAGTCTACATACAAGCTTCTTACAGGTGAAGTCCTAAAGGCCCCAGAACATAAACGTAAAGCTGTGTGGTGGATGGTGTTCAGAGTCTGAAGAGCAGATTTTCTTGCTGAACCATACACCACGCAGCCGTAGTCCAATTTAGATCGTATTAAAGTTCTATATATTTTCAAAAGACAAGTACGATCAGATCCCCATGATAATTTCGATAAAACTCTTAATATGTTGAGGGCCTTTTCGCAACGTTTGCGTAGATTTAAAATATGCGGTTGAAAAGTCAACTTCTTGTCAAAAATGATACCTAAAAATTTAAAATTGTCCACAACATTAATTAAAATATCTTTGAAAAATATTTCAGGGTCAAGATGAAGATTTCGCTTTCTGCAAAAATGAACACAAGCGGTTTTAGAAGGTGAGAAACTGAAACCATTTTCATAAGTCCAATGAGTGATTTTGTTAACTGCCTGTTGAAGTTGTCTCTCTATTAAACGAATGTCTTTAGCTGCGCATGAAATTTGCAGATCGTCAACGTAAATAAGACCCTTAACTGATGGAGGCAATTGAGAAACAATGTTGTTAATTTTTAAAATAAATAGAGTCACACTTATATAAAACACTGCCTTGTGGTACTCCCTCCTCAGCTTGTCAGGGCTATTGGACGGTAGTTAGAAGGATTCTTGGGGTCTTTATTTGGTTTCAGTATGGGTATAACATTAGCATACCTCCATGACTGCGGAAAAGTGTGTTCGGTCCAAATTCTATTGTAAAATTTGAGGAGATGATTTAGAGAACTATTTGAAAGATGTTTGAGCATGATGTAACTGATATTATCTGGGCCAGGAGTTGATTTGTGGACTAAGGATAAAGCTTTTATCATTTCCAGAAAAGTAAAGTCACAATTATATGATAATATACTGTTTGAAGTAAAATTAATTTTATTCTTCTCAGACGCAATTTTGAGTTTTTTAAAACTTTCAGGGTAGTTAGTGGAGCTGGATATTTCAGAAAGGCATGAAGCAATTGCGTTTGCTATATCTTTGGGTGCTGATAGTACTTGGTTATTGCATTCTAGAATCGGAATTTGTCTATTGGGGTAAACACCGGAAATTCTTTTAATTCGGTTCCATAATTGTTTACTAGTGACTTTACTATTTATACTATTGATATAATTCATCCAAGAATCCCTCTTACTCCGTCGTTGTATTTTTCGAAAGGCCGCTTTTGTTTTTTTATAAAAAATATAGTTTTCACTTGTTGGATATCTATTAAAAATATTCCAGGCTTTCCTCTGTTTCCGATAGGCATCGCTACATTCGTCATTCCACCAAGGTTTCTTTTGTTTTTTAGGCGCATTTCTGACTTTTTTAATTGAGGCGTCAGCACTTGCTATAATTATATCTGTTATTTTAAAAGTTACTTCATTGATGTCACCAATTTCTACTATGTTAGAAATATCTGCGAGGCTAGTAAAGAGTGGCCAGTTGGCAGTTTCAAAGATGTAGTTAGTTTGGCTGACAGAGTGAGGTTGGTATTGTGGCCTTCATATTTTAGTTTAATAGGATAATGGTCACTATTGTAAAGGTAAGAATCCACAGAAAAGGTCCAAAATGGTAAAATTGAAGGAGTGCAAATTGCCAGATCTATTGAATGGTAAGTAAGTGAAGGTGAATGAAAGTAGGTAGGTTGGCCGTTATTCATAATACATAAATCATTGTCTGTTATTATTTTTTCAATTTGTTTGCCTCTATTATTAATGTCTGAACTGCCCCAAAGAATATGATGGCCATTTAGGTCACCAAGTATAATGAATGGTTGCGGAAGTTGATCTATCAAATTATTTAATTCAGAAGTGGCGACATGGGTGTTAGGAGGTAAGTATAAATTGCATATTGTAATTAAGATATTGACATGAAGTCTTACAGCAACAGCTTGCAGATTTGTTTTAAGATTAATTTGAGTGACTGGAAAGTCATGGGAGGCAAGCAAAGCAACACCTCCACATGCTCTTTGACCATCATCGTAATCTTTTCTGAATATTGTGAAGTAGGGAATGTTGGTGGAATCAGTGCTTCTTAAGTAGGTCTCCTGGAGGGCGATAGCAGCTGGCTTGTGATTGTTTATGATGTGTTTTAAATCATCAATTTTTTGTCGAAAACCCCGGCAGTTCCAGGAAAGAAAGGAAGCCATAAAAATAACGGATAAAAGAAAAGAGAAAACTACTTGTGTTTTCTCGTCCTAGGACGAGATCTGTCTTGCCGAAGATCCTTCTTGGACTTGGGTGGCGAAGTCTCCAAGCCATCACTCTCTACAGATGAAATATCGCTTTCAGTGTTATATAGATTTATGAGGTCGTTGGTGGAAGGATTAGTTATCAAGTTTCTGGATGTAACATCAGGCTGAAGAGAGGTTTGAGAAGTACTTTTAGCTATTTTGATATTACTTTGTTCAGATGATATGGCTCTTTTTAAAGAAGTATTGATAGATCGATTTGGTTGATTTATCTGTTTTGTATTGGATGAGGTTGTAGCTGATGCTTTAGAGAAAAGAGGCGTTATAGGTTGGTTCATTGAAGTTTTATGTTGGGCAGATGGCTTAAAAATAGTTACATCGGTTTGAGTTCCGTTAGTTTTGAAAGTTTTTTTTACTATTGAAGAGTAAGAAATTCCAGGTTTTGGGGTGCGATCATTTATAATTTTTCGGGCCTCCGGAAATGAAATGTTTTGTTGAACTTTTATTGTTTGAATTTCTTTTTCAATTTGAAATTTAGGGCAAGACCTGGCAAAAGCTGGATGATCACCTTTGCAGTTTGCACAGCAAAGGGATGATGATGCACAGATATCGGTCTTATGATCAATACTGGAGCATTTTGCACAGGTCTCTTTGCCACGGCAAGCCATGAAAGAGTGACCGAATCTTTGGCATTTGAAACAACGAACAGGATTAGGTATGAAAGGTCGGACTGGGCAATTTATATAAGCTATTTTTACGTGTTTTGGTAGACTTGGGGTATTGAAAGTAAGTATTAAATGTTTGGTGGGTATTTTTTGGCCGTTTCTTTGAATAGTTATTCTTCTGACATTTGATACGTATTGTTGGGATAGGGATTCAAGGATGTCTTGTTCGGTGTCATGTACTAAATCAGATTCGGATATAACGCCTCTTGATGAGTTCAATGTTTTATGTGGTGCAACAGTCACTGCTATTGGGCCAATGAATTTTATTTTTTGTATATTTGAAGCCTGCGTTCTATTTGAAACTTCTACAAGTATATCTCCTGCTAGAGTTTTTTTAATGTTTTTTGTTTCCCCAATCATACCTAATATAGTTTTGTGAAGTAAAATTGCTGATATTGTTTTCAGATTTCCTTCATTACTTTTAATAATAAAAAAATTTTGTACTGATGTATTTTGTTCATTGTTTTCGTTTGTAAGGTGCTCCACTGAAGGAGAAGTAGGTTTTTGATTTTCCATGTTTAATAATTAAATATTCAGTCCCCGGCGGCACCACCCACCATGGAGTCCAACGAGGGGATACAGGTTAATGTACCGGTGCTAACCAGGGACTATACGAACCCCACTCAGCTCTATGACTGCCCTAAGGAGCTAGTTGGTGAGCGGGTCCTTAGCCCAAGCAGGGTATACCCACCAGCCGATTAATGTACTGGGACCAAAGTACACTTCCTGTTTGTTCGAAGCAGGAGCCGAAGCAATGTATTGGGGCGTTATGTTGTCCCTCAATCACCAGGATCACCCTTTCCGAAGACACAGGTCTCCACGCACGGCAAACACGTGGGTGATATAATCCCCAAGAGGAGCTGAAAGCACAGACTGGCGAACAGCTTCTCAAGGGGAGCCCTCACCTCCGAAAAGGCAACCACAATGAGGGAGGAAGAAAAAGCAAAAAGCAGAAGCGTAGAGGAGGAGAAAAACGAATGGGAGAAAAGGTCACTCAGGTACCCCGGGGTTGTGAAGCCCGTACAAACCTAAAGAAGGTATGCCCCTGGGGGCATATCATGAAGTAAGAAAAAAAAGCTACCCCTCAGATAGTCGGAGAGGGAAAAAAAAGCTAAACCATCCTCTCTCTCGTGGCAGGAGGTCTTATGCGAGAGATATGAATACTAGATATAACTCTGTAAGGTTATCAACCCACCTCCCGCAAAGCGATATGGTATAAAACCTGGGAGCTATCCTCCGGAGGAAGCATTCAGTTCTCTGTTGGCTTGTGGCGTTGGATACCTTTGCTAATAAGTAAATATGTCTTTTCCTTCTCCTCATTCTTTGAAATGTTTATGTGTTCGAAAAGTTGTTGATTCGATACAATTTTACTATGATATTCATACTTTGAATATACCATTCACACTTGTTCAAATCCTTTCACAAACATGGTTTTTGGAAAAACCTTTTAAATGGAATAAATTATTAGAATTCGATCGGACTCCAGTTTGCAGTTGAATCGCAGTGTATGGTGCTTCTACAGGATTTTCAACGCGTGAGAGCAACGCAGAAAGAACATATCATGAAGTAAGAAAAAAAAGCTACCCCTCAGATAGTCGGAGAGGGAAAAAAAAGCTAAACCATCCTCTCTCTCGTGGCAGGAGGTCTTATGCGAGAGATATGAATACTAGATATAACTCTGTAAGGTTATCAACCCACCTCCCGCAAAGCGATATGGTATAAAACCTGTGAGCTATCCTCCGGAGGAAGCATTCAGTTCTCTGTTGGCTTGTGGCGTTGGATACCTTTGCTAATAAGTAAATATGTCTTTTCCTTCTCCTCATTCTTTGAAATGTTTATGTGTTCGAAAAGTTGTTGATTCGATACAATTTTACTATGATATTCATACTTTGAATATACCATTCACACTTGTTCAAATCCTTTCACAAACATGGTTTTTGGAAAAACCTTTTAAATGGAATAAATTATTAGAATTCGATCGGACTCCAGTTTGCAGTTGAATCGCAGTGTATGGTGCTTCTACAGGATTTTCAACGCGTGAGAGCAACGCAGAAAGAACATATCATGAAGTAAGAAAAAAAAGCTACCCCTCAGATAGTCGGAGAGGGAAAAAAAAGCTAAACCATCCTCTCTCTCGTGGCAGGAGGTCTTATGCGAGAGATATGAATACTAGATATAACTCTGTAAGGTTATCAACCCACCTCCCGCAAAGCGATATGGTATAAAACCTGTGAGCTATCCTCCGGAGGAAGCATTCAGTTCTCTGTTGGCTTGTGGCGTTGGATACCTTTGCTAATAAGTAAATATGTCTTTTCCTTCTCCTCATTCTTTGAAATGTTTATGTGTTCGAAAAGTTGTTGATTCGATACAATTTTACTATGATATTCATATTTGAATATACCTTTCACACTTGTTCAAATCATTTCACAAACATGGTTTTTGGAAAAACCTTTTAAATGGAATAAATTATTAGAATTCGATCGGACTCCAGTTTGCAGTTGAATCGCAGTGTATGGTGCTTCTACAGGATTTTCAACGCGTGAGAGCAACGCAAAAAGAACATATCATGAAGTAAGAAAAAAAAGCTACCAATCAGATAGTCGGAGAGGGAAAAAAAGCTAAACCATCCTCTCTCTCTCGTGGCAGGAGGTCTTATGCGAGAGATATGAATACTAGATATAACTCTGTAAGGTTATCAACCCACCTCCCGCAAAGCGATATGGTATAAAACCTGTGAGCTATCCTCCGGAGGAAGCATTCAGTTCTCTGTTGGCTTGTGGCGTTGGATACCTTTGCTAATAAGTAAATATGTCTTTTCCTTCTCCTCATTCTTTGAAATGTTTATGTGTTCGAAAAGTTGTTGATTCGATACAATTTTACTATGATATTCATACTTTGAATATACCTTTCACACTTGTTCAAATCATTTCACAAACATGGTTTTTGGAAAAACCTTTTAAATGGAATAAATTATTAGAATTCGATCGGACTCCAGTTTGCAGTTGAATCGCAGTGTATGGTGCTTCTACAGGATTTTCAACGCGTGAGAGCAACGCAGAAAGAACATATCATGAAGTAAGAAAAAAAAGCTACCCCTCAGATAGTCGGAGAGGGAAAAAAAAGCTAAACCATCCTCTCTCTCGTGGCAGGAGGTCTTATGCGAGAGATATGAATACTAGATATAACTCTGTAAGGTTATCAACCCACCTCCCGCAAAGCGATATGGTATAAAACCTGTGAGCTATCCTCCGGAGGAAGCATTCAGTTCTCTGTTGGCTTGTGGCGTTGGATACCTTTGCTAATAAGTAAATATGTCTTTTCCTTCTCCTCATTCTTTGAAATGTTTATGTGTTCGAAAAGTTGTTGATTCGATACAATTTTACTATGATATTCATACTTTGAATATACCATTCACACTTGTTCAAATCCTTTCACAAACATGGTTTTTGGAAAAACCTTTTAAATGGAATAAATTATTAGAATTCGATCGGACTCCAGTTTGCAGTTGAATCGCAGTGTATGGTGCTTCTACAGGATTTTCAACGCGTGAGAGCAACGCAGAAAGAACATATCATGGATTGGATTGGATTTGGTTTTATGGCATTGAATCCTCTTGGGACATATTATGCCAAACTCAAGATAAAAAGTTTAGTATATATAGTATATTAATGAAATAGAATGAGTGATGTCATAATAAAATGAGAACTATATAAAATTATACGTGATATATAAAACCAATGTCATATAAGAAGTTAAAAATATTTGGATGAGGATTCTCTCCAACCATGTCTTCTAAAACCAAAGTATACGAATTAAAATGTTTAAGTCGTTGACTATTAAAATGAGAACATTCTATTAAAATATGTTTTACCGTTAGTGGACAAATACAATGATTACAAATAGGATGATCTTCTCCTAGGAGGAGGTGTCTGTGGGTGATCCTAGTATGTCCAATACGGAGGCGCGTCATTATTACTTGCTGCCTTCTTAAAGGTAGCGATTTCCAGTTAGATATACTTGGTTTGATAGCGTGAAGTTTATTCTCCGACTGTTCGTTCCATTCTTTCTGCCATTTGTCTTCTAAAAATGTGTAAATGAAAGGTTTTATGTCACGATAAGGGATAGTATGATTAAAATTATTTACGGCCGATTTGGCGGCTTTGTCAGCAATTTCATTTCCCGATATCCCAACATGAGATGGGATCCAACAGAATAACAAGTTAAAATTTTTGGATGAAAGATGATAAATTTTTTTCAGTGACTCTAAAACAATGGGATGACTGTCATGATCAGGATGTTTCAATGACTCTAAAACGCTTAATGAATCAGTGAAAATGATATATTTTTTATGAACATGATCAGTAATGTTTTCTAATGCTTTATATATGGCCATGATTTCAGAGGTAAAAACAGAACATGAAGAATGAAGTTTAAAACTGTGAACAGAGTTATTAATAGTGAACGCAGCTCCAACATAGTTTGCCCTTTTAGATCCGTCCGTATAAATATGTATAAAATTAGAGTATTGTTCTATGTGCTTTTGAAACAGTTGTTTGTAAATAATATCAGAGGTATCTGCTTTATAAAAATCTTGGAAAGGGTTTTGATATTCAAAATCATGATTAAACCAAGGAGAGAAATAATAAAGTTTTTTCTGGAAGACGTCAAATGAAGAAATTTCGGATGCGTCCATTAAATCCAGCATTCTTAAATGAAATGTAGGGATGAAAGATGTTTTTGCTTGATAAAGGCGTTTCAAATATGGACTGTGATGAATGGTATGCAATGGGTGATGAGGTAGTGAGGAAATTCTAAAATAATATTCTAAGGACAACAACTGTCGCCTTAGGTCCAGGGAAGGTTCATAAGAGTCTACATACAAGCTGTTCACGGGTGAAGTCCTAAAGGCCCCAGAACATAAACGTAAAGCTGTGTGGTGGATAGTGTTCAGTGTTTGTAGAGCAGATTTTCTGGCCGAACCATACACCACGCAGCCGTAATCTAATTTTGATCGTATTAATGCTCTATATATTTTTAAAAGACAATTCCGATCACAGATCCCCATGATAACTTAGATAAAACTCTTAATATGTTGAGGGCCTTTTCGCAGCGTTTGCGTAAATTTAAAATATGCGGTTGAAAAGTCAACTTCTTGTCAAATATGATACCTAAAAATTTAAAATTGTCCACAACATTAATTAAAATATCTTTGAAAAATATTTCAGGGTCAAGATAAAGATTTGGTTTTTTGCAGAAATGAACGCATGCAGTTTTCGACGGTGAAAAACTGAATCCATTTTCATTTGTCCAATTAGTTATTTTGTTAACGGCCTGTTGTAGTTGTCTCTCTATTAAACGAATGTCTTTAGCTGCGCATGAAATTTGGAGATCGTCAACGTAAATAAGGCCCTTGACAGATGGAGGCAATTGAGAAACAATATTGTTAATTTTTAAAATGAATAAAGTTACACTTAAAACACTGCCTTGTGGTACTCCTTCCTCTTGTATAAAAACATCCGAGAAAATAGATCCAATCCTTACCTTAAAATACCTTATTTCTAAAAAATTTTGAATAAAAATCGGCAGATTTCCTCTTATATCATTATTAAAAATATCCTTTAAAATTCCATGACGCCATGTACGATCGTAGGCCTTTTCGATATCGAAAAAAATCGAAACGAGATGCTTATTTTGCACAAAAGCGTTACGTATTTCGGTCTCGAGAGCTACTAAGTTGTCAATAGTTGATCGACATTTTCTAAAACCACTTTGAAGTGGAGAGAGACATTTTTCTTTTTCTAAAATATAAATTAATCTCGCGTTGACCATCTTTTCTAAAATTTTGCATAGGCAGCTTGTCAGGGCTATTGGACGGTAGTTAGAAGGATTCTTGGGGTCTTTATTTGGTTTCAGTATGGGTATAACATTAGCATACCTCCATGACTGCGGAAAAGTGTGTTCGGTCCAAATTCTATTGTAAAATTTGAGGAGATGATTTAGAGAACTATTTGAAAGATGTTTGAGCATGATGTAACTGATATTATCTGGGCCAGGAGTTGATTTGTGGACTAAGGATAAAGCTTTTATCATTTCCAGAAAAGTAAAGTCACAATTATATGATAATATACTGTTTGAAGTAAAATTAATTTTATTCTTCTCAGACGCAATTTTGAGTTTTTTTAAACTTTCAGGGTAGTTAGTGGAGCTGGATATTTCAGAAAGGCATGAAGCAATTGCGTTTGCTATATCTTTGGGTGCTGATAGTACTTGGTTATTGCATTCTAGAATCGGAATTTGTCTATTGGGGTAAACACCGGAAATTCTTTTAATTCGGTTCCATAATTGTTTACTAGTGACTTTACTATTTATACTATTGATATAATTCATCCAAGAATCCCTCTTACTCCGTCGTTGTATTTTTCGAAAGGCCGCTTTTGTTTTTTTATAAAAAATATAGTTTTCACTTGTTGGATATCTATTAAAAATATTCCAGGCTTTCCTCTGTTTCCGATAGGCATCGCTACATTCGTCATTCCACCAAGGTTTCTTTTGTTTTTTAGGCGCATTTCTGACTTTTTTAATTGAGGCGTCAGCACTTGCTATAATTATATCTGTTATTTTAAAAGTTACTTCATTGATGTCACCAATTTCTACTATGTTAGAAATATCTGCGAGGCTAGTAAAGAGTGGCCAGATGGCAGTTTCAAAGATGTAGTTAGTTTGGCTGACAGAGTGAGGTTGGTATTGTGGCCTTCATATTTTAGTTTAATAGGATAATGGTCACTATTGTAAAGGTAAGAATCCACAGAAAAGGTCCAAAATGGTAAAATTGAAGGAGTGCAAATTGCCAGATCTATTGAATGGTAAGTAAGTGAAGGTGAATGAAAGTAGGTAGGTTGGCCGTTATTCATAATACATAAATCATTGTCTGTTATTATTTTTTCAATTTGTTTGCCTCTATTATTAATGTCTGAACTGCCCCAAAGAATATGATGGCCATTTAGGTCACCAAGTATAATGAATGGTTGCGGAAGTTGATCTATCAAATTATTTAATTCAGAAGTGGCGACATGGGTGTTAGGAGGTAAGTATAAATTGCATATTGTAATTAAGATATTGACATGAAGTCTTACAGCAACAGCTTGCAGATTTGTTTTAAGATTAATTTGAGTGACTGGAAAGTCATCGGAGGCAAGCAAAGCAACACCTCCACATGCTCTTTGACCATCATCGTAATCTTTTCTGAATATTGTGAAGTAGGGAATGTTGGTGGAATCAGTGCTTCTTAAATAGGTCTCCTGGAGGGCGATAGCAGCTGGCTTGTGATTGTTTATGATGTGTTTTAAATCATCAATTTTTTGTCGAAAACCCCGGCAGTTCCAGGAAAGAAAGGAAGCCATAAAAATAACGGATAAAAGAAAAGAGAAAACTACTTGTGTTTTCTCGTCCTAGGACGAGATCTGTCTTGCCGAAGATCCTTCTTGGACTTGGGTGGCGAAGTCTCCAAGCCATCACTCTCTACAGATGAAATATCGCTTTCAGTGTTATATAGATTTATGAGGTCGTTGGTGGAAGGATTAGTTATCAAGTTTCTGGATGTAACATCAGGCTGAAGAGAGGTTTGAGAAGTACTTTTAGCTATTTTGATATTACTTTGTTCAGATGATATGGCTCTTTTTAAAGAAGTATTGATAGATCGATTTGGTTGATTTATCTGTTTTGTATTGGATGAGGTTGTAGCTGATGCTTTAGAGAAAAGAGGCGTTATAGGTTGGTTCATTGAAGTTTTATGTTGGGCAGATGGCTTAAAAATAGTTACATCGGTTTGAGTTCCGTTAGTTTTGAAAGTTTTTTTTACTATTGAAGAGTAAGAAATTCCAGGTTTTGGGGTGCGATCATTTATAATTTTTCGGGCCTCCGGAAATGAAATGTTTTGTTGAACTTTTATTGTTTGAATTTCTTTTTCAATTTGAAATTTAGGGCAAGACCTGGCAAAAGCTGGATGATCACCTTTGCAGTTTGCACAGCAAAGGGATGATGATGCACAGATATCGGTCTTATGATCAATACTGGAGCATTTTGCACAGGTCTCTTTGCCACGGCAAGCCATGAAAGAGTGACCGAATCTTTGGCATTTGAAACAACGAACAGGATTAGGTATGAAAGGTCGGACTGGGCAATTTATATAAGCTATTTTTACGTGTTTTGGTAGACTTGGGGTATTGAAAGTAAGTATTAAATGTTTGGTGGGTATTTTTTGGCCGTTTCTTTGAATAGTTATTCTTCTGACATTTGATACGTATTGTTGGGATAGGGATTCAAGGATGTCTTGTTCGGTGTCATGTACTAAATCAGATTCGGATATAACGCCTCTTGATGAGTTCAATGTTTTATGTGGTGCAACAGTCACTGCTATTGGGCCAATGAATTTTATTTTTTGTATATTTGAAGCCTGCGTTCTATTTGAAACTTCTACAAGTATATCTCCTGCTAGAGTTTTTTTAATGTTTTTTGTTTCCCCAATCATACCTAATATAGTTTTGTGAAGTAAAATTGCTGATATTGTTTTCAGATTTCCTTCATTACTTTTAATAATAAAAAAATTTTGTACTGATGTATTTTGTTCATTGTTTTCGTTTGTAAGGTGCTCCACTGAAGGAGAAGTAGGTTTTTGATTTTCCATGTTTAATAATTAAATATTCAGTCCCCGGCGGCACCACCCACCATGGAGTCCAACGAGGGGATACAGGTTAATGTACCGGTGCTAACCAGGGACTATACGAACCCCACTCAGCTCTATGACTGCCCTAAGGAGCTAGTTGGTGAGCGGGTCCTTAGCCCAAGCAGGGTATACCCACCAGCCGATTAATGTACTGGGACCAAAGTACACTTCCTGTTTGTTCGAAGCAGGAGCCGAAGCAATGTATTGGGGCGTTATGTTGTCCCTCAATCACCAGGATCACCCTTTCCGAAGACACAGGTCTCCACGCACGGCAAACACGTGGGTGATATAATCCCCAAGAGGAGCTGAAAGCACAGACTGGCGAACAGCTTCTCAAGGGGAGCCCTCACCTCCGAAAAGGCAACCACAATGAGGGAGGAAGAAAAAGCAAAAAGCAGAAGCGTAGAGGAGGAGAAAAACGAATGGGAGAAAAGGTCACTCAGGTACCCCGGGGTTGTGAAGCCCGTACAAACCTAAAGAAGGTATGCCCCTGGGGGCATATCATGAAGTAAGAAAAAAAAGCTACCCCTCAGATAGTCGGAGAGGGAAAAAAAGCTAAACCATCCTCTCTCTCGTGGCAGGAGGTCTTATGCGAGAGATATGAATACTAGATATAACTCTGTAAGGTTATCAACCCACCTCCCGCAAAGCGATATGGTATAAAACCTGTGAGCTATCCTCCGGAGGAAGCATTCAGTTCTCTGTTGGCTTGTGGCGTTGGATACCTTTGCTAATAAGTAAATATGTCTTTTCCTTCTCCTCATTCTTTGAAATGTTTATGTGTTCGAAAAGTTGTTGATTCGATACAATTTTACTATGATATTCATACTTTGAATATACCTTTCACACTTGTTCAAATCATTTCACAAACATGGTTTTTGGAAAAACCTTTTAAATGGAATAAATTATTAGAATTCGATCGGACTCCAGTTTGCAGTTGAATCGCAGTGTATGGTGCTTCTACAGGATTTTCAACGCGTGAGAGCAACGCAAAAAGAACATATCATGAAGTAAGAAAAAAAAGCTACCAATCAGATAGTCGGAGAGGGGAAAAAAGCTAAACCATCCTCTCTCTCTCGTGGCAGGAGGTCTTATGCGAGAGATATGAATACTAGATATAACTCTGTAAGGTTATCAACCCACCTCCCGCAAAGCGATATGGTATAAAACCTGTGAGCTATCCTCCGGAGGAAGCATTCAGTTCTCTGTTGGCTTGTGGCGTTGGATACCTTTGCTAATAAGTAAATATGTCTTTTCCTTCTCCTCATTCTTTGAAATGTTTATGTGTTCGAAAAGTTGTTGATTCGATACAATTTTACTATGATATTCATACTTTGAATATACCTTTCACACTTGTTCAAATCATTTCACAAACATGGTTTTTGGAAAAACCTTTTAAATGGAATAAATTATTAGAATTCGATCGGACTCCAGTTTGCAGTTGAATCGCAGTGTATGGTGCTTCTACAGGATTTTCAACGCGTGAGAGCAACGCAGAAAGAACATATTATGAAGTAAGAAAAAAAAGCTACCCCTCAGATAGTCGGAGAGGGGAAAAAAAGCTAAACCATCCTCTCTCTCGTGGCAGGAGGTCTTATGCGAGAGATATGAATACTAGATATAACTCTGTAAGGTTATCAACCCACCTCCCGCAAAGCGATATGGTATAAAACCTGTGAGCTATCCTCCGGAGGAAGCATTCAGTTCTCTGTTGGCTTGTGGCGTTGGATACCTTTGCTAATAAGTAAATATGTCTTTTCCTTCTCCTCATTCTTTGAAATGTTTATGTGTTCGAAAAGTTGTTGATTCGATACAATTTTACTATGATATTCATACTTTGAATATACCATTCACACTTGTTCAAATCCTTTCACAAACATGGTTTTTGGAAAAACCTTTTAAATGGAATAAATTATTAGAATTCGATCGGACTCCAGTATGCAGTTGAATCGCAGTGTATGGTGCTTCTACAGGATTTTCAACGCGTGAGAGCAACGCAGAAAGAACATATCATGAAGTAAGAAAAAAAAGCTACCCCTCAGATAGTCGGAGAGGGAAAAAAAGCTAAACCATCCTCTCTCTCGTGGCAGGAGGTCTTATGCGAGAGATATGAATACTAGATATAACTCTGTAAGGTTATCAACCCACCTCCCGCAAAGCGATATGGTATAAAACCTGTGAGCTATCCTCCGGAGGAAGCATTCAGTTCTCTGTTGGCTTGTGGCGTTGGATACCTTTGCTAATAAGTAAATATGTCTTTTCCTTCTCCTCATTCTTTGAAATGTTTATGTGTTCGAAAAGTTGTTGATTCGATACAATTTTACTATGATATTCATACTTTGAATATACCTTTCACACTTGTTCAAATCATTTCACAAACATGGTTTTTGGAAAAACCTTTTAAATGGAATAAATTATTAGAATTCGATCGGACTCCAGTTTGCAGTTGAATCGCAGTGTATGGTGCTTCTACAGGATTTTCAACGCGTGAGAGCAACGCAAAAAGAACATATCATGAAGTAAGAAAAAAAAGCTACCAATCAGATAGTCGGAGAGGGGAAAAAAGCTAAACCATCCTCTCTCTCTCGTGGCAGGAGGTCTTATGCGAGAGATATGAATACTAGATATAACTCTGTAAGGTTATCAACCCACCTCCCGCAAAGCGATATGGTATAAAACCTGTGAGCTATCCTCCGGAGGAAGCATTCAGTTCTCTGTTGGCTTGTGGCGTTGGATACCTTTGCTAATAAGTAAATATGTCTTTTCCTTCTCCTCATTCTTTGAAATGTTTATGTGTTCGAAAAGTTGTTGATTCGATACAATTTTACTATGATATTCATACTTTGAATATACCTTTCACACTTGTTCAAATCATTTCACAAACATGGTTTTTGGAAAAACCTTTTAAATGGAATAAATTATTAGAATTCGATCGGACTCCAGTTTGCAGTTGAATCGCAGTGTATGGTGCTTCTACAGGATTTTCAACGCGTGAGAGCAACGCAGAAAGAACATATTATGAAGTAAGAAAAAAAAGCTACCCCTCAGATAGTCGGAGAGGGGAAAAAAAGCTAAACCATCCTCTCTCTCGTGGCAGGAGGTCTTATGCGAGAGATATGAATACTAGATATAACTCTGTAAGGTTATCAACTCACCTCCCGCAAAGCGATATGGTATAAAACCTGTGAGCTATCCTCCGGAGGAAGCATTCAGTTCTCTGTTGGCTTGTGGCGTTGGATACCTTTGCTAATAAGTAAATATGTCTTTTCCTTCTCCTCATTCTTTGAAATGTTTATGTGTTCGAAAAGTTGTTGATTCGATACAATTTTACTATGATATTCATACTTTGAATATACCATTCACACTTGTTCAAATCCTTTCACAAACATGGTTTTTGGAAAAACCTTTTAAATGGAATAAATTATTAGAATTCGATCGGACTCCAGTATGCAGTTGAATCGCAGTGTATGGTGCTTCTACAGGATTTTCAACGCGTGAGAGCAACGCAGAAAGAACATATCATGAAGTAAGAAAAAAAAGCTACCCCTCAGATAGTCGGAGAGGGAAAAAAAGCTAAACCATCCTCTCTCGTGGCAGGAGGTCTTATGCGAGAGATATGAATACTAGATATAACTCTGTAAGGTTATCAACCCACCTCCCGCAAAGCGATATGGTATAAAACCTGTGAGCTATCCTCCGGAGGAAGCATTCAGTTCTCTGTTGGCTTGTGGCGTTGGATACCTTTGCTAATAAGTAAATATGTCTTTTCCTTCTCCTCATTCTTTGAAATGTTTATGTGTTCGAAAAGTTGTTGATTCGATACAATTTTACTATGATATTCATACTTTGAATATACCTTTCACACTTGTTCAAATCATTTCACAAACATGGTTTTTGGAAAAACCTTTTAAATGGAATCAATTATTAGAATTCGATCGGACTCCAGTTTGCAGTTGAATCGCAGTGTATGGTGCTTCTACAGGATTTTCAACGCGTGAGAGCAACGCAAAAAGAACATATCATGAAGTAAGAAAAAAAAGCTACCAATCAGATAGTCGGAGAGGGGAAAAAAGCTAAACCATCCTCTCTCTCTCGTGGCAGGAGGTCTTATGCGAGAGATATGAATACTAGATATAACTCTGTAAGGTTATCAACCCACCTCCCGCAAAGCGATATGGTATAAAACCTGTGAGCTATCCTCCGGAGGAAGCATTCAGTTCTCTGTTGGCTTGTGGCGTTGGATACCTTTGCTAATAAGTAAATATGTCTTTTCCTTCTCCTCATTCTTTGAAATGTTTATGTGTTCGAAAAGTTGTTGATTCGATACAATTTTACTATGATATTCATACTTTGAATATACCTTTCACACTTGTTCAAATCATTTCACAAACATGGTTTTTGGAAAAACCTTTTAAATGGAATAAATTATTAGAATTCGATCGGACTCCAGTTTGCAGTTGAATCGCAGTGTATGGTGCTTCTACAGGATTTTCAACGCGTGAGAGCAACGCAGAAAGAACATATTATGAAGTAAGAAAAAAAAGCTACCCCTCAGATAGTCGGAGAGGGGAAAAAAAGCTAAACCATCCTCTCTCTCGTGGCAGGAGGTCTTATGCGAGAGATATGAATACTAGATATAACTCTGTAAGGTTATCAACCCACCTCCCGCAAAGCGATATGGTATAAAACCTGTGAGCTATCCTCCGGAGGAAGCATTCAGTTCTCTGTTGGCTTGTGGCGTTGGATACCTTTGCTAATAAGTAAATATGTCTTTTCCTTCTCCTCATTCTTTGAAATGTTTATGTGTTCGAAAAGTTGTTGATTCGATACAATTTTACTATGATATTCATACTTTGAATATACCTTTCACACTTGTTCAAATCATTTCACAAACATGGTTTTTGGAAAAACCTTTTAAATGGAATAAATTATTAGAATTCGATCGGACTCCAGTTTGCAGTTGAATCGCAGTGTATGGTGCTTCTACAGGATTTTCAACGCGTGAGAGCAACGCAGAAAGAACATATTATGAAGTAAGAAAAAAAAGCTACCCCTCAGATAGTCGGAGAGGGGAAAAAAAGCTAAACCATCCTCTCTCTCTCGTGGCAGGAGGTCTTATGCGAGAGATATGAATACTAGATATAACTCTGTAAGGTTATCAACCCACCTCCCGCAAAGCGATATGGTATAAAACCTGTGAGCTATCCTCCGGAGGAAGCATTCAGTTCTCTGTTGGCTTGTGGCGTTGGATACCTTTGCTAATAAGTAAATATGTCTTTTCCTTCTCCTCATTCTTTGAAATGTTTATGTGTTCGAAAAGTTGTTGATTCGATACAATTTTACTATGATATTCATACTTTGAATATACCTTTCACACTTGTTCAAATCATTTCACAAACATGGTTTTTGGAAAAACCTTTTAAATGGAATAAATTATTAGAATTCGATCGGACTCCAGTTTGCAGTTGAATCGCAGTGTATGGTGCTTCTACAGGATTTTCAACGCGTGAGAGCAACGCAGAAAGAACATATTATGAAGTAAGAAAAAAAAGCTACCCCTCAGATAGTCGGAGAGGGGAAAAAAAGCTAAACCATCCTCTCTCTCGTGGCAGGAGGTCTTATGCGAGAGATATGAATACTAGATATAACTCTGTAAGGTTATCAACCCACCTCCCGCAAAGCGATATGGTATAAAACCTGTGAGCTATCCTCCGGAGGAAGCATTCAGTTCTCTGTTGGCTTGTGGCGTTGGATACCTTTGCTAATAAGTAAATATGTCTTTTCCTTCTCCTCATTCTTTGAAATGTTTATGTGTTCGAAAAGTTGTTGATTCGATACAATTTTACTATGATATTCATACTTTGAATATACCATTCACACTTGTTCAAATCCTTTCACAAACATGGTTTTTGGTTGGTTGGTTGGTTGGTTGGGGTTTTATGGCACAAGGGCCATATTTGGCCATGCTGCGCCAAACAGGTTTATTTAGTGTACGTTGTCAGTGTTGCGATATTTGAAGTAAGAGCTCAAGTCTGAAAAAACAAAACAAGCAAATTTCAAATCAAAACTGAAAAAGGTCAAATTATGAAATCTAGATGTAGTTCATAAAGCCAATGTCGGTAACGAATAAAAACAAGTTTGTGTGCGATGGATCCAGCAATAAATCCCTTAGGTTAGGGTTAGAAGCTCCGAAACGGTTTAGTCTATGATTATTAAATTTTGGGCATTCTGTTAGAATATGTTTTACGGAAAAGATAGTGTTACAGAATAAGCACAATGGGGCTGGTTCTCCGTGAAGTAAATGTCTATGAGTAAAATACGTATGTCCAATTCGAAGTCTAGTCAGTTTAACAGAAAGATCTCTTTTTAAAATATTTGGATTGAATCCCTTTACGGATGATTGAATGACGTGAAGTTTGTTTTGAGTTTCCATGTCCCACATATATTGCCACGATGTATTAACAGCATATTTTAAAACGGGGTCGATGTCATCTATGGGTATTTTCAAGTTAAGTTGCATAGTTGCTCCTTTGGCTGCCAAGTCTGCTCTCTCGTTTCCCGGGATGCCCACATGTCCAGGGATCCAACAAAGTAAAATTTCAAAGTTATCTTCTTTTAAAAGAAAAAGTCGTTTTATTGCATTTAATATAAGTGGGTGGCTATTCGTGTTAAATTTTCCAAGAGCATCTATGCAGCTTTTAGAATCCGAGTATATTATCCATTTTTTGACATTAGATGTGGATATCTGCGTTAAGGCTAAGATTATTGCGTATATTTCAGATGTAAAAACTGAACAACAACCATTTAGTTCCTGGCAATGGTAACCGTTTCTAGTACGGCCGCAGCACCAACATGATCTCCACTTTTAGATCCGTCTGTATAAGCTGTATTGTATGATAAAAAATTTTGTCTGTGGCAATAAAAGGATTGTTGATATATGAAGTCTGGTGTATAAGATTTTGTCAGTTGGGTAAAATCATGAATAATAAATACATTTCTGTCATTCCAAGGTGGAGGTGCGTTCTCTCTGTGAAATATTTCAAGGTCGTCTATATTTAAGGATATTAAAATATCACGTACTCTAAAACCAAATGAAGGAATGAACGAAGGTTTTAATGAATAGTGGCTTCCCAATTTGGGATTAGTTATATTATAAAAAAGTGGATGCGAAGGAATGGTTTTAATTTTAAAAAAGTATTTAAGGCAGAGTTTCTGACGTCTAAGCTTTAAATTGGGCTCTCCGGACATAATGTACAAACTCTGGACAGGTGATGTGCGAAATGCTCCAGTTGACAATCTGAGCCCTTGATGATGAATCGTGTCCAGAGCCTGGAGAACAGACCTGGCAGCAGATCCATAGACAATGCATCCATAATCTAGCTTCGACCGGACAAGTGCTTTGTAGATTTTTAAGAGTGAATACGAGTCAGCTCCCCAAGTAGTATTCGATAAAACTTTTAAAATATTTAGTGACTGGTTGCATTTTTGTTTAAGTAAATGAATGTGAGGACGAAAGGTTAGCCTAGAATCAAAAGTGATTCCTAAAAATTTAGTGTGGGATTCTACGGGAATGATTGATCCGTTTAGTGAAATTTCGGGGGTGAGGAATAAGCCCCGTCGTCTTGTGAAATGGACACATACTGTTTTTTGCGTGGAAAAGACGAAACCGTTTTGATTTGCCCACTCACTTATAATTCTGATAGCCGTTTGAAGCTGTCGCTCTATAAAAGGTAGGTTTATTCCAGAGCAAAAAATCTGGAAATCGTCTACGAATAGTGTTCCGTGTACATATGAAGGAAGTTGTCGAATAATGCCATTAATTTTAACAATAAAAAGAATAACGCTCAAAACACTCCCCTGAGGGACTCCTTCCTCTTGCGGAAAGTCATTGGATAAAATATCATTAATGCGTACCTGAAAAGTCCTTGTCTGTAAAAAATTTTGAATAAAAATTGGGAGATGACCCCGTAAGTCCATTTCATATAAATCTCGCATAATTCCATAACGCCATGTTCTGTCATAGGCTTTCTCCATATCGAAAAATATCGATACTAAATGTTTTTTCGTCACGAAAGCATCTCTAATTGAGGATTCGAGCAATAAAGTGTTATCTGTGGTGCTGCGACCAAAACGAAATCCGCTTTGAAAGTTAGAAAGCCGCTTTTCTGACTCTAAGATGTATATTAACCTGGAGTTGACCATCCTTTCCATTAGCTTGCAAATGCAACTTGTCAAAGCTATTGGCCTGTAGTTATTGGGATTCTTAGGGTCTTTGCAGGGTTTCGGAATTGGTATGATTATGGCCCTTCGCCAGGCCGTCGGAAAGACCTGCTCCTTCCAAATTCTATTAAAAATGAATAAAATGTGATTTAATGAGTTTTCGTTAAGATGTATTAACATGTCATAATGAATTCCGTCTGGGCCAGGTGAAGTAGGATGAGATTTTTTTAGTGCAGCTTTGAGTTCAGATATGGTAAAATCTTGATTATAAACCTTTGGTGTAGATGGCCGAAAGTCTAGTGTCCTGAGTTCTTCACGTCTTTTGTAGTTTATAAAATCAGGAGGGTAGGAACTTTCATGCGATACTCTAGAAAATGCATCTCCTAGAGTATTAGCAATCGTCTTTATGTCTGAGATGACTTGTCCATTTGATGATAAGCTTGAAATTTGTGAATGTTGAAAGTTGCCAGATATTTTTCGAACTTTGTCCCAAATGTGTTTGGATGAAATACGACTATGAATAGAGTTGATATATTTTTGCCACGAAATCCTCTGACTCTGTCTCCTAATCTTGCGTGCCTCCGCTTTCGTACGTTTAAATTCTAGCAAGTTTGCTGTCGTCGGATATCTGCGGAATTTATTCCAAGCTTTCTTTTGTAATTTGATCGCTTGGGAGCATGACTCATTCCACCATGGCTTCCAAAGCTTCGGCATCTTTCCCGATGTTTTGGGAATAGATACATTAGCCGCTTCCATGATGGTGTTAGTGATAGCCAGTATGGCATCGTCAATATTTAGGGTTTCGACCACATCGTAAGAAATATCAGCTTTCGATTGGAATAGTGTCCAATCGGCTTTGTCTAAAATAAATCGCTGAGGTCGTCTAGGAAGTGATACATCATTAAAATTATAAGTTAAAATCACCGGGAAATGATCGCTGTTATGCAGGTCGTCATCTACTTTAAAATTCCACATGGGAGCTAAAACAGGTGAACATAATGAAAGATCAAGTGTATGATAAGAACGAGTCGGTTGATGAAAATATGTGCGACTTGAGTCGTTCAAGAGACAGAGACAGTGGTCGTCAATTAATTTTTCTATTTGTTGCCCTTTATGATTAATATCGCTACTTCCCCAGAGAGGGTTATGTCCATTAAAATCACCAATGATAAAATAGGGTTGTGGGAGCTGAATAAGTAGGTCATTTAGATCTTGCTGACTGATGCAATCGTTTGGTGGAAGATAAATACAACATATAGTGATTAAAAGCTTGATTTGAATCTGGATTGCAATTGCTTGGATCCTGGTCTGTAATGGGATGATTGTAGATGGATAACTATTCATAGTCATAAGAGCAGTGCCACCAGAGGCACGAGCGCCACTGGTGTTGTCGTTTCGAATTACATTATAGTTTTTTATTTTAAAAGAATTGCCAGGGATTAAGTAAGTTTCCTGTAAGGCGAGACACATAGGGCTGTATGTGTTGATTAGGTCTTTTAAATCGTTAATATGTGCTCGAGCACCGTGACAATTCCAAGTTATGAGGTTTATGGTCATTTTTTAGGTTTTTGGTGGAGTCGAGTGCCCTTTTTAAAAAACGCTGCACTGGAGTCTACTGCTTCATCCTCCGCATCGAACTCCATGTCCGATTCGGAAGGATGGAGATCCAATAGGCTGTCTTGTTTTGGTTTATTAACAGTTTTCCGCAATTTGGCTGGTCTATTATTTTCTTTTTCTTTATTTTGTTTTACTGAATGTAAATTTGTTCGAGAAATTGAGGGCGCTGTTTTAAGACTTTGTGGCAGTTTGTTGGTAGATCTATCATTTGTTTTGTTCTTACTTGATTCTGGATTTGTGCTGCGAGTTTGAGGTTGTATATTCACTGAATGAAATCGATCTAGATTTGAATTAATTTGCGTTTCGGTATCTACTTTGTTTGAAAAACTTGTGGAGTCATCTGTTTGGGTGGCTGTTGTGTGGGTGGTTTTAGTTACAGAAGCATATGACATGTTAATTCGTGGCGAGCGAAGTTCAACTATTTTGCGGGCTTCGGGAAATGAAAGGTTTCGTGTTACTTTTATTGTTTGTATTTCTTTTTCTTTTATCCATCTTGGGCACATCCTTGAGTACGCGGCATGGTTTCCCTGGCAATTAAAACAATGTTCAGACTCGGTGCAGTCTGAACTGTCATGCCCGGGATTTGCGCAGCGTGCACAGATAGGGACAGATGCACGGCACGAGGTTTTTGCGTGCCCAAACCGCTGGCATTTAAAACACCGAACGGGATTCGGGACAAAAGCACGAACCTCGCAGCACAAGTACCCAGCTTTTACTTTTGTTGGCATAACGGGTGAGTCGAAAGTTAAAATTACATTTTTGGATGGTATATAACTGTCATTGTTTCTGAGCATTATTCTTTTAGCGGCTATTACTTTTTGGTCTTTCAATTCAAAAACGAACTCTTCTTCAGAAACCATTAACAGTTCATCAGAAGATATAACGCCTTTTGAATAGTTTAATGTTCTGTGTGGGAAAACTGTTACGTCTACTTCACCAAAATTTTTTATGTTTAATAGATTTGCAGACTGTTTAAAGGAATTGGATTCAATCAAAAGGTCTCCGGATTTTAATTTTCTTACATTTTTAACTTCACCAGCAGAGTTTTTAATATATTTTTCAATTAAAAAGGGCGACATCTTTGCTAATTTGTTAGAATCGTTATGGATTATAAGAAATTTGGGAATTGATTTTTCACAATTATTATCTTGCAAAATTCTTTCGATGTTTTCATTTTCATTTGATTTTTCATTTAAATCATGATTGTCAATTTCGTCGCACTTAGAGGTTGACGGGTTAAGGCCTCCGTCTGGCCATAAATTAGAGGATGCCATGAGGATAGATATTTGTTCGTTCTGGTGCGCCCCCGCCCGCCATGGAGCCCAACCAGGGGAGGCAGCATCCGGCAGTTGTCCAGCAACAGATCTCGGAGCTGCCTCAGAGGTCGCACCAGAATATAGTGTTACAGTGTCGAGATGGGAATCCACCGGTTCAACCAGGGCATCTCTAACTGCAACACTAACCCAAAAATTGCTTAACACAATGAAGTCCAGCACGACAGGGGGATCAATCGCCCTGACGTGGTGAACCCCAGAGATGTTAAGTGAGCCGATTGACTAGAGCGGGCTCACTCCAGCCACCCGTCTACGCAGAAGCATGGACCAAAGGGCACGCATCAGGTACCCCAGGACTCCACTTTCCCCCGATACGGGACGCCGCACACGGCAAACATGCGGGTCAGAAAAAACGTACTGACGTCTTTTTAAAAGCAACAAAATAAGAAAACAAATAAATGATAATTTTAAATAAATAAAAGTTAACGCAACTAAAATATGCATTTTATAAAACAAACCACATGTAACTAACATAGATTTTAATAACTAAAGAATGAATATAAGGTGATTTTTCAATGTAAAGATATTTAAATATAATTTCCGATTCGCAAGACGTGAAAAGTGAAAGAAAAGAGGGGGTGGGGAATAGAGTAGTGGGATGAAAATAGAGAACGATCGCTTGGGTGTCCCGGGAGCGCGACCCCCGCGTTTACCAAAGACAGTAAACCCCTGGGAAAGGAAAAGATCACTCAGGTACCCCGGGGTTGTGAAGCCCGTACAAACCTAAAGAAGGAATGCCCCTGGGGGCCAAACATGGTTTTTGGAAAAACCTTTTAAATGGAATAAATTATTAGAATTCGATCGGACTCCAGTATGCAGTTGAATCGCAGTGTATGGTGCTTCTACAGGATTTTCAACGCGTGAGAGCAACGCAGAAAGAACATATCATGAAGTAAGAAAAAAAAGCTACCCCTCAGATAGTCGGAGAGGGAAAAAAAGCTAAACCATCCTCTCTCTCGTGGCAGGAGGTCTTATGCGAGAGATATGAATACTAGATATAACTCTGTAAGGTTATCAACCCACCTCCCGCAAAGCGATATGGTATAAAACCTGTGAGCTATCCTCCGGAGGAAGCATTCAGTTCTCTGTTGGCTTGTGGCGTTGGATACCTTTGCTAATAAGTAAATATGTCTTTTCCTTCTCCTCATTCTTTGAAATGTTTATGTGTTCGAAAAGTTGTTGATTCGATACAATTTTACTATGATATTCATACTTTGAATATACCTTTCACACTTGTTCAAATCATTTCACAAACATGGTTTTTGGAAAAACCTTTTAAATGGAATAAATTATTAGAATTCGATCGGACTCCAGTTTGCAGTTGAATCGCAGTGTATGGTGCTTCTACAGGATTTTCAACGCGTGAGAGCAACGCAAAAAGAACATATCATGAAGTAAGAAAAAAAAGCTACCAATCAGATAGTCGGAGAGGGGAAAAAAGCTAAACCATCCTCTCTCTCTCGTGGCAGGAGGTCTTATGCGAGAGATATGAATACTAGATATAACTCTGTAAGGTTATCAACCCACCTCCCGCAAAGCGATATGGTATAAAACCTGTGAGCTATCCTCCGGAGGAAGCATTCAGTTCTCTGTTGGCTTGTGGCGTTGGATACCTTTGCTAATAAGTAAATATGTCTTTTCCTTCTCCTCATTCTTTGAAATGTTTATGTGTTCGAAAAGTTGTTGATTCGATACAATTTTACTATGGATTGGATTGGATTTGGTTTTATGGCATTGAGTCCTCTTGGGACATATTATGCCAAACTCAAGATAAAAAGTTTAGTATATATAGTCTATTAATAAAATAGAATGAGTGATGTCATAATAAAATGAGAACTATATAAAATTATACGTGATATATAAAACCTATGTCATATAAGAAGTTAAAAATATTTGGATGAGGATTCTCACCAATTATCTCTTCTAAAACCAATGAATAAGAATTAAAATGTTTAAGTCGTAGCCTATTAAAATGAGAACATTCTATTAAAATATGTTTTACAGTTAGTGGACAAATACAATGATTACAAATAGGATGATCTTCTCCGAGGAGGAGGTGTCTGTGGGTGATCCTAGTATGTCCAATACGGAGGCGCGTCATTATTACTTGCTGCCTTCTTAAAGGTAGCGATTTCCAGTTAGATATACTTGGTTTGATAGCGTGAAGTTTATTCTCCGACTGTTCGTTCCATTCTTTCTGCCATTTGTCTTCTAAAAATGTGCAAATGAAAGGTTTTATGTCACGATAAGGGATAGTATGATTAAAATTATTTACGGCCGATTTGGCGGCTTTGTCAGCAATTTCATTTCCCGATATCCCAACATGAGATGGGATCCAACAGAATAACAAGTTAAAATTTTTGGATGAAAGATGATAAATTTTTTTCAGTGACTCTAAAACCATGGGATGACTGTCATGATCAGGATGTTTCAATGACTCTAAAACGCTTAATGAATCAGTGAAAATGATATATTTTTTATGAACATGATCAGTAATGTTTTCTAATGCTTTATATATGGCCATGATTTCAGAGGTAAAAACAGAACATGAAGAATGAAGTTTAAAACTGTGAACAGAGTTATTAATAGTGAACGCAGCTCCAACATAGTTTGCCCTTTTAGATCCGTCCGTATAAATATGTATAAAATTAGAGTATTGTTCTATGTGCTTTTGAAACAGTTGTTTGTAAATAATATCAGAGGTATCTGCTTTATAAAAATCTTGGAAAGGGTTTTGAAATTCAAAATCATGATTAAACCAAGGAGAGAAATAATAAAGTTTTTTCTGGGTTACGACAAGTGAAGAAATTTCGGATCCGTTCAACAAATTCAGCATTCTCAAGTGGAATGTAGGAATGAAGGATGTTTTAGCTTGATAGAGGCGTATTAGATATGGACTGTGATGAATGGTATGCAATGGGTGATGAGGGGTTGATGTAATTCTAAAATAATATTCCAGGGACAATAACTGTCGCCTTAAGTCTAGGGAAGGTTCAAAAGCATCGACATACAAGCTGCTCACGGGTGAAGTCCTAAAGGCACCAGAACATAAACGTAAAGCTGCGTGGTGAATAGTGTTCAGGGTTTGAAGAGCAGATTTTCTTGCTGAACCATACACCACGCAGCCGTAATCTAATTTAGATCGAATTAAAGCTCTGTATATTTTTAAAAGACAAGCTCGATCAGATCCCCAAGATAACTTAGATAAAACCCGTAAGATGTTAAGAGCTTTTTCACAACGTTTGCGTAGATTTAAAATATGCGGTTGAAAAGTCAACTTCTTGTCAAATATGATGCCTAAAAATTTAAAATTGTCCACAACATTAATTAAAATATCTTTGAAGAATATTTCAGGGTCAAGATGAAGATTTCGTTTTCTGCAGAAATGAACGCACGCAGTTTTCGATGGTGAAAAACTGAAACCATTTTCATTTGTCCAATTAGTGATTTTATTGACTGCCTGTTGTAGTTGTCTCTCTATCAAACGAATGTCTTTAGCTGCGCATGAAATTTGAAGATCGTCAACGTAAATAAGACCTTTTACTGATGGAGGCAATTGAGAAACAATATTGTTAATTTTTAAAATAAATAAAGTAACACTTATAAAACACTGCCCTGTGGCACTCCCTCCTCTTGAATAAAAATATCCGAGAAAATAGATCCAATTCTAACCTTAAAATATCTTTTCTCTAAAAATTTTTGTATAAAAATAGGCAGATTTCCTCTTATGTCATTATTAAAAATATCCCTTAAAATCCCATGTCTCCATGTTCGGTCATAAGCCTTTTCAATATCGAAAAAAATCGAGACAAGATGCTTATTTTGCACAAAAGCGTTACGTATTTCGGTCTCGAGAGCTACTAAGTTGTCAATAGTGGATCGACATTTTCTAAAACCACTTTGAAATGGAGAGACATTTTTCTTTTTCTAAAATATAAATTAATCTCGCGTTGACCATCTTTTCCAAAATTTTGCATAGGCAGCTTGTCAGGGCTATTGGACGGTAGTTCGAAGGATTCCTGGAGTCTTTATTTGGTTTCAATATGGGAATTATATTAGCATACCTCCATGACTGCGGAAAAGTGTGCTCGGTCCAAATTCTGTTGTAAAATTTCAAGAGGTTATTTAGAGAACTATTTGATAAATGTTTAAGCATGATATAACTAATATTATCTGGCCCAGGAGTTGATTTGTAAACTAAGGATAAAGCCTTTGTCAATTCGGAAAAAGTAAACTCACAATTATATGATAATATACGGTTTGAACTGAAATTAACTTTATTCTTTTCAGATGCAATTTTAATCTTTTTAAAACTTTCAGAGTAGTTATTGGAGCTGGATAGTTCGGAAAGGCATGAACCTATTGTGTTTGCTATGTCTTTGGGTGCCGATATTATTTGGTTATTATGTTCTAGAATAGGAATTTGTCTATTGGGGTAAACACCGGAAATTCTTTTGATCCTGTTCCATAGTTGTTTACTTGTGGTCTTGCTATTTATACTGTTTACATAATTCACCCAAGAATCCCTCTTACTACGTCGTTGTATTTTTCGAAAGGCCGCTTTTGTTTTTTTATAAATAATATAAGTTTCACTAGTTGGATATCTATTGAAGATATTCCAGGACTTCCTTTGTTTCCGGTAAGCATCGCTACAATCCTCATTCCACCAAGGTTTCTTCTGTTTTTTAGGCTTATTAATAACTTTTTTAATTGAGGCGTCAGCACTATCTATAATTATGTCTGTTATTTTATTAGTAACTTCATTTATATCATCACTTTCTACCATATTAGTAAGGTCAGCGAGGCTAGTAAAGAGTGGCCAGTTGGCAGTTTGAAAGATGTAGTTAGTTTGGCTGACAAAGTGAGGTTGGCATTGACCTTCATATTTTAGTTTAATAGGATAATGGTCACTATTGTAGAGGTAAGGATCGACAGAAAAGGTCCAAAATGGTAAAATTGAAGGAGTACAAATTGCCAGATCTATTGAATGGTAAGTAAGTGAAGGTGAGTGAAAATAAGTAGGTTGGCCGTTATTCATAATACATAAATCATTATCTGTTATTATTTTTTCAATTTGTTTGCCTCTACGATTAATGTCTGAACTGCCCCAAAGAATATGATGGCCATTTAGGTCACCAAGTATAATGAATGGTTGCGGAAGTTGATCTATCAAATTATTTAATTCAGAAGTGGCGACATGGGTGTTAGGAGGCAGGTATAAATTGCATATTGTAATTAAGATATTGACATGAAGTCTTACAGCAACAGCTTGCAGATTTGTTTTAAGATTAATTTGAGTGACTGGAAAGTCATGGGAGGCAAGCAATGCAACACCTCCACATGCTCTTTGGCCTTCATCGTAATCTTTTCTAAATATACTGAAATGACGTATGTTGGTGGAATCATTGTTTCTTAAATATGTCTCTTGTAGTGCGATTGCAGCTGGCTTGTGTTTATTTATAATATCTTTTAAATCGTCAATTTTTTGTCGAAAACCCCGGCAGTTCCAGGAAAGAAAGGAAGCCATAAAAATAAAGGATAAAAGAAAAGAAAACTACTTGTGTTTTCTCGTTCTAGGACGAGATCTGTCTTGCCGAAGATCCTTCTTGGACTTGGGTGGTGAAGTATCCAAGCCATCACTCTCTACAGAGGAAATATCACTTTCGGTGTTGTAAAGATTAATAAGGTCACTCGTAGAAGGATTAGTTAATATATTTCTGGATGAAACGTCAGGTTGAAGAGAGGTTTGAGAAGTACTTTTAGCTATTTTAATATTGTTTTGTTCAGATGATATGGCTCTTTTTAAAGAAGTATTTGTAGATCGATTTGGTTGATTTATGTGTTTTGTATTTGTTGAGGTTGTAGCTGATGCTTTAGAAAAAAGAGGCGTTATAGGTTGGTTCGTTGAAGTTTTATGTTGGGCAGAAGGCTTAAAAATAGTTGCATCGGTTTGAGTTCCGTTAGTTTTGAAAGTTTTTTTTACTATTGAAGAGTACGATATTCCAGGTTTCGGGGTGCGATCATTTACAATTTTTCGGGCCTCAGGAAATGAAATATTTTGCTGTACTTTAATAGTTTGGATTTCTTTTTCAATTTGGAATTTAGGGCAAGACCTGGCAAAAGCTGGATGGTCACCTTTGCAGTTTACACAGCAAAGGGACGATGATGTACAGATATCGGTTTTATGATCAGTACTGGAGCATTTTGCACAGGTCTCTTTGCCACGGCAAGCCATGAAAGAATGACCGAATCTTTGGCATTTGAAACAACGAACTGGGTTAGGTATAAAAGGTCGAACTGGGCAATTAATATAGGCTATTTTAACATGTTTAGGTAGACTTGGTGTATTGAAAGTTAGTATTAAGTGCTTGGTGGGTATTCTTTGACCGTTTCTTTGAATAGTTATTCTTCTGACATTTGATACGTATTGTTGGGATAGGGATTCAAGGATGTCTTGTTCGGTGTCATGAACTAGGTCGGATTCAGAAATTACTCCTCGCGATGAATTTAATGTTTTGTGTGGTGTAACAGTCACTGCTATTGGGCCAATGAATTTTATTTTTTGTATATTTGAAGCCTGCGTTCTATTTGAAACTTCTACAAGTATATCTCCTGCTAGAGTTTTTTTAATGTTTTTTGTTTCCCCAATCATACCTAATATAGTTTTGTGAAGTAAAATTGCCGATATTGTTTTCAGATTTCCTTCATTACTTTTAATAATAAAAAAATTTTGTACTGATGTATTTTGTTCATTGTTTTCGTTTGTAAGGTGCTCCACTGAAGGAGAAGTAGGTTTTTGATTTTCCATGTTTAATAATTAAATATTCAGTCCCCGGCGGCACCACCCACCATGGAGTCCAACGAGGGGATACAGGTTAATGTACCGGTGCTAACCAGGGACTATACGAACCCCACTCACCTCTATGACTGCCCTAAGGAGCTAGTTGGTGAGCGGGTCCTTAGCCCAAGCAGGGTATACCCACCAGCCGATTAATGTACTGGGACCAAAGTACACTTCCTGTTTGTTCGAAGCAGGAGCCGAAGCAATGTATTGGGGCGTTATGTTGTCCCTCAATCACCAGGATCACCCTTTCCGAAGACACAGGTCTCCACGCACGGCAAACACGTGGGTGATATAATCCCCAAGAGGAGCTGAAAGCACAGACTGGCGAACAGCTTCTCAAGGGGAGCCCTCACCTCCGAAAAGGCAACCACAATGAGGGAGGAAGAAAAAGCAAAAAGCAGAAGCGTAGAGGAGGAGAACAACGAAAGGGAGGGAAGATCACTCAGGTACCCCGGGGTTGTGAAGCCCGTACAAACCTAAAGAAGGAATGCCCCTGGGGGCACAATTTTACTATGATATTCATACTTTGAATATACCTTTCACACTTGTTCAAATCATTTCACAAACATGGTTTTTGGAAAAACCTTTTAAATGGAATAAATTATTAGAATTCGATCGGACTCCAGTTTGCAGTTGAATCGCAGTGTATGGTGCTTCTACAGGATTTTCAACGCGTGAGAGCAACGCAGAAAGAACATATTATGAAGTAAGAAAAAAAAGCTACCCCTCAGATAGTCGGAGAGGGGAAAAAAAGCTAAACCATCCTCTCTCTCGTGGCAGGAGGTCTTATGCGAGAGATATGAATACTAGATATAACTCTGTAAGGTTATCAACCCACCTCCCGCAAAGCGATATGGTATAAAACCTGTGAGCTATCCTCCGGAGGAAGCATTCAGTTCTCTGTTGGCTTGTGGCGTTGGATACCTTTGCTAATAAGTAAATATGTCTTTTCCTTCTCCTCATTCTTTGAAATGTTTATGTGTTCGAAAAGTTGTTGATTCGATACAATTTTACTATGATATTCATACTTTGAATATACCATTCACACTTGTTCAAATCCTTTCACAAACATGGTTTTTGGAAAAACCTTTTAAATGGAATAAATTATTAGAATTCGATCGGACTCCAGTATGCAGTTGAATCGCAGTGTATGGTGCTTCTACAGGATTTTCAACGCGTGAGAGCAACGCAGAAAGAACATATCATGAAGTAAGAAAAAAAAGCTACCCCTCAGATAGTCGGAGAGGGAAAAAAAGCTAAACCATCCTCTCTCTCGTGGCAGGAGGTCTTATGCGAGAGATATGAATACTAGATATAACTCTGTAAGGTTATCAACCCACCTCCCGCAAAGCGATATGGTATAAAACCTGTGAGCTATCCTCCGGAGGAAGCATTCAGTTCTCTGTTGGCTTGTGGCGTTGGATACCTTTGCTAATAAGTAAATATGTCTTTTCCTTCTCCTCATTCTTTGAAATGTTTATGTGTTCGAAAAGTTGTTGATTCGATACAATTTTACTATGATATTCATACTTTGAATATACCATTCACACTTGTTCAAATCCTTTCACAAACATGGTTTTTGGAAAAACCTTTTAAATGGAATAAATTATTAGAATTCGATCGGACTCCAGTATGCAGTTGAATCGCAGTGTATGGTGCTTCTACAGGATTTTCAACGCGTGAGAGCAACGCAGAAAGAACATATCATGAAGTAAGAAAAAAAAGCTACCCCTCAGATAGTCGGAGAGGGAAAAAAAGCTAAACCATCCTCTCTCTCGTGGCAGGAGGTCTTATGCGAGAGATATGAATACTAGATATAACTCTGTAAGGTTATCAACCCACCTCCCGCAAAGCGATATGGTATAAAACCTGGGAGCTATCCTCCGGAGGAAGCATTCAGTTCTCTGTTGGCTTGTGGCGTTGGATACCTTTGCTAATAAGTAAATATGTCTTTTCCTTCTCCTCATTCTTTGAAATGTTTATGTGTTCGAAAAGATGTTGATTCGATACAATTTTACTATGATATTCATACTTTGAATATACCATTCACACTTGTTCAAATCCTTTCACAAACATGGTTTTTGGAAAAACCTTTTAAATGGAATAAATTATTAGAATTCGATCGGACTCCAGTTTGCAGTTGAATCGCAGTGTATGGTGCTTCTACAGGATTTTCAACGCGTGAGAGCAACGCAGAAAGAACATATCATAAAGTAAGAAAAAAAAGCTACCCCTCAGATAGTCGGAGAGGGAAAAAAAGCTAAACCATCCTCTCTCTCGTGGCAGGAGGTCTTATGCGAGAGATATGAATACTAGATATAACTCTGTAAGGTTCTCAACCCACCTCCCGCAAAGCGATATGGTATAAAACCTGTGAGCTATCCTCCGGAGGAAGCATTCAGTTCTCTGTTGGCTTGTGGCGTTGGATACCTTTGCTAATAAGTAAATATGTCTTTTCCATCTCCTCATTCTTTGAAATGTTTATGTGTTCGAAAAGTTGTTGATTCGATACAATTTTACTATGATATTCATACTTTGAATATACCATTCACACTTGTTCAGATCCTTTCACAAACATGTTTTTTGGAAAAACCTTTTAAATGGAATAAATTATTAGAATTCTATCGGACACCAGTTTGCAGGGATGATCGTGAATTCTTTTCTCTAGATGTATATGATAGCGGCCCTGTTGTCCCCACTTGGATTATGCGTGACATTTATGTCACTGCATGGGATTGGGAAAATTTTCGTCAGCTCCCTAGAGATTGGTATGCCTATTTGATGCGCAACCGGGGGGATTTATCACTTTTCTGTCCATATTGTATGGGATTACTATAAATGGTATAATAAAAAAGGCGGTAACGCTTTAAGGTTTTGTTTTCATTGTATGCAGGGGATACTTGATTGCGGAGAGTGGGCTGAGTTATTTGTAATTCGCGACGTAGGTTTACATCTGGAATGTGATTTACCATATAAAGTGGAGAGTGAAATAAAAAACGAAAATAATTGGTGTGATAATTGTGTACGTACTCCACTGTTTGCGGTGTTACCCGATTACCGCTGCAAAGCACTTTTTGAATACCATGAAAAGAAAACACGTGTTTGTGATTGGATTGGATTTTGGGATTTTATGGCGCAAGGTCCAAAAACGGACAAGCTGCGCCAAACGCAAGATAAAAATTATCAAAGTGAATGTAAATATAAAAGAGTTGTAATAAATGATAGATGTTAGTCTTGCGCAAGTTAATTAAAATGCCATGATCAAAACATATAGATCAAATGGTAAAAAAATATATATATAATTATAGAAAGGTATGATATAAATATGGTGATGGAAAAAAGTACTATATGAGATTTAAGAACCCAATGATACTTAAAAAA
>CANAIC010000071.1:80000-182990 GCA_947359465.1 Metellina segmentata | reverse complement strand
TTTCACGAAGAATGTATTTCGAAGTGGGTAGAAAAAAATCTCACTTGTCCGTATTGCCGATCATCCCTTCACGACCAGGACAAAAGGTTTTTTTGGATGTGTTGATGTAGAATCGCTTTTGGATTTGTTCGATGAAACATCCGATGATTTGTGGATTCAACTTTCGAATCGTTTGACTGAATTGTACCTCGATGATTCATCAACATCTGGATATGCTAGGTGTGAATTGCCCCTCGATCAGTCAGACGATTCATCAACATCTGGATCTGTTAGTTGTGAATTGCACCTCGATCATTCAGACGATTCATCAACATCTGGATCTGCTAGGTGTAGACTTTGCGATTGCAATATTTCTTCTTCTTGGTATAGTTATACATTAAGAGATTGCCAACATGCTTTTCACAAATTGTGCATTCTAGATATGTTACGGGATGAATTTGCCACCACTTGTCCAATCTGTGAAACTTCCTTCACCGAGTACGACAAAAAAATATTTCGAATATTCAAGTAGAAGTGACTCTTTGAGTTTTCTATTTTTGTTTCGAAAACTCCAGGATTCTATTTTGGAATTTCGAGGTAGTTCAAGGATACGATGATGGACCATTATTATCTCTACGATTCAGTTGTGAATGTAGTCTACACACTGGGTTCGAATGGCGTACAGAATATTTCAGAGTCAATTGATGCAACTATCGTGTATGCAAAAGACGGAAATGGTAATCCATATTACCCTTTAAATTCGAATGGAGACCAATATTATCAAGTTCGCGACGACAAACCGATATTTATAGTAGATCGTTTGGGCCAACCCGTTTACGCTCATAAGAGTGATGGTAGTGAATTTTACCCTCGGAACAAGGATAACACAGAAGATATATGCGCTTATTTTAATCAAAAGCGATTTTATGCAAGTAAAAATGGGTGCATGTTCTATCCCGAAACGACCCTTGGAGTCATGTCGGAAGCGGATTATATTTGGAACCATGACGACGGCATTATTCTCTATCCTACCAATAGACTCGGAAAACCAATCTATCCCATACGGGATCCTTCGGGCGACGAATATTATTTGACCGATGGACCGAATATTTTCATTGGTTTGGATACGGATGGTAACGAATGTTACTCTCGTAAAGCCAACGGAGACGAATTTTATCCAAGAGAAGGTCTAGTTGCTCATGATAAGCACGGGGTACCCAAATACGCTTACGACCGAAACGGTTTAGTCATCTTTCCAAAGAATGATGGTGAGGAGTATTATTTAGTCGATCCGCAAAATACATCTGATATTTACATGTCCAACAACAAACTACTAGATCGATACGTTCGCGACAAAGATTTCAACGAAAAATATCCTCGTAAGAAGGTTAGTTATAGAAGGAACCAACCTATTTATAGAGATGTGTTATTAAACTTCAAGTATGCTAAATTGAAAGATCAATCGGCCATATATCCGCTCGATGAGAACGATAACGAGTTTACCCTCGCTATGAATCCCGATACTGATTTGGAGGAAGACATTTTCCCAATGGGTTATCCCGTGACCAATAACGGTTTTGTGATTATCCCTCGAGTCAATGGTAAACCGTACATAGGTATGAATCTACAACCAGACATCGGAGAAGGAAACATTACTGGCCAATTGATTCGGGATGTGACATCGGAGGATGGTTTCGATTACTTAACGAATGTAATATCGACGCGCCCACCTCGTGGAACCAACCGACTTTCACTGAGACGTCCATCCATAGTGAATCCACCTAGTGAAGCAAATCCTTCCAGCGCTCCTGAAATTACCAGGAATAGTGGAAACGCGTTCACGTTTTGGTGGACGTTTCTAGCGATATTTGTTGGAGTGATAATATTTGCTACCGAACTCAATATGCAAAGTTCTTACAAACGGAGGTAAAAAAAAAAAAAAAAAAGTGATATACTATTTATACCACTTCACATGGTTCTTCCAAGAGGATTTTTATCTCAAAAGAGATAACTTGTTTTCGAGAACCTACAATATGGCGATGGTTGGGCAAAGAGAGAAAATTGGAAAAATGCCCTATGTTGGAAACATTTCAATCAAAAGACATTTTCACACCGGAACTTACAAACGCGAAATTGGCTCGACTCCCCAATCCTGTAGTAACACCTGAAAGCTCATGGATGAAACATCTCACTTAATAATGCACTTTTATGTTAAATTGTGTTTCAACCATCCAATGTGCCGAGGTCATTGCCCTATTTTACATCATGGCATCCGTGGTGTCGTATGAGGAGCACTCAAACTTGTTCTCGATGATACTTTGACAAATAGGGCACCTAATCATCAGCGTAGCACATTGGTCGCAGGCAATGAAATGACGACATGGGACAAATATAATTCCTAGTTCCCTGACAAAACAAATTTTGCATGCATGCTCATCTTTAAGTGGTAGTCGTACACGTTTTTGAAGGATTTTCGTTTCCGGTACAGGAAATTCTAAAGTTTGTACGTTTAGGTACAAACCGTTCTTGGAAATCAATCCATATCTCTTTAAAACTTGTAAGTATTTGCAGTTTTTATGAAATTTCTCATGTTCTTCCATTGGATCGTCGACATCCTTCCAGTTTCCAAGAGATTCTTCACAGTAAAAACACGTTACCACATCCCTGAGACCCGTATAATATAATCCACAAACCGCCAAACTATAAGGTTCAGGTTTCATCCTAGGCCAATTTTTATAGGTATTAAAACGAGTTTGTAGGTTCCCCATTCTCGGTCGTTTCGGTCTATAGCCGTCTATTTCAAAAAAATCCATCGCTTCGACGTGTTTAAATTTTCCAGCTTTAGCGATTGGAATGTTTCCAACATCATCAAAACTAAGAAAAGGGCATCTTGAAGTTCTTTTCCAATGTTCCCTTTTTGGGGTTTGTCCAACAATCCAATCCTTTAGGATGAGGTGACAAAAAGCGCATTGAACCGCATCACTGTATTGTAGGTAAAAGAACCCAGTCTGCTAATTTCGTCGGCTCGATGAAGCTTACTGGCCACTTGTCAGAAAAAGAATTCAACCTGTTACGTTCATGACGCATGTATTCAAAGTTCTTCTCAACAATCTCGGACATTATATTTTTTTTTCAGGTTAATTACCCGCACGGGTTCTTGAACGGTTATCAAATCCTTTTTTTTCTTTTAAAGTCAGATTTAAATTCGTTGAGTCCAATTCGAAAGCCACTATTTTTTTGTATCCGGCCAATAGTCGCTAAAGGCAATGGACGTGCCGATGCTTTTCAACCGCTCCACATAAAGGTTTCGAATCTGATGATCGTTTTCCGACTTCTTGCCACTGTCAAACAGAGTCGCGTCACACCATCCGTATCGGGGTCCTTCTCGCGTCTTCGTAGGTGTGCTTACTTGGAAGTTGAGGTCAGGATCGCATTGAAAGTGTTTTCTGATGGACGTCCGTCATGGCAAGTAACAGCCCAAGTTGGATTTTTCAGTTACTAAAATTCTTATCGCCAAGAGTTTTAATCACTTTAATAAAGAGGGTAAAAAATGGTTCCACCTTATCCTTATACAATTCAACGATTGTTCAACCTTAAAGGGAGTAATACTTGGGAAATTGCTCTTCAGAGTCATTACGAGAAAAATTCACATCATCCAGAACACTTTTCATCCCCGGAGCTTATGGACGAACTGAGTTTAAATGAAATGCTTTGCGACCTTTTAGGTTCAGCATTGGGCAGTCAGTGGAAGTTTAATCAAAAACTTCAATTGGAAGAAGCTGCCGCCATATGTTCGAAATGGGGAAAATGGTCTTTAGTAAAGGATCTCTACAAAGGTACGTTTTCGACCAAAGAAGTGACTTTAACGAATAGATGGTCCAGTAAAGACTTTGAATATGAAAGAGAATCATTTGTATTGTGGGTCAAATGTTTCTTGGCAAATAAAATCACCTATAGTACATTTGTTAATGGATTGTATTCTTTTAAATGCGTTGAGCATTATATTTTAGACCTTCAATGGCATCAACATGCAGTGGAATGGGTATGCACGAATCTCTTCAAAGACAACAAAGAGTTGCTGAATGTCGTTCAAAAACATGATAACGACAAATGGGACGGTTTCATGATTGCTGCGTATGTGTTAAAATGGATTTTTAATATCGAAACTGTCCCTATATCTCAAGATTTTGATATTAATGATTTAGAAAGTTTTATCGCGAGCAGAACTTGTAGAGGTTTGCATGAAATGAACGATTAAAACTCATTGCATGATTCCCACAAGAAAACTTTTATAACGCATGGAGAATCAAATTATTACTACGCTACAAGAATGTGATTGGATCTGGACGAGGACGCTACGCTACTCGTGAAAAAAAAAATTAAATGATGTGACAGCGATACCTCCTGCAACGAAAGAATTCAGGGTACACACACACATTTTTTTCATAATACATATAAAACAAGAGTAAAATTTATTTCTACGCTACAACAATGTCTGCCGTCATCCTTTTGCGAAGAAAGAGCTCAACTCGCGGCATTCGTGTCGTAAACGCTTCAAAGGCTTATAAAATTGGTATTTGTAGGACACTATGCCTGTAATAAAATAGCACCGAGAATAAGACGAGTTTTTTCAAAAGCGTTCGCATCGATCATTGGGAAATGCAAATTGTGTCCAGTGCAAAAGGCATACCTCACCTGGAGAAGAATTGTTTTATAGATCGCTAAAAAAAATAGAGAGGGCGAGTATAAACACTATGTAATAATAACTGTATAAACAAGTATATATATATATATATATATATAAAGAGAGAGTAATATTGAGGACTACATAGAACAAATAGAGAGAGTATATAATATTATAAGAACTACATAGAAAAAAGTTTGAGGGGGGAGTATATACAAATATATATATATATATATATATATATATATATATATTGTATATACTCCCCCCTCAAACTTTTTTCTATGTAGTTCTTATTCTTATAATATCTTATACTCTCTCTATTTTTTCTATGTAGTTCTTAATAGTACTCTCTCTCTCTCTCTATATATATATATATATATATATATATATATATATATATTATAGAATTCAGGATACGACTCCTTTCGATCATGTCTTGAATGCCGGATTATTTTACTGACATTAGAAACCTTCTTCAATGTATTCATCACGTTCAAATAAATTTCACTCGCTACTTTTATCATGTCAACTCTGGGATGGGTATACTTATCCAGACCGAGAAACGGTCACTCTTTTGGTATCCACAAAGTTTTAACAATTGGATACAATTATCGTTCAGGGGAACATTTTTCCACAACATATTCCCTTTGGTGGATTACACAAAGTGGAGTTTCACCGATGCAATCTCGGCATCTAATTTGGTAGTGGGAAACGAGTTGGCATAGAGATTCCCCGCTATTTATACAGCGTGCTCCATCTTTCTTAAAGTGACTTTAAAGTAGTCGGTAAATACCTTTATATATATTATTGGTTTGGTGGTTCATGAGGAGGAGAAAAATAATGGTTGATTTTCATTTGTTCGTACCGACCCTCATTGGTACGTCGCTCCAATACTATATGAGAAGTCGTTTCGAATGATTGTTGGCTTTGTAATCATTGAGTGATTTCAGTTTGATTAAGCCTTATTCCATTTCGGGGTGTCCAGAAAATTTCGACGAGAGTTTCGACGGTTGAGCCGCATCCTTTTTAAACAAAGGCGTTGCAAGCAAGGTAGAAGGAGAGTTGCGCTATCTTATCTATTAACTCGCTATGGGGGGACCACTTGAAGCAATGTACTCGAGCGCTCGTATTTCGAAACACCACCGTGGACCGGTATAACGACTACTATGGCAAAAAAAAAAATGTGCGGAGGGCCTATTCAACGGTTGTTTGAGATGGATTTTAACAAAAATCAACTGTGTCGTCAGAAGTTTACGGACGTGAAATCGGGTTGTAAGATTTTCGTGACCCAAAACAATTGCTCGGAGGTGACGAACGGGACGGCTCTAGTGTTTCGAGCGTATTCCGCAGAAAGAGACAAGTTAGAATGCGTCAAACCTGAAACGAATCGCATCGTGCGGGTGGGACGCAACGGGAGTGGAAAATTTCCAATCACGTTGGGATTTGCATCCACCATACACAAGTTTCAAGGTGACACAATCAATGACGAAGCCATTATCATCGACTTTGACGAGAGCGAAGACGTGAATCTCATGTACACGGCAGTAAGCAGGGTTCGTACCATGAAAAAAATCCTCGCAATCGCTTTGTAGAAGAAGAAAAAAATACCGACCTTGGTTTGCAATTGTTGCAAGAAAGAAATATTCATCCGGCGACAGGATGTTATACATCCTGTCGCCGAAGGTCGACCGGATGTATAACATCCTGTTGCCGAAGGTCGACCGGATGGGGTAGAAGGTATTTATAAGGACTGGTAATGCTATCTATTGCCTCACAATCACAAACGTTTTCTTGTGAAAGCTGTCTGCTCTTCTTCAGAGACGTTACGTTAAACCTTCACCATGCGTCAATTGATTGAAATTCAAGCTTCGTACGTGGGGATTGGCAAAACCGACTTCGCCAAGAGTCTCGGCTGTTCGTGGGTGGTGGAGGATTACCTCTCGATGTTTGATGACGTTTCTATAGAGGAGACTACCATGACCAAACTCCTCTTGAGAATAGAAAATTACGTGGGAAAAATCGACGCGATGATTCGGATGAACCACGAGAATAACGAAAAAATGATGATTGTTGCAGCTCGCAGTCCTCTGGTCTCTCTCATTCAATTCCAAGAGGATGGTTTCTCGACGGAAGATATCCGTCGGATGGCTCAGTACTATGAGATGCGCCTTCGACAGATTGGAATCGACGAAGTGCACATTTTGGACTACGGAGACTCGATCGCATATAGTGACTTTTTTAGCAAGAACGGGTACTTGCAAATGGTGCGACGAGGCCGGGAATTTGATTTGCAAAAGTATACCGACGAGAAAACGTATGTCACGTTTTTCGAGCAGGTCGAAAGAGAAAAGCACCAATGGTTGAGAGAAATCGTTTCCAACTTTATAGCCTACTATCCCATGACTTATATGGGATTTGAGAAACGGGACGTAGAAGCAGCGATGATTTTGCTTAAGCACTTGGAAGTGGTCCTCTGGGAATAGAGGATGAAGAGTTGGTAAATACTAAAAAAAAAATTGTGGTTTTCGTTCCAATTGTCATAAGTGCAATTTGAGGAAAAAAAAAACCTCTCACGAACCGACTCGACTCGGAGGAGTCGAGTGGGTTCGTGAGAGGAGGGTTTTGTTTTTCAAGTTTTACTTCACCAAAAACAACCAACCTCTTTGTCAACCAATATGTCATGTAACTCAATGTCAAAATATTATTTGAATGTCTGTATTATATGGTTTCAATAAATAAATAAAAAAAAAATAGCCACTTCTCACAAACTCACTTGAGTCGGAGGACTCGAGATGAGTTTGTGAGAAGTGGCTTTTTTTTTAAATTAGGTTAGTAACCAACGTTGATTGAGTGTTTAAAAAAATAATCAACATCTTAGCCCCTGGATACTCAAGACAAATAGAACGTGGGTTATTATATATTATAGAATTCAGGATACGACTCCTTTCGATCATGTCTTGAATGCCGGGTTATTTTACTGACATTAGAAACCTTCTTCAATGTATTCATCACGTTCAAATAAATTTCACTCGCTACTTTTATCATGTCAACTCTGGGATGGGTACACTTATCCAGACCGAGAAACGGTCACTCTTTTGGTCTCCACAAAGTTTTAACAATTGGATACAATTATCGTTCAGGGGAACATTTTTCCACAACATATTCCCTTTGGTGGATTACACAAAGTGGAGTTTCACCGATGCAATCTCGGCATTTCGACGGTTGAGCCGCATCCTTTTTAAACAAAGGCGTTGCAAGCAAGGTAGAAGGAGAGTTGCGCTATCTTATCTATTAACTCGCTTGTCGGTTTTTATTATATCCTTTTTGTGTTTATTTATTTTAACAGTTGCTTCTTTATTCTTCGTAGCAATGTGTTGAACTGTTAAAGTAACGTATTGAATCGAACGAAAAAGGATTAACATTTCAAGTATCTTTGTAAAACAGGGTGGGAGAAGGTTTCAAAGAAGTAAACATTAAAAAAATATTTTTTTCAAATTTTTTATTTTACGTACCTTTATAGTCTACCCAAATGTCCATTTCACACAACGCTCCAAGTCCTTCAAGACGGATCGTCTAATATAATACAAGTAAAGGAACTTTTTCACGGTAGAAATGCAAAACGTTTTGTCACATTCTCGAGAGGATATGAATTCACTAGAGGACAGTCTCGATTTACAACTGTGGAAAGTGGCTCTCTTTCATGAATTCACCGCGACGCGTAATCCTTTTCTTACGAAAGAAGCGGCAGCAGTGAGAACCATAAAGCGTTTACTGAATTCCGTCGACTTGTCTTGGGATACACTCCATGCCGATCAAGTCAACAAGACGTGCCTTTTGAACGAAGAGTTGCATAGACTCATTCTACGTATTTGGGAAAATCGAAAGAACGCTTCGGTCCCGACTTTAGACGAACAGCAATGTGTCGAACGTGTATTAGGAAGGGATCGTGGGAGGCCCAGTGATCTCGCGAAACTCGCTACTATCTTGACAAAACACGCAGACGCTGAAACAATGAGAAAAATTTATAGGCTCTATGCGGTAGATGGATTCAAGGGAGAGGATATCAAGGCATACGTTGCCGAGGCCTTTAAACCGGACAACGACGAAGCCAGGGAGTCTCATTTAACAGCCGTCAGGGATATGTACGTCGAAGGGGGATTAGAGTCTCCAAAAGAGGTCAATCAAGTCTTGAAAGCAGCGTGGAATGAAAGTGATCAACACGACACTGATCCGTGGGTACAATGGTACAGAAAACGTATGGAGGATTTTGTTTTAAAAGGAGTGCAAGAGTGGAGGATGGGGGTTGAAGGTGATGACGGTCAGAAAAAACAACGGGGAGAGAAACGGAAAAGAACGACGACACACGAGAAGGAGGAACAACCAAGGAAAAACACAGATGAAGAAGAGGCCGCGAATAAAAAACGAGAACGCTCTGACGAAGAGAGAGAAGACGCTCAAAAAAAGCATCGCGGTGAAAAACGAAAGAAAGTGCCAGTATTCGAGACCCTATTAAATGGCGAAGAGAAAGAAGCCACGGCTAAACCAAGACAGGACTATAATGTTATAGAAGACAGTCCATTAAAATCATTTCAAAGATTTTTAAAGTAAATATTTGTATTAAGTAAAAATAAATAAAAAAAATTCTTTATATATAAGCCTTCTCACCTTCATTTTTTTAAAGAAAAGAGTATCTATCAGCTTCATGGCTAATCCAGCCGCGACTCTCTTTCGCGAAGTGGAGATGCATCGACCCGACCTATATGCAAATATACTTCACATGATTCAACCCCATCAAATCGAGTCGATCGAGCGTTTCATATGCAAGCATTTGAGTCGAGTGGATTTGAACTTGTTTAACGAGCACAGAGACAAGATTCCAGAATTCCTGCATCAGGTGGTGTTAGCTATGCGCAGGAGATTTCCAGTGCCGGGAGATGCGTTTGGAGTTCACTTGACCTGTCGCATCACGAAATTGGACACCCAAGACACGCTCGATAGTAAACATTTGAAATCACTTCACGAAGAATCGGTTTCGTTCAATGTGGAAAAGGCTTTACGCTACGAAATAAACGTTTTTTCGACTCAGTCACAAGTGTTTGAAATAGCCGCGCGGCACCAATATGGGACTGTATTTCTTTTGGATTATCCGATTCACGAACTCCTGCAACGGCTTCCCGACGCATGTCAGTTGGAACGAGGTGGAGTATACAATAAAGGACGAGATAGAGAAGGACGCTACAAGTACCTCTGTACATTTCAATTTATCCTAGTAGAGGATCGAGGGGTTGTCAAAATTATTTACCGTTGGGCGCGTGATTTGGCCCTATTGCTCAGGCACGTGGATTCCTGTCGAATAGTTGCCTTTACCGATGTTCGGTATTTGTTCGAAAAGTGTGGTATTGTGAGTTATTTCTTTAACATGACGAGATTGGTAAAGTTTCAACTAAATGTCGAAGAGGGAGACGTGCTGACCGTCGTGAAATACCAATGCCGCACAGGTATGCCACTGGCTTTGACTAGAAACGGACTGGCTAAGAACGAGGAACGATCGCCTATGGAGGTACTGAGTTTCGAGGCGATGAAAAAGAATTTGGTACAATTTGGGACTAGAAAATTGTACAAGAGCGAAGTAAAGACTTCAGCCGACAAGGTATTCTTCGGAGAGCAGTTTAATGAAGGTACAGGTTATAAATTTTCGTTGTCATCAAAGTGAAAAAAAAATGAAAAAGTTTTTTTTTCTATCTATATAAGATCTTTGATCGTTCGGAGGGATAGTTATTCTCATACTCCGCATTAACGACTGTCTTCGAGGTTCAGGCTCTATTTAGTTTTCAACGTCACAAGATGTGATTTCGAGTTCAACTCTATGACGATATCATTCTCTCGGCCTGTGTCGGTGTTACCGATCCACGAATTTTTTGGAGAGCGTCCGATGTTCACGTGCTTCTCGGTTATAAGTCTAATACCCACTATCGTATCTCTCCACGTCGTCACTTTTCGGATGTCGTACCATCTTGTTTACCAGGATTCAAGTCGATTCGAATCCTCACAGGTAGTGAAATGTTGGATTTGATTAGTTCGTCACGTAAAGGTGGTGTTGAGCTTAAATAACGAATCAAGACCCAATTGTTATTCGATTCCTGCGTTACAAATAAACCTCTTTTATTTTCGACCAATTCTCCTTAAAGTGGTTCCTAAAGGAGAAGAGGGATCCTGTTGGATAAGTAAATGGATCCTTGAATTTCATCGATATGTTTTTTAAAAAGGTTAAGTTTCTCGATTCAAACTGTCGACAATATATAGAAGAATTTGACGATTGGACGCGGGGTACTTTAATTCAAGAATTTGATGATGAGGAGGAAAAGATCCAAGAGGAATCGACGAGAGGAGACTCAACAACGATTCCTGATGTACAAATCAAAAACGAAGAAATGGACCATGGAGAGTCGGTCGCATTCGCTAATCCAACGCTCCAAGAGAATCAAGAGGAATTGAGAGGAGACCCAACAACAGTTTCCGATGTACAAATCGAAGAAATGGACCATGCAGAGTCGATCGCATTAGTTAATCCGACTCTTGTAAAGTACAGTGTAGGAAAACCAATGACCAATACAATTTGATGGAATTTGCCACCCTCCTAGCTTAGTAAATGTTATTTGTGGGGAAACTAGGCATTGCTATTTAAAAAGGAATTCACAAATAAATAAAAATATATAAAAAAAATATATATATATAATAAATAATAATTATTTTTTTAATTTTTTTATTATTTTTGAAGTTATAAAGATTGATGCGGGATGGAACATGATTCAGTTCTGCTTCAACCCTGTTCTTGACATAGTGTAGTGTTGGAAAACATCTTTTGTTACAATCAATCGTCTCCACTAGTTGAAACGTGCATATTAAAGGTATAGAAGTCAAGGGAAAAAAATGGAAGACGTTAGACAAAAAAGGTTCAAGAAGCCTTTATCGACTTTGTTTAAAAGCAAGATAGAGGCAATTGTTAACAAAAAAGTACAAAGAAATAATTTCTCCGTATCGTATGGATTGATAGTCAAAACGAAATGCAAGCGCGTTGTTTTGATCTGTCGTAAAGTACCGTACTGTGTCCAAGATTACTTGGTGCACTTGCATCGTATGGGGTTGGTGCCCAATCATGACAATTGTAGTTTTGAAGCTGTTCGCCAAGATTTTGAAAGAGAATGGTTACCTAAACTAAAGGAGCATGAACGTTTGGATTACGAGTGTTTCAAACAAGGTCGAAATTACGAAGATTTGTATGATTTCCCACATGGTCAACTCAAAAGCGGTAAATTAAGTACTCATCAGAAATTTATGTCGGCTTACCGAGAGTTTAAAGAGGAAACTGGTTATCAGTTTAATTTTCAAAAAGAAGATATCAACACTTATCCTCTAGTACAAATTGAATTTTTGGGAAATGACGATTGTATTTACACGCAATATTTTTTTATTATTGAAAACGTAAAAGATTTGAGAAGACAATCCTACTTTGATTCGTTTGAAAATTCCATTGCTGTGTATAAAAAAATTAAATGTTGGAACGACGATCGACTAGTTTATCGTGGTGAACTCGTTCCCGAAAGAGTAGCATATGAAAAGCTGAAAAAACAGCAAGTCGTCAAAAGTGATTTAAAATACATTTTTTGTAAAGATGATGTGATGAATTTAATTCGAGGAGAGTCCTAATAATACTAATAGAAAAAAATAAAATAATAATTTTAATATATATATATATATATATTAAAATTTTTTTTTCTATTAGTAGTATCATATATATATATATGACGGTTGTTCCTCTGACATTCAAACCCTTTGATTCATCTCTTCATCGTTGGACCAGAACTACAGGACCACTTTCCTTCCAAGAGTCGCCTCTTGAATCTTAGCAGGCCACATAACAAGAACATCGAGTTCCCTCTTGCCTTGACTCGTCAGTCATGATCCAGTTAATAGATATCCAAGCATCTTATGTTGGAATTGGCAAGAGTCAATTTGCTAAGAGTCTACATTATATCTGGGTGGATGATTGCCTCTCGTTGGTGGAGACTTTTTTGGATGAGTCTCTGGTCACGGATACAATGACCAAACTCTATTTAGTATTAGAAAATTACGTTGCAAAAGTTGAGCAAGCTATCCAAATGGCGGATAGTAAGGACAAATTGATAATTGTTTCTTCTCGTAATCCTCTCATATCTGCCTTTCAATTTGAAAAAAGTTTGACGATGGCACAGATGAGTCGGCTGGCGCAGTATTATGAGAAACGATTGAAATGTATTGGAGTCGACGAAGTGTACGTACTAGATTATGGAGACTCAATTGCTTTTAGCAAGTACTCAACAAAGATGGGATATTTTCAAATGCTAGAACGAGGACGTGCGTTTGAAATTCAAAAATACCCCGACGAAAAGGCATATGTTGATTTCTTCAAAAATGCAGAGAAACAAAAGCATGAGTGGCTGCCAGAAGTGATTCCATCGATAATGTCTTACCAACCCATGCCCTTTATGGGGTTTGGGATGCATGACACAGACGTTGTGAACGCGTTTCTCGAGGAATTGGAAGAGCGCGCTTGGATGTAGTATTTTTTCGGAAAGTGAATCAAGAGCGCTGAAAAATGTATAGTGTCAAAGACGGGATTTTTTTACCTACAATTCGTTGATGGGGTTCAGCACGCTTTCTTATCATCTCAACATGAAGGATTGGATTGTTGGGCAAGCCCCAAAGAGGGAACACTGGAGAAATGTCCAAGATGCCATTTTCTTCATATCATTGCCTGCCGCACATTGGTGACTGATAAATAAATGCCCTCTTTCTCGAAGTTCCGTCAACAAAAAAATTGAGAATTATCCATGCAAAAAAAAAGTTATATAATATTTTTAGTTATTTTTAAATTATTATTATTATTTTATGTTATATAAATAAATGTACTACTCCAAAATGTTAAACCATCTACAGAGGACAAGATACTTCATCATGTTTGATTTGGATCGTCATAAAGTATTTATTGCTGAACGTTACTTCAAGATTTTAAAAGACTATGGAAAGCCTGAAGAGATGGAGCAATTCATTTTACGGTGGCTAGGAATTTTAGAAGCGTATACTAGGTTGAGAAATTTTGTTTCCTTCGAACCATCGGTACCTTACCTGATAAATTTGGTACCTAAAGCGGTTGGAGTGTTGGTCGTACCTTTCGAAAATGTAAAGCCACCTTACCGTTTGGCCAAAGTATCAATCATTCCACTTTATCCTTTTCGTATTTGTCTCGACTATAAAAACATTTGCTCTAATGAAGGTGAGGAAGTATTAATGCTCTATCTGGCACTCACTGGCATATCTCGCATCGGATTCTATCGCGTGCCGTATTCTCACAGACGCATTGAACCAGAATTAAGAGAAAAATTTCCAGGAATAAAAATTTACGGTTCGGAGTCCTTTTCTACTTTTGCGCGAGTCTGCCGGACAGCTCTTTCGTGATATAATTGAGAATTCCGACCACGTCTTTAGCTTGCTGGGGTGGATACGCCACCACGATGGGTGGGTCTTGTATCCAATCGAGGAGATATCGGTAATGTAAAATATCGTATTTCATTTGACTGTCGAGTCGAATCGCTGACGTGTAGGTCTCTTTGGACTCGATAGAATCAATGTACAAGTAGCAAGTGTCTCCATCTACCAAAACAAACCAGTTGCTCGGAATGATTTGGACCAGTCGAAAGTTTTTCCACGATCGAATGATGGCGTAATGACCGTGGATGGGTCGACCTTTTACAGGTTCCAAGTTAAAACCAAGCAGCAGCAAACACAAGATGATAAAGAACCAATACATATCTTTTATTCTCTTTCTAGTTTTGGTAGTCACGATTGTGAACTTGTATTACAAGCCTCGTCTGACTTGGACGTTCGACGGTAAAAGTTCCAGAGTAGGGAGTGTGGCGTTATTTGGACAAGCCGTCCATCCCATCGCGTCGTCTACATGTCCTTTACATGGTTTCAAATGTCCCACGGGCGAACCTTGTGATTGTAAGACGTTGTGTATAAACGGAGAAGCTTTTATCCAATTTCGAGTGATTGAGAAGGATGAGATTTACGTCTTGAATAGAAAACTTTCGCCTGGAACCTATTGCTTACCAAAAGGCCTGGAAGCATGTGATCAGAAAACTTCGCGAGCGATATTTTCCTTGGCGGGATGGATGTGTTCATCGCGACATGAATCATTGTATGGAGATGGAAAAACTATACCCTGCTATCATCCAGAAGCGGTAGACCCCGCAATGAATGTTTTGTGGGACTATCGAGAAAATAAACTCGCCGAGGGTTCAATTGAAAATTATTATGAAACGTTTGGGGAAGAGCTTAGATACCGTTGCAAGTGTGATTCTAAAGACAAGAACAATAAGAGACTGATTAATATTCTTCCATTTGTCTGTTCGCAAGATTATTGCGTACGAGAGATTTTCAAGCCTCCCGCGTCAATGGGTTGGAATGGGTCAGCTTGCGAATGCGCATATTTGGAACATTTAGATCCAGACGATCCTACCTCACCCTGCGTAAATGAAACGACGAGGCTTCGAGAGGATCTAAAAGAACTCGAAGGACGCGTCGAGTGCATGACTAAAATGTCGTTGATTAAGCATCCAATGTATTGCACTGGGAATGAAGGGGTTTTACAGTTCAAAACTAGAATGACGTGGTCTTCAAACTTTATGGAATTTCTCGAGAAACACAAGTAATAAAATTAAAAAAAAAAAAAATATTTTTATTAATTTATTATTTGAGGGGAGGGTTAGTTACTATATAAGAGTTGTACGTTTTCAGCAAAATACATTACTTTCTTGACGGTACGCCTTGGATAATCTTAATAGTTCCATCATGATTCCAGTCTACGCAAGCAAGGATCGAGCCCACCATTTTATAATTCCACTTCATACCTTTTTAATTCAAGATTTTATACAGGCAAATTTGGATCGGAAATATTCTCTACGGATTGATGGCTATTATCCCCCTACGAGGGCTTTAATAGATTTTCGTTATTCATTTGATAAGACTAAAGTAAATTGTATTGATTGCTCATTTTATGCGACTCAAGTAAATGTTGAGAATTCGTCAACAGTCATGTCGTATGATCACTTCTACGAATTTATTTCTTGTATTTGCAATTATAATTTTCAATATACTTTTATAAATGAAGCAGTTGATTCTCAAGTCAAACTTGTGAACGTGCGTTATAATAATTCGTTGGAGAAGCAACACTTCGAACGAGTAGGCTGGCTTTCAATTCGGGAGTTGAGAAAAACAGCAGGTGCAATTGCACTTGCATCTCTATTAAACCAATCCAATCTAAAGGTTCGTGAACAAGAGGAATGCGAACCTTCTAGTGAAAGTGACTTGGATGAAGAGGACTACTACGAAACTGAGTCTTCAATAGATGAACAGATTGAGGAAGTTAGGAAAAATTTGGAAGAATTAATCGACTCGATGGAGAATTTGGGAAATGAAGGGAATGCTCCAGAATCGACAGAGGACATACCTAACCATTTGGATAAAGATGTACTCGACGTCGTTGGTAGAACTTTGGAGGAACGAAAGACGTTTGCCGACATTATTAATCGAATCCCTGAGACGTGGGATTAAAAGCAAATAATAGTAATATAAAAAAAAACAATGTATAAAAATAAATGAATAAATATTTAAAAAAAATATAGATATATAATTATTTTTATGTATTGTTTTTTTAACAAAAGATAAAAGAAATCAAATTTATCCATGTATATAACGAAATTATAAAATAAAGGTGCTTCATTTGCACCCACTCCCGTTGTGGGAAGTAAGGAGTGATTCGTCATCCCAAATAAAAATAATAAAGCCTATGGGTTTTTTAAAGAGAACCAATTCAGTCGAACAAGTTCCAAGAGACACATACCTTTTCTATGATATAACTAATGGTATCTACTATTTATATCGGAAGGACTATGATGCCTTTACTCAATATTGGACGTCGAAAACATCAGGACTTCCAGCCTTCACGATGGATTTGTCGTCTTGTCAGCAGCATTCACTCATTTTCGACTTGGATTTTAAATCTGAAAATCCCGAAAATTCACCCATCTCCCAGAGCATTATGCAGCACATTGAATCGACTCTCAAACTGTTATTTTTACCATGTATACCCAACTTTACATACATCTTAGCATCGCGACCCAACTCTAAGGGACTTCACGTACACCTGCCAGAACTCACAATTGCTTTCGATGATTACATTCTTCTATGCGAACGATTAGAAAACAAATTGGCATTCTCGGAGCGCTTTGGCAAGTACGTGCTCGACACATTGACCAACGTCATGTTACCTGGAGCAGCAAAACCCAACACACTTCCCTACAAGGCATTTCGCATCGGTTACTTGGACGAGACAGAGTCATTCAAGATTGATTTGGACTTGGCCAGTAGTAACGATCAATTCCAACATGCCAAGGCGAAATTCAAGAGACGAAAAAACAACAGCGAGTCCTTTTTCCGCAAGTTTCTTTTTTTAAGCCAACGACAATACGAACCGTACTTGAAGCAGTTCATGATGCCCGTAGCGATGCCTTTTCCATCTCTCCATCGACTCTCCTACGTGACGGTGGTCGCCAAAGAGCCGACGCAATCGAACGCTCAAGAAGACGTGGTTCAATTCACCTACAAGCGTACGATGGAGTTGGGATATATTTGTAAAGGTAAACAACTTTTGTTTGATGGGTCGCATTTTTTGAAAAGCTTTCAATATTTGCGCTTCAATGCCTTTATGATTGATTCCTTTGACACGAACAACTATGCACTTAAAAAGTGGTTCGAACAGAGCGTGCGGTTATCCGTGGGTCTCGATACGAATGACAACCCCATGTTCCAATCGATTAATCAGGCTCTCCAGGAGGACAATGGAAAGCTCGCTTCTGATCCGAACCCTTTGAAAACCATTATGCAACATGATAAGGGTTATTACTTTTTACCTGTTTTTTATGCTCTTTGCAAACATTTAAATATGAGCTCAAAGGAGCTAATTCATCCAGTGAGGTCATTTCTCGACAAGGAATTTCATTCCATTCTTGATCGAATCGAGCATGTGGACGAGAGTCACATCAAGTACGCATTGGAAGACTTTACGGTGGGCACCATTCATTTTTGCGGTAACAATTTATATCCTAAATCACTTACGGCGCGCGACAAGTTGAAATGTATCATTCAAGACTCGCAGCGTGCCATCTTGAGCGTATCGACGACGGAGCAGGTGATTGCTCTCTTGCGAAAAATTCAAGAACACAATTTTCCGATTTTGGTACTGCGACTGGCCAACGCCGTGAAGAAATCGTCGCGTTACATGTGGAATTACTTGACGGAATCATGGCAAGAAATCGTTCGTGACAACGAAATCACCGATCACATGATCAACCTCTGGACCCACATCAAAGCTTTTGTCCATCAGTATCGCAAGGGGGGTGGATTGGGGGGACCCGAAGAATTTCTTTTGGATCGCTTCTCGATAGGAACCGTCATCTCGGCTATTTTGAGCGATACCAGCATGGAGCATCGGAGCGTGCAGATGGATCGACACAAATGGCTCCTTCGTTTACCTCACGGGATGTTAGATTTGCTGACGGGTCACATAGGAGGTACCGTTCCCGAATTGTTCATGTCCGACCGGAAATTAGGCATGGAGGTGCCTCGAATGACCATGATCAGTCTGTTGAATGACCCCCAATTCTATGAGCTTTACACTCTCTTGACGACCAAGGCGTTCTTTTTATTGTACTTGAAAGGGCTTTTTCTCGACAGGACGGATGACTTGGTCGACACGTTGAAAGAACTCGTGAGCGAGCAACTACCCGAAATTATTATGGACCCCCTTGCTCAGTCTATGATGCAGTTTTACGTCCAAATTTGCAAATATCTCTCATTCGAGTACGATCTAATTATGTATTTTCTAGACGTGCTAGCGAGCACGCTCATTGCCACCAATTACGAACGTAAATTTTTCGTCTTGAAGGGAACTATGAGAAACGGTAAGAGTAAGTTATTTGAGCTCCTTGCCAAGACGTTTGGGGGATACTTTCACAGCATTCAATCCGAAAATTTGAAGCCTGGTACGTCTAGCACGAATGCACTTCCCGAACTGGCTTCAACGCTTTTTTCCTGCCGAATCATTGCGACGGACGAGTTGGAAAGCAAAGCCCACGAAAACCGGATCAAGCAAATCACGGGCGACTCGCAAGTCTCTTTTCGAAACATGTACGAAGCGAATGTCGGAGGCATTCCGACGGCAAAACTCTTCACGACCACGAACAATGCACCAGAAACGATCACAACCCAGGCTTTTCGAGACAGGGTCGTCGCGATCCCATTCCATGCCACGTTCAAGCGAAAAGCGCCCACGAGTACTTCTGAACAGGTTCGATTCAATCGATACTCTAAACAATCGTACGTGGTAGAGAATTCGTACGAAGGGTGTTTTCTGTTCCTCTACTTTCACATGCAAACGCACATGAACCGAAAGGATGGTTTGTTGCATTATCGAGACGAGCCCGATTGTGTCGTCGAATACACTCGGGACTATTTGGTCAATACGGATATTTACAATCAGTTCAAGTTGCACATGGACGTCCAAATCGATCGAGTGAGTGTCACGACCATGACCGATTTGCGATCGGCTATTCGCCAGTACTTGAAGATGACGAAAAACATGTCGCTCTGCGATACAGATCTCATTGTCAGGTTTGAAGAGGAATTTCACGAATATCGTCGAACGGACATTCGTTTGGAAACGTTCAACTTTAAGGCCATCGGAGACCCAATTGCTTCCAGCCAGACGTTCGAGAATGCGAGTTTGATGGCATCGTTAGAGTACGAATCACCACCGGCAAAACGTCCAAAAATAGATAAAGATAATAACATGCCGAAACCGATTGAACAGCAAGACTCTGTCGTGTATTATCAAGACGTGTGTATCAAGAATTTGAAGCGTGCCGCAAACGATAACTAAAGAGAATGTCAGAGTATTATGATTTAAACGAATTGAGCAAATACCCGTTGCGAATCGACTGGTTGATCCAGAACGTGGTGTCCAAACACAGTAACCGACTGAAAAAAATGTACGTGTCGAGTTTTGCGTTTAAAAATTTGAATGTTGTGACACTGCAACTCGTGCAAGAGTTTCGAGACGAAGCAAAAACACACGTCCAGCACGTGATGGAGAATTGTGACGCGTATGGGATGCTCTACAACATTGCGAACCAAAAGGACCAGAGGTTTAATGCAATTCATTTCGATTATGAGAGTTTTTGTTTGATGGATCGACGCGGAGTCGTGTTGAAAGCGGTGCAAAGTATAGCTAATGAGTTATCGACGCGAAATACGGAACGTTACGATGCAACATGCCTGTACATTTTATACTTTTACGCACTTTTAGTAAACCCCAAAATGAATTGGGTTATGATGGATCATTTGGCGAGTGGTAATCGGTATCATCAATATGGAACACTTATAAAATATAGCGCTATCAAACCACTATCATGTTAAGCGTTTAAAAAAAAATAATAATATATATTTTTTTAATTTAGTTTTTTTGAGAGGAGAAGAATGCTTGTTCGCACCTTTATATAAAGTTGGTAGATTGAGAAGAATCATAATTGTACAAGACTTTCTCGACAAGTGACACATTGCTCCCAAGATTTTCTTTCTCATGCAAACAAGAGAAGAGTTCCGGCTATTGGAGGACACAAGAGGACTATCTGGCACAAGCAATTCACAATCACACGAGTAAAAGAAGAAAGAGATGTTTCATTCCAGTACACCCCATTGCCCCCCGAGTCTCTAGAGTACACATGAGGATCGTCAGTGTTCAAGAATTGACTCATATAGTTCCAAGGAATCAAATCGCGTCCTTTCCGAGATTGAGCTAAGTAAGGAGAACCTTTTTCGTTTCGTAAGAGAAAGGGTTTTCCTTCGTATCTCAAGTAGTACTCGTTTCCGTTGGTGTCGGTTGGATAGCGTTGCCGTCCGTCCACCCATTTTGCCAATACTACCAACATCGTTTTAGAATCTACTATAAACATAGATCGGTTGTTGAGTGTGGGATAAAATTCGTTTCCCTGAACGTCTTTAGCATAATATTCAACTCCAAATTCGTTTTGAGCAAACACATTTGTTTTTCGCTTAGGATACAATTGGCCACCTTTGGCATCACGAGCATAGAGCTCGCGACCATTTGAATTCTTCACGAAATTTTCGCTACCAGAGGGATAGTATTCGTTTCCATTTCGACGTTTTGGGTACGCTTCCATTTTTCATTATACTTTACTTACACTATGACGGTCACGCGATACGGTATATCCATTCTTCGGTACGATCAATGTCCAGTGACAATGACACCTGAAAATCTCATTGAGATTTTGAAGGCTTGGCGAAAGAGTCATGAATTTTCACAAACCTGTTCGAAATGCAAGTCGAAACTCGTTTTTAATATACCGTACACGGTCTGTTGCAATCAATTTTATTACAATTCTCTAGCGTCATCCTATCCCGTTCATTCCATCGCCATTTCTACACCGGGATACACGTTCTCTCTAAAGCAGTTGGATGTAGCCCTAAGAAAGGCTAAAATGAAATCGAATCAAGAATTTTTGGTTATACCCGACCCAATTTATTGGCAAGTGGCTTCGACGCTTGTGTATGAAAAGGTCATGAAGTATGTGCAAGGGCAACCCGTCACAAATCGAAGTAAAAGTACCGCTCTCGCTTCGAAATCAGGTGTGTTTTACAAGCAAATCGAAGAAGTTGCTCTCAATTATCGAAGCTTGGCGCGCCGTTCTTGTGGCAAGTTTACCTTTATACGTCAAAATACCTTCGGAAAGCGATCCACTCTCTCCATGCGTGGTATGATTGGTCCCAAACCGACCTTGAAACCCAACGAGATATGCTTGCCTGAAGAAATCTGCAAGAAATTGAATCTCGAAGGTCAGTTTGTCATTTTGAATCGGATGCCATCCCTGACGCCGGGGAGTTTTGTGGCTTTGCGAGTCGTCAAAGGAGGAAAGGAAGAAGAAAATACCATCGGCATTAATTTGGAGATTTTGGAAAATATTGCAGGGGACTTTGATGGAGACGAATGCAACGTTTACATTGTACCCAACCATCAATCTCAAGCCGAATGCGCCACCATTCTCAACTGCCAAGAGCAAATAAGTTGTCCAGTAAATGGGTTGAAATTATCACCCAGTCAAGATATGATCGTAGCGTATCACATGTTTTACGACCAAATCGACTTTTTACCCTACAAGCATCCCGATTTGAAGCGTACCTTCAACGTCATTTTCGAGTTGTACGGGTCGGGTGTGACTTTCGAAAGCTTTGATCGCATGCGGCTCTTTTACCTGGACGCGTTCCAGAGTCGAGCTTGTTTTGCGTTGACGTTAAAAGAAATGGAAGCGTTGGTAGAAATTGGTGAACAAACTTCCTCTCTCGAAGAATTTGAACGAATTTCCGCTCGAGAGTTACGGGGGAGTTGTCTCATTACCCAAGTATTATCCAAAGCAAAGGGATCGTTCGAGCACTTACATCAAATGTTTGGAGCTGTAGGATGGCAAGATGGAAAGTACATCAAGAATTCATTTTGGAGGGGGATTACTCCTGTCGAAGCGGTCGCTCACGCCATGACTGCTACCGAGGCTTTGTCTAGTGGGGGAAAGATTTGGAAACCGGGTTACAGTTATTCCAAGAGCGTGTTTAACTTGCAAGGCCTCCACGTGGATTACTTGGGTCAACTCGTGGATGGTAGTAGCGTAGTGGAAAATGATGCGTTGAAATCTTTAAGCCACACGGACGTCCTGTCGGAAGATACCTTTGATTACTTAATTGAAAATGTCTTGAAAAAAGGGTAATAATAAAAAAATAGCAAAAATAATAATAAAAATATTATTTATGTATTATGTGGGTTTAAAAAGGGGAAGTATTTGGAATCTTGTATCAGTTTTACAAAGATGACCGAGCAAATGAATAATCACCATGGAGCGTTAGACTGTGGTGAACCGAAAACCCTCAACACGGCTCTGCAATCACCTCTGTACATGCAAGACGTACCTGCAAATGTCCTCTCAAATATAGGGCGCTACGTTCAAGTATTTGGAAATTCGTTTGGTTTTGGATATTATTTGATTGCCATACATTTCAAACTTCCCATCGTTTATTACCAAAATCATCACTTTAAAATTGGTCCGGTGAATCCTCCGGAAGGGACCGTCGTCGTACTCGATCGTTTGACACCTCCCCTAGAGTTGAAATCGGATGCGCTTCTTTTCAAAGTGAATGGCGACCCCACTAATGACAGTTACATTGCCGTTCCAAACAAATCGAAAAGGACGTTACTCGCGGCCATCTTCCCTCGGTTGTCTATTGTCCATGAGACGTTTCATAACTCGACATTGTATGTGGTGACTAAACGAAATCCCTTCAAACACATTTGGAAAAAATGTAGAAAGGACCAGGCTTACCGAGCGCTTGTTGAATTGTTCAACTCGGTCTCTAGTCTTTCGACTTTGGCTCTCGTGAGATTTTTCAAACGCAACACGTACAACCCGAGCCATTTCAACGCGTGGTTTCCACTCGCGTACTCTTTGACGTACGTCTCATTCATAAAGTTTTTTGACCGGTGCCCCAATGCAACTTTTGGAAGTATACTTTATCAAATATTACGTCGAAACGATGCTTTCCGTCCCATTCATCCCAACCCGATTGATTTTTACCACTGCGAAATTATGCTGTCGGACACTGAACAAGTCGGCGTTGCGTTCTGCACTGAAGAGTGTGATGATGTGACCTACGTTTCTCCAATGGTCGTTTCGAACCTGACGGAACGAGGGTACAAAGACATTAATTACGTGACGTGCACCAGTTGGATACCTTTGTACAAGAATGAAGAAACGTGGAAAACGTTTGGGCTCTTTTGGTACTTGAAACGTTTTTCACACCAAACTTTGATGTTAAAGTCGGTTATTGCATGGCTCTCGATCCAGACGAGTGAAAAATATCAACTTTTGTACAACGATCTAAGTCAAGTGCAGAAAATACTTTTCAAGTAAAGAAAGATGGCTTTCAAACCGTTGGTCGTTGCGATCAACAAGTACCATCGGGATAGAGACAATGGGCTCAACCTTAATTTGATCAATACGTTGAAGCGTGAAATTCGGAACGACGTGGTGCAAGCGTTTGAACTGGGTAAACCGCTCATTGAAACTTATACCTATCTTTACCAACAGAGCAATAGCTTTTTGGATTTTTTATTTAAACTGTGCGATATTGATGACCATAATCGGACAGAGCGTCGGGACTCGACGATAGACTCAATACAGGAGGATTTTCGAAAAAAGATGGATGACTACGAAAAACAATTAAAGTCGCGCCAAGATCTATTGGATAGCTATGAAAAGGAAGTAACACTCGATCGACTGAAATTGGAGAAATTTGAAATAGATCAAAAAGAGTACGAAAAACAAATCAAATCGTATCGACATTTATTGGATTTCTTTGAAAATGAAGCAAAATGCAATCAACTGAAATTGGAGGAATTTGAAACATGTCAAAAAAACAAAGCTTTAGATGCATTGAGTCCACATCAATCTATGGATGTGGGTATACCAAGTTCATCTGAAGTTAATCAGTCATCAGCATTATGTAGTGTTGAGAATATAGAAACGATGATAAAAGATATTTTTACGCAATATTTTTCATCAGAATTTCAAAATATAAATAGCCAATATCAACAGTTATACACTTTATTTGAATCATTCACCGGGGGCTTGCCTTCAACTCCAACTGGATTATTTGGTCACCAGGCTCAAATTCAACCCCCTCAAGATTCCCCCCTGGGAATTGAATATGATAAAGAGAACCCTTCACCAGAAATCACTGAAATTACTGATAAAAGAAATATTAATCCACAAATCGGGGAAATTGTGGAATCCCATTTGACCGAATTAATCGAAGACAAATTTACCTCCCCGAAAATAGTCGACTTGATCGAGAAAGAAGTCAAATCAATCTTAAAGAATATTGAAACGTCGCTGAATTTTCTCCCAGTGGACGAAAGAAAGAAAGAGTTTCTTGACACCATCCATAAGGCATTCAAAGACGTTGAAAACAAATTGAACACGTTGAATGAAATAATAGAGACTAAAGGGATTCATATGTTGACTGATATGATTGAAACGATCAATCTACTTAATACAAGCATGAAAAAGCTGCTTAGCAGCGAATCCCAGGCCCAGGTACTGACAAAAATTGAAGAGTTCAAGAAAAATCAATCTTTTGGAAAAAGTAAATTGGAAGAAAATTTTCAAGTTAAGATTATGGAGATTGAAGAGCTAAAGAATCAAATTGAAAATTTGACTAGAGATTTGGATAAGTCGACAACTGTGAATAAAGAGCTGAAAGATAAAAATGGAGAGTTGAAAACTAAGAATGAAGAACTGGAGAATCAGATTAAATTATTGGAAGATAAGAATAAAGCTAAAAATGAAGAGTTGAAAACTATTAAATTACGGTATAAAGAGTTGAAAACTAAAAATAAAGAACCGGAGAACCAGATTCAATTATTGGAAGATAAGATTAAAACTAAAAATGAAGAGTTGAAAAACCAGATTCAATTATTGAATGATAAGGAGAGGTTTTTTGAAATGAATGTTAACATGAAATTGCGTGAACTCGAAACTATACTCGGATATACTAAAAATCTAACCATTGATAATTTTGTTAATGTCGTGAATGAATATTTGAAGGGGAACATTAGGGACGTGAATGCTGATTTTTGGAAAAGTATAAAAGCAAATTATCCGAATTACAAAGGAACTCAACATGAAACAACAAACATGCTCAATTTGATTTTTGGCGAGATGGAAGTCACGAGTGTCGATGAGAAGACTTTTATGAAAGTTTTGAAAATGGGTCAAAGCTTAAAGAATTTTGTAATTAAACATAATATTAAAGATATTGATGAATTAAATACCTTTTTTACCAAATTGAACAAGGATCGAGAAGAGATTAAACTTATAAAAGATCAATTTAAAATTTATATGAGAGAGTATTATTCCATGTATACTCTAGATGAAAATTCATGGATAAACACATTTAATGAAATTTTGAGCATTGATAGAAAATACTTACGTGACTTAGAGGTTAAATCTAATAAAATAGAGGCATTGACGCCATTCAAAGAAGGTTCAAGGCCCAGCTCACCGATTGTTTCTGAGCCAGATGATTCTACTGATGAAACTTCAAGTAAAAGTTTACGAAAAATTAAGTCGAGTAAAGTAACGACGAAATTACCGTTTTCAGATTTAAAGGAATTGATAAAAAAGGATAAGGAGATATGTAATGCTCGTACCGAGATCATACTGTTGAAAAACGATGCAACACGACTTCAGACCTCGGAATCAAGCTTGATTGAAGAATTAAAATTATGTAATGAGGCAAAGGAAATATTGAAAAACGAGGCAAAACAACTTCAGACCTCGAACTCAAGCTTGATTGAAGAATTAAAATTATGTAATGAGGAAAAGGAAATGTTGAAAAATGATGTAAAACAACTTCAGACCTCGAAATCAAGCTTGATTGAAGAATTAACATTATGTAATGAGGAAAAGAAACTTCCCGAAGAAGATTTTAACACACCCATTAAAGTTTTCAAAGCATCAAACTCAGAAAAATTCAAACCATCGCACCGACCAAAACCCCATACACGAATCGGAAAAAAAGTAGATGAATCAATTAGAAATAAAATAGTGGCATCACACGAAGTAGAGCTCAATAAATCCAAAGGAGAACTCAAAGTATGCCAAAGCCATCTTAAAAACTACAAGGAAAAATTCGAAGCATGCCAAACGGATATAACTAAATATCAAGAAGACCTCGAAATATCCAAAACAGATATAACTAAATACCGAGAAGACCTCCTAACATGCCAAGTGGATATACTTAAATACCAAGAAGACCTCTCAAACTGTCAAGGAAATTTGAATGTTTGTAAAGAGGAACTCGCAACTTGTAAAGAACGACTCATAAGCTACCAAAAAGAAATGAAAGAAAAAGATGCGAAATACCAATCAGAACTCAAAATATTGGAAATGGACAAGCCAGGGTGGAATGATCCTAATCGAGAGTGCATACCAAACATGAACAACTATGAGATGGAGCTTAAAAACCTCCGAAATCGTTTAGAAACCAAGGAAATGGAGTACAATGAACTTCAAGAGATTAAGTTTGGACTTGAAGAAAAAATACAAGAACAGAATACTAGGATAATTCAACTTGAAGAAAGGGAAAATTCAGCTCTCATCAAATACAAAAACCAATTAGAAGAATGTAACAAAAATATCGATATGATTAATAATTTCGAAAGTAAAATCGAAATTTACAAAAATGAGAAAGATAATTTAAACTCATTATGGAGTACATGTGAGCAAAAGTACCGGCAACTTGAAAAGGTAATAAAAGACTGGGAGAGTCATTACAAGACGTGGCTTGAAAATATGGAAATTGATAAGGAAATTCCAAAAGATAAATTTTGGATTAACGTACTTGGATATATGCAAATAGTAACAGGAGACAAATATAAAATTAAGCGAAGAAGGAGAAATATACCTAACCAAGATAATGAGAAAAATTTAAACGAATATTGGAATAAAAAGCGAAGAGCTGAAACGCATCTTCAGGAAGTAACTATGCGTTATGATAAAACGATATTTGAGGATGCAGAATCAAGTAATGATTATCAAATAAAATGGTTGAAAAGCTTATTTTGTACCTTTTATGAAATATATTTCGAAATGATTTGGCACTTTAATAATAATAAAGTGTCGATGCCAGATGAGACTCAACAAAGATTTTTAGATAAATTGGATATCTTAAAGAGAATGAAAGAGGGAGATCGACCCAATGCTGTTATAGAGGTGTTAACTAAATATGTTGAATACGATTTACAAAAAGACTTGCAATTGAAAGACGTAAAAAACTTTTCTCCAAACACAGAACTCATTCCGGAAATTTTTGTGAGGAAATGTATGGAAATTACGAAAAAGCAGTTGGAGGAATATATTAAACAAATGAATGCGTCTTGTATCGAAATGCCGAAGGAGAACTTGGAGGAATATACGAAACAAGAGAATAAATCTAACGATGAAGATACTCTTGAAGAAGGTATGAATGCACTATCTAACGATGAAGATACTCTTGAAGAAGGTATGAATGCATTATCTAACGATGAAGATACTTTCTTATGAGTCAGTTTCATCTCCAAATGGAGAACAATTGCAAGGTAACAAAGACGTTGTCATGGAAGAGAAATAATGATATATATATATATATATATATATAACACGCAAACAAAAAAATTTTTTTTTTTGCGCGTTTTATATAGGTCTACCCCATTGTCGCATCCGACAAAACCAATAGCACAAGTCAAACGTCTCTCCAAACCAGCTCAACACCACCCACTTCTGCAGATATCCGATGAACATTATTGTAAATATCACCAAGTTCAAAATTAAAAGGAACGAAAACCACCAGCGTCGAACTACTAGTAAGCAAATCAAAAGGACGCTCGTTGTATAGATGGCAGTTAATCTCAAAGTGCCAATCGCTACGGTATCCATCTCGCACTCTTCTTTAATTGTTCAGCTATCATGTATTCGCGCCATTCAGTAGGCTTAACATCGTGGTACAAGGTATTCCAAGTAATTTTCGCATACGCTCGGTAGATTCGATGGTTCCAAAATAAAAATAACATAAAAAACCAAATGATGAAGAAGGTCATAATTGACTCTTCTCGGTCAGCTTTATATAATAAAGTATAAATTTCACCATGAATGTTCGTAATCCCATCAATCCGAGAAAGCGAAAATCTAAGCTTCTCGCGCCTCCAGTCAAGTTAAGTCGGCGTATGGAGGTTGAATCCACTAATAGCAGCTTGATAATGGATCCTGAAAAGGTAGAAGAAAAACTGGGCAACTCAGAAGTCAATGTCATAAATAAATTCGAAAATGCCGTTATTCCCTATCTTACCGATAATGACGGAAAACCAATATATCCCAGAAATAGTTCGACGAATGACGAATATTATTTGAACCATAAAGAAACGGGTCACATTCACATGGGTTTAGATAAGGATGGTAACGAATGTTACGCTCGTAAAGCCAACGGAGACGAATTTTACCCAAGTGATGGTCGAATTGCTCGCGATAAGGACGAGATACCCAAATACGCTTATGAGATAAATGGTTCCGTGGTCTTTCCAAAGAATAGTGATGGTGAGTACTATTTAGTCGATCCAGAGTCATCATCTGATATTTATTTGGACAAAGATTACAAAGAACTAGATCGATATATTCGCGACAAAGATAACAACGAAAAATATCCTCGTCGCGTTATTTATTATCAAGGGATGAACCATTTTGAAGATGTGGTATTAAACGGGAAATATGCTAAACTGAAAGATGAATCAGTTATATATCCACGAGATATGAACGGTGACGAGTTCACTCTGACTATGAATCCTGATACTGATTTGGAGGAAGATATTTTTCCAATTGGTTATCCCATCACGAAGGATGGTTTTGTGATTATACCTCGAGTCGAGGAGAAACCGTACATAGGTATGAATTTACAACCAGATGTCAAAGAAATAAACATTACTGGTCAATTGATTCGGGATCTGACATCGGAGGATAATTTCGATTATTTAACGAATGTAATATCGACGCGTCCACCTCGTCCAACGAACCAAGTTTCAATGAAACCTCCAATGGAAGAGGAAAATATTCCAGTGGAAGAGGGAACCGAATTCTATATTAACAACTCATATGCGAAACTAAACGACGGTAGTGAATTTTACGCTACATTGAGTAATGGGTCCAAATATTATTTGGTTCACAATCAAAACGGCGTTTCTAGCTACGCTCGTCGCATCGGCCCAAACAAAGAAGTGATTGAGTATCCTATTGAAGATGCAAACAAGAACAGGCTGTATATAAAGACTGGTACAGATAAAATCCTATTACCATTCAACATGACAACGAAACGACCCAATTTTGAAATCGATCTCACCACAAAGGATGAAGTGTATCCCAAGGATCCTATCAATGGAACCAAATTTTATCCACAGGATAAAGACGGGAAAGTCTACTATGCTCGTAGGTCGAACAAGGACGAGTACTTATTGGATTTGGGAGGTGTAATCGAATATGCTGTAGATGGCTCCGGCGACCAAATTTATCCGATAAAAGCAAACGGTGATCAGTTTTACATACTAAATTCCAATATTAAAAAGGAAGTGGCAGCTTGTAAAGAGGTCTTGGGCGAAAATATACCCTATTACGCTAAGAAGGCAGATCAATCCGAATTTTATCCCAAATCATATAATATTAATAAAGATGAATGAAACATTTTTTCTCTACGATGCATTTAATGATAAAATCTACTCCTATCGCAATGGAGGTAAAGGTCTAAGGCGAAAATATACCCTATTACGCTAAGAAGGCCAATCAATTCCAAATCATATATTAATAAAGATGAAAAAAACGTTTTTTCTCTACGATGCATTTAATGATCAAATCTACTCTTATCGCAATGGAGGTAAAGTTCCTCTGAATACAAACCTACACAAGATACCCGCTGTAGTTTATAGAAAAAACGCCCAAGGTGAACCATACTATGAACGAGACAAAGATGGTAACGAATTGTATGAACGTATCTTGAACGTACCAATTTTTTTAACTGACGCTTCTGGTAAGCCAATTTATGCAAAAAATAAGAATCAAGACGAATATTATCCCTTGGGTGGATTGGGTGTAAATGAACAGATTGCTAATGATAAAAACGGGAAAGTGGTGTACGCTAAAAATAGACATGGTGTAAAGTACTATCCGAAGCATAAAGGCAAAGAGGCGAAAATTGGTGACTTTAACGTAGACAAGGATGGTTCTATAGTCTATCCTCGTGATGGAGAATTAAAATCATATTATCTTACGGAAAATTCTAACGAGTATTACTTGGAGGATGAGAATGGAAATATTCACTTAAGGCGAGATTTAGAGAATGCGACGTATTACGCCAAGATGAGCAACCAAGATGAATTTTATCCGAGAGATGGCCAGATTGCTTTTACAAAAGACGGCATCCCAAAATATGCAGTAGATAAAAATGGTTTTGCCATCTTTCCAAAAGACTCTGAAAATAATGAGTGTTATTTGGTGGATCCAAGCTCTCAAAATATAATTCTTCGAACCGATTTACATGCATTGCCTCGATACGCTATCGACAAAAACGGAGATGAAATGTACCCTTATGAGTGGATCGACGAATCAAAGAATCGAGAGAAGATATTAAATCGACGGTATGCTAAATTACACGATTTGACCATTATATATCCCCATGACGAATATGGTAACGAATTTACGATGGATATGAATGACAAAGATTTGGAGGAAGACATTTTTCCTATTGGTTATCCCATTACAAAGTTAAATGAAGTCATAGTCCCACGAGTGAAAAATCAACCTTATTTAAGTCACACCATGATACCAGATATTGGATTAGATGATTTAGTGGGTTCATTCAGTCGATCTGTACGGGTTGATTATTTGACGAATGTTAATTCTCCACGTCGATATCGTCCTCATGGACCTCCTAAGATTGCGATTTTGAGACCTCGCAACAATAACATTGTACCTAAGATTGATTCTCCCAGTATTCAAGTAAATGTTATGAATCCTCCCAAGATATTACCAAGTGTTACAAATCCAAAAAGTTCGTGGAGTGTTTGGTACCTCATAATTACGTTGCTTTTCGGAATAATTTTGATGGGCGTGTTTTTTGGAAAAACTGTTGTTGAGACAGTAATGAAATAATAATATATATAGTATTATTAAGAACTACACAAAGAAAAAAAAGATAAAAAGAGAGGGGGGAGTATATACTCTCCCCCTCTCTTTTTTTCATTTTTTTTTCATTCTAGTTCTTAATATTACTGTATATATATATATATACTCTCTCTATTTTTTTCTATGTAGTTCTTAATTCTTAATATATATATATATATATATATATATATATATACATATATACAGAGAGAGAGAGAGGTACACCTTTTGCACTCGACACAATTATTTACTTTTTTAAATTGCACTTGTAAACAACGTGTCACTCCACTTATTAGTCGCATCCAAGTGGTCCTTGTTGTGAGTCGTCAAGTACATCATGTATGTCGTCAGACCAATCGTCAAGACAATCTATTTACGAATACCAATTCTTTACTTTTTCAATTGCATTTGTAAACAGCGTGTCACTCCACTTACCAATCGCATTTAAGTGGTCCTTGTTATGAGTCGTCAAGTACATCATGTATGCCGTCAGACCAATCGTCAAGACAATCATGAGTAAAAAGATCCAACGCCCAGTGATCGTTCCTACAGCCAATAAAATACCGTTAATGTACAACGATGCGTAAAAGATGACACCCTGTGCTACGTGTTCTTCAGCCATGAGGTAACACCTTTCTTTCTATATTCTTGCTTGAAAAGCAAAATCTGAAAGTGATGATATCACATCGTAGTTAGGAAAATTGAGATTTTTCTGTGTAAAGTCTTTTCGTCTCATGATGAATGCACCATTTTTGGAAGACACTTTAGCCACAGTCCCTTCGTACATGACGTCTGGAGGATGGGTCACGTTATAACGAAAATGTAATCTGACGTTGGTATCGGTATGGAGTCTTATGCTGATGTCTTTTGGCATAATCAATTCTTGTCCTGCTGGTAGAGTGTGTGGGATATTATTTATCTTTAACTTAGGTTTACCCATAAGGAATGAAACTTTTTCCAATTCAAAGGGTTGAAATTCACGTGTCTCATTCTTCGATAACACACCCCATGTTGGTTTAGGATGCACACAAGCATATCTCTTACCCTCTACTAGCTCAATACCATTCGTGATGGACGATGGGCAAAACACAAACGGTTGTCTTGGGTTGCACGTCGCGTAAAGGATTGAGTCCATTATGAAATTTCCCGATTGAAGTTTTTGACCTGGCGTGCATGGATCTTTCAGATTCGAAACGCTGTCGGGAATGCTTCTCTGAGCCCAAAACTTGTAATTTAGAGGCTCTTCTACTTTGGAGAGTGTGCGGTTATGTGAGTTAAAAATGCATTTTGTACCATTTCCCAATGCAATTGACATTTGAATTTGCGATAGAAATGGGAAAGACGTACAATCTGGATGACTGCAAATATTATAGTTGCTCAACAATATTGATTCGGGTTCTGGACACGAGTTTATCTTTCCTTTATTACTACCATAATTCCACGGGATCATCCACCCTTCTCGACTCATGTTGTTGAAGGAAAATATTTCTAAACTCTGAAATAAAAACGGGTACGAGATTTTTTTAAGACATTGGATTCCATCGAAAAATTCGTTCCAACCACAAGATTGAACAGTTTTGGTTCCACAATCAAAGTACTTTTGTTCCTTATTTACAATAACTACTTTGTCGGTAGGATGATCGCATGCCGATTCAAGTTTAAAATGTTTACCGATGCGTTCTCCGGGATCGACGTCGATTCGCTTGCGCTTACCACTGCCGTCGCAAATGAATCCGGTGACCTCATCGAACAATTTGGAATGTTTCCAGTTACGAAGGTGCTTTGTATAATTGTACGCTGGCACAATCACGTTTGGATGGTCGGAGGTGACATTGTCACAGATCGTTGGTACGCTGCAACTGTGACCGTCAAAGACGAGGGGTAAGTGAGTCAAGTTCTCACCTTTGGATTCGTAAAAGTCCCATGACTTGGGGCATTCGTAACGGTGAGCGATTCGGTTGTATTGGCATTCAAAGTAGCCCGGTGAGAATCGGAACGGACCAATCGTCTCCTCGGGTAAAGGCACCCGTTCCCCATTCTTTTTATGGAGGCATGTATCCTGTTCGCAGTGGTTATTGAAAACTGCAAATCCTTTCGGACACTTTTGGAAAAAAGGTTTATCGTTTCGACAGTGGAGTAACGTCGTGGGGTTCCACTCTTTAGTTTTGCTGTTGAAACGACAGTATTGAGACGGGTCGTCCATTGATCGGCACGAGTCGTGGATGAAAATCTCATCGTTTGGACAGGGGACTCGAACAGAGTCCCGTCCGCGACAATCGTAAAAGTAGCGATTGCTGAAAGGATCGGCTACGACGCCTCGTTTACCCTCGCACGTGTCAATCTTATGACAGTAACTCTTGGAAAAGAGTTGATGGGGAGGGCAAGATTCCAATGCATCGATTCGACCCCCGCGACATATAAAGTAGAAGGTGTCACCTTGATTCATCCTGATAGAGGTATTGTGTTCAAAGTTTATTTGAGACTTTGAAGGAGTCAATCGGTGTCGTTTCAAGTAATCGTAGAGTACTTGACCTCTAGCCACCACCTTGGAATTGTCGGGTTGGTAATTGCAATCGTCTACCAACAGAATTGCATCTCCTCTGATATTAAAACCATCTGGAAGTTTTCCTTTCCATCTTACATCATCATCGATGTAAAAGGCAAACTCGTCACGTGTATACATATCTAATCGGTGTTGAAAGGTTCGACTCGAAGGTATTACGGGACGATTTGACAAAGGTTGAGGAGGTGTCGTGTTGGGTAGCCCAGTCCAGTAAAAGAAATATAAAATTAAGAGACTCACTAAAAGAGCTTTCAACATGACATTGCCTTTATTTTCACAAGAAGAATGTTTACAGTGGAAAGGTGCAACCCGTAGCAAAGACTGTTGCAAACAACCAGACTATGAACGATTCTTGCATCAATCACGGTCGATAGATGAGCCCCCAAGTGTCTACCGTAAATGTAAAAATTGCCTGCGAGTGATAAAATTGCAGAAGTAGGAAGGCTCCTGCGTATGTCCGGAAACGATTAAAAAATTTTTTTTTTATGTATACTCTATAAATACGTCGTCACTTCTTCCAACGACAGAAGGACTCTGGCGGGATTGTGTTAAGAAGCTTCGTCAAGCGGTTCTTCAAATGGAATACGATACATGGTCAAGTGATGCGTGTTTTATTCCTTTGCATTTGAATAATGTCAAATGTAGTTATTACCTTCAGCGTATGGAGAGAATCTTGAAAAAGTATTTAAAAGTGAATATTTATCACATAAAGGCAGTTGCAAACGACGGAGAGCTCATCTTCATCATGTTCACAACGAGAACAGTGGATAAGAAATTCTTCATAAAATATCACTTTGATGAGGATTTTAATGCTTCAATTCCAGTTACTTCAATTCTTCTAGATCATTTCAAGTATTTACCACCAGTAGGAGAATGTTGGAGTTATTTGCCAAAGAGTGAGAGTGATGAAGATAGAAGTGATGATGACGGTCATTATCGTTGGGAAAGAATCGGTTCAAGATTAACAAGAAAGATGGACGAGGACAGTTTTACTCATTAAAAAATTATATTCGACTTTTTATATATTCGATGGAGGTGGTAAGCAATAACCCTTCAATATTTTGGAGTCGCGAATGCCAAATCGTATGCAATTGGCATGTGAACGCTTTAGGTGCTGCCACAAGGTCAATAGAGTGCTGGTGTTCAAAACATGATAATTTGGAGAATGAGGAGTCGATGACAAGATCTTGAGGTAAGTTTCGTGTGGATCATCATCATTGGAGACGTAACAATCGGATTCGATGGCGATTGGTAGCAAAGGACCCAAATGGCACAAAGCTATGTGTGGAGGATGAATGGGCCAATACAAATCTAAGTGACTCGTCAAGACGATCGTGCGCTCGTAAGGATTAAGTGTAGCACCGAAAGGAGGTTCGATACAGAGGTAAAGCGGATGACCATCCAAGAGGGAGACGTCGTCAGAGGAAATGTAATCGCGAGCGTAATACTCCAACAGGGATGGTTCGCGACCTAAATTTCCAAAGACGACGGTAGATCGACGAGCAGTAGCGGCACGCTCAAAGATCTCAGTAGCCATCTACCTTTTAATATTATTACTTGATACTTGAAAAAAACCCGATGAAATGATTAAAAAAAAAATATGTATATATATTTTTTTTATATAACCATGTAAGATCCATTATAATTCTCATTTACTTTCGAATCTACTCCAAGCCGGCCAAAAGTAAACCGTCAATCGCCTGGATTGTTTCGAGCCTCTCGAGTTCTTCTTTCAAATCTTTATTATTCTTCAAATCGACCACGATAATTGGATCGTTCTCGTCGAGATCACCTTGTACCGGTTTACGTCGAAGCATTTCAAACGTCACGTTTTCCTTACCAATCCATTCTTTACAAGCCAACTTCCACTGAATCAAGTAAGCGTGGTGTGTTTTTGGAAACAATATCGGTACAGATCCGAAATCGGACAAAACGTCGGGACTTTTTTTGAGAAATGCTCGCCTCCTGTTATGATTTTTGTTAAACCAGCCAAATATTTCGCTCAGGTGTAATCGCGTTTCGAGTAGTAGATACACGATCAGAGACATTTCGTCCGTCTCTTTTCGAGCGTAGCAAATTTTTCGAATCGTGTCTAATTCGGGTATTGTAAAGGCACGTCCTTTGCGCATCGTTTCTTCTTTGTTTCGGATGGATGCTACGTTTCCAAGGTGGGAGCAAATTCGAAATTTCAATAGTCGCGTTGGTGTGAGCATCGAGTCTTGTCGATACGTCGTACTCTTGACGCGAACTCATACGTTCGACGTAGGAAAAGATTTACGAAAGGCGTTGAACATAACCAAGAAACCATTAAGTTGGTTTTTTGAGACCTTTAAAAAGTTTCATGTACGAGTGGAATACGCTACTCTCTTTTCCAAATCCGAATACGAAAGGCTGGGACCTCTCGCAGCGAACGTGTCCAATGGAGTCGTTTCTCGACTCTTACAAAAGACGTATGAGGAGGGGAAACCGATTCTCGTCGGACCCAAATGGGTGCATACCAAAATCTTTTCAGAGCGAACCGTTTTCCAAGTCTACTCTCCCGACGTCTTTGTCGACATCGTCTGTGAAAAAAATGTTGACTAATTACGTGTTTGCTGATTGGGTGAAAGGAAGAGGAGATCATTCTTTGCAATGGCATAAAGAGAACATGTTACGGAAAATTGCCGAATGGTTCGACATTCCTGACGCTTTGAAACACGAGGATGATCGCCATCGAGATGAATTGGCCAAGTTGCTTTTGACTGCGAGCAAAAAGAAAAAGATTCGAGATTTGCCCACCAATTTATCGGAATGGAACAAGCTCTTGTACGAATGGTTACGACAAAACACCATAGTGGGTGGTCGAGACGTCAAGCACCGTGAGATTTATCGAATCTTGGCAGTTGATGGATTTGACGGGTTCGAATGCAAGCATCTGAAAGGTTATATGTTGTGCGTCCTCGACCCGAGAGAGATGAGGACCGAATACCGGCAACATTACGAAGCCGTGAGGTATATGTACGAGTGGTTCGATACGAACGAGGACTTAACGAGCTTGACTGGAATCGATTCAGCCTGCGTCGTCTTTCTAGCCTTGCTACAACTCTATAAGCGGAGAATCGATACAATGACTTACGACGATCACATTCCTATGCAGATTCAAAGCGCGCGACTCTGGGTCGAGAATTTTTTGCATCGCAACTCGAATTATTACAAAGACGTGCGTAAAGTCGACCAAAACGTGTTAGAAAATCTAGGCAACGTGTATCTGAAAGGTTTCAAAGGTCAAGACGCAGATTGGTTGTTGGTGGGGATGGACCACTTGAAACATTTTAACTTTCCCCATACCCTGAGCAACATCGAACAGAATGAGACTATATCCAATGGCCAATTAACAACGGAACCCGGACCTTTGAATGTTCCTCCTGCCGAAATAAAAAAATAAATAAAATAAAAATGAATGGAGCGACATGCATTCAGCGATAGGATGTCAGGCTTCGTGTGAAACCTTGAGGAGCAAAAAGTTCTTCATAGACACTTCCGGTCGAGGGAAAAGAGTGTCGAGCTGCATAAGTATAAAAGCCCGACTAGATCAAGTGTTATTTTCCTCCTAACTTCGGTGGGATAAAGTCGAAAGTTGGATTAAAGCAAGTAAAGGACTTTAATTGTGAAATATTATTATGGCCGAATCTGAAGAAACAGATGATATGAAAGAAATTTTTAAAGTGATGCGTAATGAACTCAACAGATTTAATTCTTATTCTGGTAAATGGCCATTGAGTTACATAAAACCTACTGATTTAGCAGCGACTGGACTCTTCTACTTGCAATCCGATGACAAGGTACAATGTGCATTTTGCCGCATTATTATGGACGATTGGACTGTGGGACAAAAACCGATGCGAGAACATATGAGAAATTCACCCACGTGTCCTTTTTTTAAATCCGAGGAAGTTGGAAACATTCCAATGGTTCATTCAAGAAAGAAAAGTTCTTTACTACCTGTACCAACGGATGCTCTTTTTATCCCAAAACATCCCAGAATGGCAGACCTGAAGAATCGTGTTTCTTCTTACAGATACTGGCCACAAAATAAGGTTTATTCAAACAGTTTAGCTGATTGTGGATTATATTATACGGGCGTGGCTGATATAGTAACGTGTTTCTTTTGCGGCGGATCCCTTGGAGGCTGGGATAAAGATGACGATCCATGGGAGGAGCATGAAAAGTTTTTTGAAAAGTGTGTATTCTTGCGTCTTTTGAAAAGCCAGGGAAAAATTCCCACTAAATCTTCAAGAGACCTCCTAAAAGTTCAACTCATCAAAAACGTAAATCAAAACACTTCCTTGTATCGTGAAATTATCAGTCAAGGTTGTGAAATATTTCCTAAATCAGTTGTGGAAAGAGTTATATTGAACCGCATGTCGAATGATTTACCAAAATTTTCCTCGTTGGAAGAACTTTGTGAAGACGTTTTAAATCTTGAAAAGAAACATGTGACGGTTAAACCCAACGCAGTTGTTACCGAAAATACTCCTTCAATGGATGAATTAACAATCATAAAATCGGAAAATGAACTGTCTCTGAAGACATTTTTGTGTGACATTTGCATGGATCGAGAAAAAGGCATTGTGTTTCTACCTTGCGCCCATCTTGTCGCGTGTCCAGAATGTGGACAGTTTGTAAAAGAGTGCCCTATATGTCGAGGGGTCATCACTGATCGACTCAGAACATATGTGTCGTAAAAAAATAAATAATAGTAATAAATAAATAATAATAATAAAAATATTATGGATTTCTATTTACTATATATATATATATATATATATATATATATATATATATATATATATATATATATATATATATATATATATATATATATCATATTCACTTTACCAATTTTCTCTTGTGTGTCGTCAAGTTGTATCTACAGTTCTCTCTAAGATACTTATACCAGGATCCTGACAATCGAGTAACCCGCGTGCGATGGACATGTTTGCGGCCAACTATTTAAATGAAATGTGTGACAACCGCTTAGAGCCATATGCTGAAATTTTAGAAAAGGCTTTGAAGGAGCGGTCCCCGAACAAGATTCTTGACGTTTTTAAAAGTCTTCCAAGTCCTCATACACTGACTCCCGAAGACACTTTTCTGGATAACTTTACGAAACGGATAATCAAAGTTGCCGAAATCAACTGGACAAGTAAACCTTTAGCAATTCGTTACTGGAGGGAAATCACAGCAAGTACATTCGAAAATGTCGATTTTACAGACTTGCAAATTGTCTCCTATGTTCTAGTTCTACTAATGTTGGTCCTTCGTCGTACGGTAGAAGAGGATTCTAATCGCGAGAACGTTGTTAATATAATGATTATTAATACCACATACTATGTCATTGGAGTGCTACGAGAGCGTGGTAACCGTGCAAGTCGTGATTTTACTATAACATTCTTCTACCCCATACAGGTTGGAATTTGTGTATTGACCGTTTACTGCATTACTAGATGGATTACTACATGGATGGGGTAGACTTTAGCTACCGCAAAGTTTCGACGATGACTATTTCTTGGATAATTATACAAAACAGATAATCGAAGTCGCTAAAATCGACTGCACTTATAAAGAAAGTTAAAAAAAAAAAAAAAAAACACATTTTATTATTATTTTTTTATATATTTATTATTATTATTATTATTATTATTTTAAAAAACATATATAAAAGCATTGTTAAGTCTTTTCATTTCCATTATATATCTCTGATGCATTTGGATCGGTAAAGAAAAGATGTATTATCAACGATTTTGTCTAGAGGCTCTTCAATTTGCTCTTGCCACCCAATCCATCACCCATCGAGATTTCCGCCACATTCTCGACTTTTATGAACGAGATACCATGGTTGTTCGTGGGGAAGACAGCGTTCGACTCTTACGGTCAGTCTTACCAGACGTGGAAATGTTATTCAAAGAGGACAAAGGAGAGGAAAAAGAAACAATCTACGTTTTCAAAGTACTTAAGTGGCCCCATTTAAAATTCATGTGTTTAAAACATTTAAACAAAAATCCCTGTAAATGGAAGTACGTGACCGAGGAAGACGATACACACGTACTGTTTGAATATCAGGTCGATACATTTTCAATATTTTGTCCAACCCCCTTGCTTACTGCTGACGGTTCGGACCCGCTTGGGCATTGACTCGATCAATTTATTAAAGTACGTATCCTCCAAGGAATGAAAAGCGTGCTGGATATTTTCCCATAGTTGATCGCGATTCGTGTGTCCTCTTTGACTCTCCTCGATTCGCCTGACGAGCTCGGCCCAAACATTTTCGACGGGATTCATGTCTGGACCTTTTGGAGGCCAGTCCCACAAGACGTTGATATTGCGTTCGCGTAGCCAATGCTCCGTGTGACGACTCGTGTGAACAGAAGAGAGATCTTGCATAAAAACTGGAGAGCGTTCTTGCGTAGACATTGAGTCGACGAGTTTCTCTTCGATCAACGGCAAGATTCGGCTCGTATAATACTCAGAGTTGAGCGTGGTTTGTTCGACGCGATGAATCTCGCGAATGCCGCAACCGAAAGCCATCCACACGCACACAGTGAAACGAGGAGTTCCAACATCGGCGGCAAGGGTCGAGGGTACAATGTATCGGTCGTCGTATCGATCACTACCCCGTTTTGGACGATACACTCGCAGAGCGCCTCGACTCGAAGCGCGAAAGATTTTTTCGTCTGAAAATACTATGCGATGCCACTCTCGAACGGAATAATGTAAACGGTTGCAAGCAAAACTCAACCGCAGCTGTTTATGATGGAGTCGGAGGAATGGTTTGCGTGCTGGTATGCGGCATTGGTAGCCGCCTTCTTTGAGACGATTCCGAACCGTGTTTGTACAACACCTCAGACCGAATTCTCTTTGTAGACCACGTGCAGTTCCAAAAGGTGAGTCCTCACACGCTTCGATCAACTTGCGATCTGTTTCTAGGTCCGTGACGCGTGGACGGCCAGATTTGGTCTTGGTTCTCTTGCCATTGCGCTGGATCCAGTAATGGACCGTGGACGGTGGGATATCGAGTCGCCGTGAAATTTCACGTTCCGTCAAACGCTCCGATTGATGCAAACGCATAATATCGTGTCGCATCTCCATCGTGCTTGACTTATTGCATCGCTATTTTTATTATTATTATTTTTTTTTTTTAATCTCATACAGTCGATCGCGACGAAATAGTTATACAATTTCAAACAGAATATAAAGTAATCTTGTAATGGATCGAATCTATTGTGTAAAGTGTCGAACCAAGACAGAAACAGACCAAGTAACTCAAGTCGTAGCCACCAATAATCACCCGATGGTGCAGGGAATTTGTACGGACTGTGGAACTCGAAAAAGCACGTTTGTCAAGCGGGGTACGAATCGGCCCTCGAGTCGCCTCTAACTATAAAGAAAAGCAAACTGTCATGTCATTTTTAAATCTCGTAGCACATCATTTGTGCCACGGAGAAGAAAACATCGAATTGAGAGGCCGAGCTTTGTTTTGCAAGGTGTGCAACCTCTGCCCCATCGATGACGTTTATGTATATATTCAATATCCGCCTGACGACCATTTGTTTTTGTCGGGTCGTTTGGCTCAAGCATATGCAAAATGGACGGGCGACATTGACGTGCCACTGCAATTCGTGTTGGTCGATATCAAAGGAATTCTTCCGACTCGCGTCGTGGGACAATCGTTGCGACGGGTTCAAGAGACGGTGAGAATTCTTCGAGCGGTGAATGCCCCTTTCGTGACGGATGGACACTTCGTCGAGAAACCCATTCAATTAATGGAATCGTTCCTTTCGAGGTATATAACCTCGGTCACGAGTCAACTGGAAAATGATTTGTCGCAACAACACATGTTACTGCGAGATTTGATCAGCAGTATGCATCGGGTCCTCCAATCCAAGGAGTTTTCCAACCCGTTCGAGTTTTACTTTCAGAAGCTTGTCCCATATGTTAAAAAGTGTGCCGATTCATGGACACGACTACCGGCCAACCCCGACAACGACAATATCGTCGAAAATCTTTTCTACGAATTGAGGGTATCCCAATGCATACGAAATAAGTTTAGCATGTATTCGATCCCGTTTGACGTGATTCACGTTATGCTCGGCTGTTATGTGAGCAGCGTCGATCTCAAGGTGGTGGCAAATTGGGCACTCGATCTGATGGGACGAGTGGGTCGGGGCGAGTTTTTTTGGAAACAGTACAAAGACTCGTGTCAATACGTAAAGGCAATGTGTAAATTGTTGAAAACTGAAACGTCTCCCAAGAACAATATGAATTTTTATTACGTTGTGAGAGCTATTGAAAATGGTGAATCCGCCGAGCATCTATCGACTTTTCTACCAAAGTATTTGCAACTGGAACAAATGGTCAAGGATAAATCCAAGTCTTTGGAACCTGACGAAGGGATTGCTCAGACGGTCTGTCAGCAGTTGTTTCCAGCAGTTCTCTTTCAAAATCATGGAGATCAAATGGGTTTTTCGATGGGTTTAGCGCATGTTTTCTGCAGCATTGATCATAACACGGGACAGGTGAAACGTGGAGCGTTTAAAACCGCTCGCCAGATTCACGATATTCTAATGCGATTCATTCTAAGTGTGCGAGATTTTGATCCTGAAGGGACCCTTGATTGGACAATAGAAATGTTTGAACTATATATCAGTAGCAACCCAAAACTCGAAGAAGATGTCTTGCAAATGTCTCAAGTTTTGCTGGGTCAACGAGAAGAGAATATGAGGTAAACAAACAAACAAAAAAAAATAGAGAGAGATTCTGAGTGAAGAATCTACGCTTGCAAAATAAAAATCGCGTTGTTAGAGCAAGTGTGCATCACATGTCCTTCGGATGTCTAGAGAGAGCAACCGACCCTAAGAAAATGGATACCGAAATAAATTCCCCGTCAGACATTTGTTCGATATGTCTACAAGAATTACATGCCAACAATAGTAGTTCTTTGCTTCTTCAATTAGAAGTGTGCTTGCACACGTTTCACTTGGAATGTATTGAACCTTGGTGCAAGATCAGTTACCATTGTCCCAACTGCCGAATGAAATTGAGTCATTCAGATTTGGATGCTTTAAATCTTCCTCATGAACCTCCCCACCGAGAGATGAACGAGACGGAAAATGACGAGTTATTGGCGTACTTTTTATCTCATTATTATTCAACGCTGGAATCTGATGATGAGGTGCGTTTTAATCTTACACCGATGATAAACTTTTTCAATGTTCGCCAAGATTCCTTGACAAACATGGATGATTTGATGGCCATGGTACAGGTGACGAGCGTTATTGAATCATTGAGAGGAGCGATGGACGCTTTACAGTCTTTGATAAATGATGATGGAATTGGTAATGCATTCCTCCAAACGGAATAATAAAGGTACATTAAAACATGTCTACACACTCGGAAACTAATACTCCTCGGAGGGGTGAATGGATGGTCAAACCAGTTCGAGAGGAAGCCTTACGCCTCCACGTTCGGGAAATGATACATTTGCTCTGCGACACCTGCAATGAGCAGGCGGATGGGCTCGTGACTTTACGAACCATCAACTATCGAATTCTCACACACGTCATGAACGCTTTAGGATTGTCATGGAACAACGTCGATGATATGGTTCAAAACTATACCCTCGTTCACCCAGAAGTAGCCCAAGTACTCATGCAAATGGTATTGAATGAAGAAGAGGCGGTCTCACAACTCAAGCAAGATTTCGTCAAGACAGAGAAGCTCGTTCGACTCCTCAGGGGTCTAGGGAGACGAAATGCGCAGAACGAGGTGGATGCTCTCACAGCCGTCGACGGTCTATGCGGTCAAATTTCATCAAATGGGCCACAGTATGATTGTAAGCGTTATTTGGACAACTTGCGAATTGGTTTAACCGAGTCACCCAGCCTTTTTGATGAGAAGGATGAGTCGAAGCGAGTTCATGTGGAAGCAGTCAGACGCCTCTATAACGAATTAAATAAATTGTTGCCCGGAGAAAAATTAAACGCGTGTGTGTATTACATCTTGAGTGAAGTCATCAAGGAAGTGACTGGCGTCGAATTACCTTTTGCCAAACACGAAAGCGTCTCTGACGCGATTATGGAAAAGTGCAAAGGTCTATATCTTTCCTGTGTCGGCGAAGAGGTAGTGACCCAAATGGTTGAAAGCTTTAAAACTCGAAACGAAAAAAAAGTAGCTGAAGCAGAAGAGGATGAAGCTGCAAGATTATCCACCCCCAAAAGAAAGAAAGTAGAAGAATCTAAGTGAGATAGAAACAATAATATTAATATAGATATATAATTTAAAAAAAAAAACTTTTTTTTTTAATATAATAATATTATTTATATATATATAATATATAAATAAACGCTTCGACTGAATGGTAAATCAACACAAACGTACGGAGATTCCTAAAAGTCGCTCCTCCATGGCCAACTCGTCAGTTTCTTTTTGTCCCCATGTCAAGTCTTACACGTACAGCCCAACGTCTTCGATAAGCGAAGTCGTCTTGCTGAATCAACCGAAAAGTGCGTTTGATAAGATGCTCGATATGTTTGGGCGTACTCGTCAAAGGGAAATTACCATCATATTTGGAAATTTGGGACGTCATTTACCAGTTTTGAATCACTATATTAACGTAAGCTTCACTTGCTCCGAAAAGATTGGAATTTATTCCAAATGGGCCTTTGACTCTATGTATCGTGTCGATTCCATCACGTCCTCCGCATTAGATGTTTTGTTTATCATCGAACCCTACTTTGGATACACTGTCGTAAGACCTACTAACGTGAAACACCTTATTGTCGTCACGAGTCATTTATCCCTGAATTTACCAATTCGCAAAACTGTCACCCTCTTACACGTGGGATCGACTGATCGAATGGTTCTCGAACGTCCGAACCAAACTGAAAGGAAAGAGTTTAGACCTCCCATATTTTACGACTGTGAAAATATTTTTAATGGAGTGAACCACATTGATTTGGATTTAAAGAATGTAACGTCAGCACACGAAGCGTACTTGCGTCTGTTAACGGGTCGAGAAATGATTGGATCGAGACCTTTTACAGTTAAGTTGGACGAGAGGGATAGAGAGGTTTTAGCAGAAGCAATAGGACGATCGTATCGCGCCATATTTCGACTTTGGAAGGATAGTTGGATACGTAACGTCTACGTGAAAGACGCGTTGGATTCTTAAAAAAAAAACGGATTCAAACCATTATATAACACTTTGTAATTCTACTCGGCTGTTGCACGTGATGAAATAAATACCAAACCACTTTAGAAAGGCATCACGGTGGATTTTTTCAGATTTATGATTAGCTAGCTCCAGTACCCCTGTGCGTTCGAGATAGATTCCACTGGCGAAGGAGATGCGTTTATGAAAGGAGGGATCCAGTGAAGCAATCACCTCGTGCGGTTTTTTGTGACCCAGACACCACGCGACGGTGTTTGCAAAAAAATATACCATACCTTCGTCGGGTTTGACCACCATCATCTCGTAGATTGCGCCTTCTGGTTGGCTGTGAAACATATGTGGTGGAAATGTAAAATGTATCCAGCGATTGTAATATTTCAACGTACGATCCATTACTTTTCTATAGGCAAAAAAAAAAAAAAAAATGGTGTTTTTTTTTTAATTTTTAATATTATTATTATTATTATTATTATTTTAGGTTTATATATAAAACACGGCGTTAAACCTTATAAAGTCCAGTTATTTCATATCATGTATCTACATATCCCTTACCAGAGTCTAGAGAATCTCATAGAACGATTCCAAGTTCTAGATCTTGCTCATGACGCCGCTCTTCCAGGGGATCTTCTGCGTCCACCTAATTTAGTGCTTGTTTCTCCCGATAAATACTTTGGCTCGTATGGAGGCATTCTGAAAAAATCTATTCTCAAACGCTATTCCGAACAAAACAGCACCATACGCTTTTGGTCTTCATCCATCGATACAGATTTGTGTATCGTATGGTACTCTACACCCATTGCTCCTCTGGTCGGTGATCGATTCGCACTACGATTCGATAACTATGTAGCGGTCACTCCAGAAATTTACAAGTGCATGAGACTCAACACTATTACCAAACTAAAGGGAAAGAGCTCTTATTTTGGAAGGAATGCTTGACGCATAAATATTGCATCCTGCTTGTAACTGTCTTCAAGATAGGGTACTCCTTTAGTTTGATTGACACGATTGTGAATATTAAACCATAATCGAGCAAAGTCGACAGAGGGGTCCAACAACTGCGGCTTGAGCATTTGGACTGTTTGTTGCATGTGCACCATGCAGATACTGCATTGCAAAGTACGGTACATGGGTTCGGTAATTATATCGCGCCATATTTGTTTGGCTAATACAACATCAGTCGAGTCGTTTCCACGCACTTGGATGGCTTCCGCCATCCAATGAAATGTTCGCCAATAAAAAGATCCAAACTGTTCCACTTGTAGGTTAGTAATCTTTTCGAAAATGTTTTCGGCTTGAAATGGATTCGGAGAGACGTCAATAAGAAGACTTTTCATGAGGTCTCGCACAGCCGATGCTCGACCCTCATGCAGTAAATCTAGCATGGTTTGATCCAATCGTAAAAACCCTTCGCTCGTCCAAGTCACGTTGTAACCAAGCGTCAAGATGGCAAACATGCACCTCTTCAAGAGCTGAGTCCATGCCAACACGACAATCCAGGATTCCGGTTTATTAAAAGAGCGCACGAACATTACCTCTTTCACGTACCCCGCAAACCGTAACAAGAAGGTGATGACCGTTTCATCGAGCCTATCTCGTGGTGTTCCCGACCGAAACTGAGAGGTGAAAGAGCTGGTATCAAACATGACATGGTATGTGGAAGCATTGGTCATGATATTGACTTTATGAATGATATAGGGATCAGTCTCTTCTATTTTGACACGAGCCAAGGCATCTAAGTCCACGTTACCCATATAAGCCCTTTTCAAAACTTCAAAGCTGGAATGTTTCATATCTTTCTTGTTTATGAAACAAGTAACAATGTGTCAACTTATTGTCTGTGTTATATGTGGAAAACGAATTGGCTTTGAGTGTTGTTTGAATCAAGAAACGTGCTACACTCTCATCGTGCCCAGAGAAAAATGTTCCATGTGTGATAGACGACGTGGGTGACGATAAAAGATTGTGCTACTATCGCTATCAAACTTGAAAAATAACAACAACACACACGCACCCAAAAAATAAAATAATAAAAAAATAATATATATATATATATATATATATACTTTTGTCTCGTCCGCTATTTTAGGCTTTTCAAGTATCTTACAGTCACTTTTGGACACGTCATGTCAACATGCGGACTCTTCGTCGGCTCTTCATCAAAGTCCGCAACCCAGCCTTAGCGTTCAAAAAACGTCTCTTGGTGTATTATTTAGCTTCCTTCTTTATTCTCAAAGAGGATCGTTTTCCTTTTCGAATTTTGACTTGGCCCGTACAGTGGAGTTATCAAGGTTCTTTTATTAAATTCAAAGTACTTGTGTACGATTTTCACCATGGAGCCCGTGTCGCTCTACGTGCCCGACGCCTTACTCGACAATGTTTTTTTGCGAAACGCGCAGCAAGAAGGTCTTGTGGTATTTGACAAAACTATCAGAGACAAAGATCAATGCCTCCAAATTAAAAAATCGGGATGCGGATGCAATGGAATGATAGTAGTGCAAGATGATAGCATTATCGTTCAACAATCTGTGAGTGGATACCCGAGTTACGCTCTACCCTCCGATTGTACACAACGCGAGCTCGTCACTATCGTCACGTGGCTCACTCGACATCGATTTTTCACCTTTGGGCATTCCATCGAAAATGGATCGCTCGTACGATTCTTGCAGCCCAACCGATCCTTTCGCAAAGTATCTTGCGAAACCTGTGAATCATGTTTCTGTTACGTTCTCGCTGACGACCCTATTTTCTTTCTCAAACACATTGTTCTCTCGTCTCAAAACAAAGGCCCCAATATAGAAAGTGCATTGCAATCATGATGCAACCGAGCAAAGATGAAATGAACCTCGCAGTTTGTTACGCGAAGGAAGCTACAAAAGTCTTTATGATGAATCGGATGAAACGACTGTATCCCCAATACTTTGCGAATGCCGTGATCGTCACAAGACTCGCCACCCGTTCGGATTATTACGTTCCACCGACCATCCAAGGCATCGTCGTCGAAAGCACGCGGTTCGATGAAATTGGATGCAGTCGTATTGCTTGCTTTCCATTCAAAGAGGACGGACAGCCGTGCGTCGAATCCGATTCGCCCCGATGGGTACCTATTGGGAAAAAATTTACGATGGCTTGTCAATCCTCGTGCTTCCAAGAGGGATGGGTTGATGCAGATTGGCAGAAAGATCGATGCGTCGAGGTGAATCCTTACAAGAAACTCATGGCCATTTTTCCGGAACAAGTATTTGGTCACACCAAAAAACATCCACTTCACGGTGGACTGGATATAGAAGGAGGACATTTGAAATTTAATAAAAAGTATTGTCATGCCTACGGACTCGACTTTGAAGATGGAGAGTGCATCGCATCGTTGGGTCAGCAAATTGGAGAATTTTTCGTTGGTAAAACCATTTATAGAGCCGCCAAAAGAAATGAAGTGAAACCGTCAAAGCGTTTAAAACCTCCGCCGCCACCCAGTGATCCTATCGTGAAAACGAAACCTCTGCAACGTCTCGTGAGCGTCGACGAAAGTAGTGATAATTCGCAAATAGCTCAAGAGATTGCGACCGAGTTGTCGGTCGATTTCGGGATCGACGTGACGGCGATGGTCGTGGAAAATTTTTTAAAGAAACGCGCTCCAAAATTAATTGCACGCGCAGTGTCTAACTTTCCCTTCAAATCGGCACTTGTGCAAGCAGTTGCACAGTCCTACGCTCAATTGAGTGGTAAAATAATGATCATGAGTGGAAAAGCAGTCAACACAGCGACGCTGTTCTTATCAGTGATTAGCATAGTTGGGTTGATATTGGACATTTTCGACCCATACGATTTTGAAAAGGTGTTGAACAACAAGCAGCTCGAAGAGATTGATCTGAAATTAGATGTCCGTTATTTTAATCGGGAAGACGACTTTAACGCTATTCTGTCACCCGAGTATGTGTGGGATCATGTACTCGTCGAGCAAGACCAGTCGGAGCGAATCGAGTTTATGAGTGAACGGATTTACGAATATTTGCTGGCTTTGCAAACCGCTCCGTTACCTACCGTAACTATGCCCAGGCGAAATCTGGAAAACCCAGGTTTTAACAGTTTTGTGTACCGTGTCGAACGCAACGTGTACATGGGAACCCACTTGGGCGTGCTTTTAGCTATCTTGGTATTGACACTGACTTTTTTACCTTGGATTCATATCTCGGCCACTGTAGTATTTTTTTCGTGCATATATTTAAAACAATAATAAAAAATAAAAAAAAATAAAAAAATAAATAAACCCATTTTATTTTTTATTTTTTTAATATGCATATACGTGTTGTTGGTTTATTTCAACTTTGTCATTGAAATGGTTGCTTTACGTGGTTTTCGGTCTCGATTTAAAGGATGATTCTTCGAGCAATGACTCAACATGTACCTGCAAGCTTTGTTGGGAAGCCTACGAGTTCGAAATTTTCCACCTTTCATGACAAAAGTAATTTCATCTTTATTATTGTGATATTTAAGTTTATTGGATTTAACACGTGTTAAAAATGGAGAACGGTAGTTATTTTTCTTTGATTTTCGCTTTGGAGACCGAGACCTCGATCGAGACCTTGATGGCGATCGCGACCTTGATGGCGATCGAGACCTTGATGGCGATCGAGACCTTGATGGCGATCGAGACCTTGATGGCGATCGAGACCTTGATGGAGATCGAGACCTTGATGGAGATCCTAACAATTGCCTTCGAAGCTCTATACTACGTGTCTGTGGATGCCATTTATAATGCCACTTTATATGTGTATTAAGTTTCATGAGAGTAGGAAGCACCTTTTCACAATATACACATCGCAAGTTGTCCATCTGAGAAAGCTGTGAATCATTATTTAAATCAATGTCTTGTACGCTCATCGCATTACTTTATTAAAGGATTTTATTCTATGTATGGCCCATGTCGCGATCGTCAACTACTTAATACCACCCTACTTCAGTTCTTTCATTGTAATGGTCGCTTTACGTGGTTTACTGTCTCGATCTAAAGGATGATGTTTCGAGCAATGGCTTAACATGTACCTACAAGCCTTGTTGGGAAGTCTACGAGTTCGAAATTTTCCTTTATTCATAACAAAAGTAATTTCATCTCCTTTATTATCCTTATATCTAAGTTTGTTGGATTTCAGGCGTGTTAAAAATGGAGAACGGCCATTTTTCTTCACTTTACGTTTTTGGGACCTAGACCTCGAAGAGGACCTAGACCTCGATCGAGACCTAGACCTCGAAGAGGACCTAGACCTCGATCGAGACCTTGATGGAGATCTTGACTTTGATGGAGATCTCGACCTTGATGGAGATCTCGACCTTGATGGAGATCTCGACCTTGACATGTTGTCTAGTCGAATTTGTTTACTAGCAATTCCAAGGCCTACTCGGTTACGTAAATGATTATCGATATGAATCCTATTCAGATGTAGTGCAAGTGCCCGCATGGAACGGAAAGTTCCAGAGCAGTTCGGGCAATTGAAATTAGTACTCCGAGCCATACCGTTACTTTATTATTTAATTCGATAGACTGGCCCCATCCAATGTTCTAAATCGTACATGGTTGCAGCCTTACACGTGTCGAGAGCAGTAGGAGTAGTCGCATACTCGATACCTCCAAAAGAAGATTTCGGAATCTCGAAAGTGCGATCAATGGTTCCTGATCGGTAAAAGGGAAGAAGTGATAATATATCTGAGAGAGAAGTCACATTACCGTGCTCAAACCGAAGACAAAACAATTTATCTAAGCAATTTTGAGTAAATTGTTCAAAGGCGCGTCGTCCATTCTTTTCGGGAAAACAAATCAACCAACCTTTTATGAACTTCAAATGGGTCATCATGAAATCGAACGCGTCCCAAAAGGCCAGATACATGCCAACTGCACTACTGTGAGCGGTGAGATCCACGATCACGTACGTGTCCGATACATCGATACACGTGTCGGTTCTACCTCTTACGAGAAGAGTGTTGAGATGATTCACTTCCACGAGACTCGAATTGTGCGTCTGGAGAGATCCGTCTTGTATCTCTAACAAGCGTTTTAAACACTTAGATTTCTCGTTTAAATCACTTGCGTAAAAATAAGACACGTACGTAAAGAGTGCCTCTGGAGCTTTGTTGAAACTAAAATGGCTTGTGAAAATGGCGAGTCGATTGATGTGGGAAGGCTTTTCAATGATTTGAAAAGGAGGGGGTTCGACCACAACAAGCAAATCGCAACGCTCCTTGGACAGGCTATCGTGACGTACGACTCGAATGCGTTGATCGGGGGTGACAGGAAATAAATAGACGTTGGACACAATTGCAACGTTCAACTGCGGAACTGATAGGAGTGCTCTGAAGAGAACCTGTGGATAACGACCCAAATTTCCAAAGACGATTGTCTGATCACGTTGTAGAATGAATTCCACTAGATCCTCGGGTGATTGCATCTTGACACTTTATTTAAAAAAATTATAATAATACCAACGTTGCCGCACTTTTTTTGCAATGTCACTTCAACACGTTCTACGCTACAAGAATGTCTGCCGTTATCATTAAAGAGGATTTGGATGAGAACAATATTCGTGGAGAGTTTGGATCTTTGTTGTAGACGATACCTGTCATCCTCTTGCAACGAAAGAATTCAGGAGCTCAGCTTGCGGCACTCACAAAAAATTTTCGTAACACATATATAAAACAAGAGTATAGAAACAAATTTTATTTCTGCGCTACAAGAATGTTTGCCGTCATCATCAAAGAGGATCTGGATGAGGACGATTCTCGTGGTGAGTTTGCATCTTTGTTGTAGACGATACTTGTCATCCTTTTGCAACGAAAGAATTCAAGAGCTTAGCTCGTGGCACTCGGTACCCACAAATTTGTTTCGTAACACACATATAAAACAAGAGTATAAAGTACTTTTTTATTTCTACGCTACAAGAATGTCTGCATGATTTTGAATCTTTGTTGTAGACGATACCTCTTGTAACGAAAAAATTTTTTAGGAGTTCAGCTCGTGGCCCTCGGTGCCCACAAATTTGTTTTTCGTAACACACATATAAAACAAGAGTATAGAAAATTTCTACGCAAGGATGTCTGCCGTCGTCAAAGAGATGTTGGATCTGGACGCTACTTGTGAAAAAATTCAAAAGATGACAGTTGTTGTAGACGAACCCGTCATCCTCTTGCAACGAAAGAATTCATGGTGAAAATCGATACGGAACGCGACTGGATTGGTTCAGTCGTAAACGCTTTAAAGAGTCTACAAGTAACAGAATTGGTATTTGTAGGACAAGATGCCTGTAATAAAGTAGCACCCAGATTAGACGAGTTTTTCAAAAGCGTCCGCATCGATCATTGGGAAAAACTCCACTATCCATGTAAACAATGTAAAAGCAAATTGTGTCCAGTGCAAAAAGCGTACCTCACCTGGAGAAGAATTGCAAAGAGAGTACCATGTTTTATAGATCACTAAAAAAGTTTGAGGGGGGAGTATATATATATATATATATATAGTACTATTAAGAACTACATAGAAAAAATAGAGAGAGTATAAAATATTATAAGGACTACATAGAAAATAGAAGAAAAGTTTGAGGGGGGAGTATATACAAAATATATATATATATATATATATATTATATATATATATATATATATATATATATATATATATATATATATATTATATACAAAATATATATATATATATATATATATATATATTATATATATATATATATATATATATATATATATATATTATATATATATATATATATATATATATATATATATATATATATATATATATATATATATATATATATATATATTATATATATATATATTATATATATATATATATATTATATATATATATATATATATATATATATTTTGTATATATATATATATACAAAATATATATATATATATATATATATATATATATATATATATATATATATATATATATATTTTGTATATACTCCCCCCTCAAACTTTTTCTTCTATTTTCTATGTAGTCCTTATAATATTTTATACTCTCTCTATTTTTTTCTATTTAGTTCTTAATAGTACTATATATATTATCGAATTCAGGATACGACTCCTTTCGATCTTCCATCATCATGTCTTGAATACCGGATTATTTTACTGAGGTAATTTCACTAGAAACCTTCTTCAATGTATTCATCATGTTCAAATAAATTTAACTTGCTACTTTTATCATGTCAACTGTGGGATGGTACACTTATCCAGATCGAGAAAGCATACATGGTCTCTCTCTTTTGGTCTCCACAACATATTCACTTTGGTCGATTGCACATTTAAGTGGAGTTCTACCGATCCAATCTCACCATCTAATTTAGTAGTGGGAAACGAGTTGGCATAGAGACTCCCCGCTATTTATACAGCGTGCTCCATCTTTCTTCAAGCGACTTTAAAGTAGTCGGTAAATACCTTTATATATATTATTGGTTTGGTGGTTCATGAGGACGAGAAAAATAATGGTTGATTTTCATTTGTTCGTACCGACCGTCATTGGTACGTCGCTCCAATAATATATGAGAAATCGTTTCGAATGATTGTTGGCTTTGAAACCATTGAGTGATTTCAGTTTGATTAAGCCTTATTCCATTTCGGGGTGTCCAGAAAATTTGAAATTGTTTCGACGAGAGTTTCGACGGTTGTGCCTTGACCCGCATCTTTTTTTTACTTGGATGGAATCTTCGTCGTATAAGCACAGTGATGATGTTGTTACTCAGTAGATTATAAAAACAGAATTGGGCGGCGCTGCAAGCAAGGTAGAAGTGTAGAAGGAGAGTTGGTGCTCTATCCTATCTATTAACTCGCGATTCGGCGTGTCGGTTTTTATAACGCACTCAATTTTTTTTGTTTATTTCAAAAAATAACCCCACGAATCCTATATTATTATTATTTTTTATGTATATATATTTGACTTAAAAAGAGACTCTATTCATCGGTTGACTGTTGACGCCAGACGCTATCTACTGTATACGTCTCTCACTATGTAGTTCCAGCATTGGATAGTTGCAATTCTCGTTCAAGAGCGCTACGATATGAGCTACTTTTCGTAAAGCTTGGTCAGCTACGAGATCATTTTGTGCCCTGTCTTCTTTAATCAAATCAAACATTTCGTCGTCCATGTTTGTATGATGTGATAAATGATACCCCTCTCCAGAATTTTTCTTTCCAGTGATAAATTTGTAAACGTCAAACTCATCCTTTCGTCTGCGCTTTCCCGGCGGTAAGACGGCTGGGCGATACGTTTTCCGACTTCTTGAATCAAAAATTTCATCTCCACAAGGTTCTATAAGAAAATTTTCACCGTCAGCGGATTGTTCCTGGAGTTTATAGGCATTCCATTCCGATATAAAATCGGTCAGAGTTTCGTCCTTATATAAATCGCAATATATTTTTGCTGCGGTCTCCTTCAACTGAGGACTGAGACTCGGGTATGGCATTCCTTCCGTAAATAGAGTGCGAAAGACTGGATCAGCATCTATTAATTTGTTAATCTTATCATCAAACAGCATTCTCTTTTTTTTATTACGATCATGAATAGTGTGGAGCCGCTTGTGAGACGATTAGCAGTTCGTCCGGTTCGAAACGTCTCCATGACTGGGTGTCCTCCTTCACTTCATGTTCAGTTTCAAGATGGCTTCAAGTATCGTCACAAGTACGATGTGGGTTTGAGAATGTTTGTGACTACCATGCAGGATGTAAACGGTCACATCATGGAACCAGACGACACCTGTATAACAACTCCCATTGGTTACTTTCAAATGTTTGGGTACCAGAAAGGAGATGCTGTGTTGTTTTCTCGTGGGGAGTCAAATATAGCTATTCGATTTTCATAGCGGCTATGATATCGTCCATTCGTTCACAAGTATAGCGATATTTCAGATATTTAAAAATAGTGATCGCTAGAAGTGCAACTAATATAGTAAACGTCAAGATGATAAAATGTATTCTGTAATCGGTCTCATTGGACTGAATGGTGAGAATACTGATGGAATATAGAAGACCTCCTGCGAGTGAAAAAATGCCAAATGGTTCAAGAATAGATGCGTTTAATTTCATGGTCATGGTAATCGATTTTTGGCCACGACCAAATTTTCATACACTTTATTCCAAAATGTTTCGTGAAACGCTAAAGACATTCGCAAGTCACTCGCAAAGGAATTAAATTGTGGAAGGGTTTCAGCGAAGCTTAGCACGGTTTCTGGCATACTTGTCAATGGATTCATTTTAATCCAATCTCGCAAAACTGTCCACAGATTTGACCAAGTGGGAAACATTTTGTCCAAGGCTTCCTGAAAATCTTCTGACCGGTTTTTGCTAGTTGCCTTTAAAAAATTGACTACGTTGGCAAAAGTAACCTTGACAATATCTTCCGAATTCATCTTTCTTTATTTTAAAAATCAAAACAACAATAATAAAAAAATATACAATTTTTTGTAAGGATGCATATATAAGACTTTTGAAAACGAGTAGAATTCAACGACATGGTCTCAACTCGAAAGGGAAAAATGTTTCCGGTTTACCAGCATCAAGAGGTTCCCAACTATTTTCAAGTTATAGTACCTGATTTGGATATTGAAAATTTTTTAAAGGAGAGTGCTGTCCTCTACCTTCCAAACACTCATCTCTGTGTAGCTGGTGTATCTAAAACATTTCCAAATGGATTTTGGCATTTTATCGATTTTGATTTAGGTTATTCGAAAGAATTTGCTTACGCTAAATTGCTGCGTTCAAACGAAGAACGTTCTAACTTCTTGGAACCTTTTTACAATGATACTAAATCCAATCTCATTCCTCACGCAGCCTTGATAAACTTCATTATAAAGGGGTTTGAAAATAAGTATAGACAAATTGAATTAATAGATCAAGTAACTAAAGCACATGTTTGGATTTCTGATTTGGACCAATGGAAAAAAGAATCTATTTGGGGTACTAAGCACGTTTCGTGGTGCTCCTCTCCGAACGGTTCTGGAATGACGATACGAGAACTTTTGAACGCGAAACTCGATGAGGATAAAGAGCTTGTGGATGGAGAACGTCTTTATGAAATCGCAACTACAAGACCAGCTTACTATCATCCCAAGAAATTAAAAATTAAGAAAAAAATAGAATGGCAAAGATTTTTTTTCACCATTGCTTATATTTTCTAATATTTTCTTTTTTGCATTGATCATTTGGACTTGTTTAAACTGGCCAAATCATGAATCCTGCAGTTTAGAGCAAAACAAAACGACGCTTGAAATGTATAAAATTTACCAAAATATTGATTCAATGGGATTCATTAAATGTAATGAATTTTCTAATCTATTCATAAATCACTCCAATTGTGGGAAAACGTTATGTGATTGTGTTTACAATTCTTTAAATGTCTTTGAGAACCACTGTATGGAATTTACTCAGAATATTGTCGATTCAATCAGCGAGTGCAAGCTCGTGGCAGATACAATTAAAGGATGTATGCAGATGCTAAAAAAAAGTAGAAAATGCTATTAAAAAAAAAGTTTTTTTTTTAAATAAAATATTATATATATATTAGACGTTTAGTCATTCATTCAGTCATTTGCGTACAGAGTTCCAAGTTTATGCTTCAACAGTTTTTCATCCTTTGTACAAGATTCCTCCAGATAATCCCAGTGCTATTAGGATCGAGACTAGCTCCACGTAAAACAGAAGCTGATGCGCTTTGACAATCGTCTGACCACCCGTGGTGGTCGTGTCCGAGTAGAGAGTATACGAGATATAACCAAAAGTGATTAACGCTACTAATATTGTGACAAAGAGAGTGGTTGACAAAATCAATTTAATGTTCATGGTATGTGCTTTATTTATCCCATCCCATAAAGGAGTCCTATTACGACCATACCCATCAGATTACAAACGGTTGGACCAATCATAAGTATTTTGTTTTCGGTCCAAAATTTAACAGCATCGACTCCTTTTGTAGTGACTGTATTGCTTGAATCGACAACATACTTTGTACTTCCAGCCATCGAATACATGACATAACCTTGTAACATCACGGACACAAGCAGTAATACGAGCACCGCGACAAACAATATTGAGGTGAATCCAAATCCTTTAGGCATTTCTTTATTGTACCTGAAAAAAACAAGAGATGTTGGTTCAAGCGATTGTACACACTCAAGGGATCGCTTTGGGTAAGAAGTACATCCCTTTGGAGCTGGCCTACCTCGATTGGACGGGGTATGAAAAACATTTCCTCATCAAAAGTCCCATTTCGTATCAAAGCGCTCGTCTAACTCATCCTCACGTTCGACCTGACTGTTTAATGAGCTGCCGAATCGGTACCCCTTATTTTGAAGTGGTGTACTTTTTGCAACACCGGCATCGTGAGTTGATGAAACGGAATCCCGGAGCATTGTTTGGATACAAAGGAGAAAGCTTCCAACGTCAAATCTTACAAGATGCAGGTATTTCGAACATTATCAATGTCGAGACTTTTGGAGTACCAGCTCTCCCGAAACAGTTCGAATATCCTTGCGCTTGGCACAAGGGTCGAAGCAAATGCGCTCTTCAAGCGGTTCGTCTATTTGCATACGTGCTCGAGCAATAATTTGTTTTGACGTTCGGCCAGATGCAGACGCTCCGTCAACAGCATCAGCTCTCGCGCGTGATCGTCCAACGGCGTTTCCTCCTCGTCGAAAGAATTCCACAAACTGTCGTGCTCGGTGAGAGCCAAGAGTCGTTGAAATACGTCGATGGTTTTGGGAATATGTTTCTCTTGGGAAAAGAGAGGCACTTGCTGAACCGACGCATGCGCGACCCCAATGTTTCGAATAAAGTCGTTCGTCATCCGATCTGTCGTCGAGAGGGTAGGACACTGACCGTCCAGTAGTTGGAGGATGGATCGTTTTACGAGATTTCGAACCGCCCGAGCGAGAGGATGGTCGGGATGTGCCAGTGCGAATGCTTCCAACAATCCATCCGATTCCCAGTGAACTGCGTTCACGTATTCGGATCGCGGAACCATATACATGCTCAAAGGATTGTAGAGTTGGCCCCGCGTTTTGCACGTCACATCGTAGAGCCGCATAGCTCGCTGCATGGACAGTGTCGAGGGATGAACGAGGGGAGCCAACTCGTTTGGAATCGGACGTCGATGGTTGAGCAGACGTCGAGACAATTCTCCCCAGAAGTTTGGAGAAGAATATTGATACTTTGCGTCGTCGGCCTGTGTCAACAAAGCGTTTAAAATAGCCTTGTCATCGTCCAACGCAAGGAGTGGGGTGTCGGCATTCTGTTTGGCCAAAACAAAAAGCAAGTGGTTAAAGAAACGTCGAATGGATTTGACTTTGAAGGAGGGATACTGGACATCCTTTTGTAGGTCAATCATAACTTTTTCAAAATAGTTGATGGTTTTATCTAAATCGCCTGTGACATTATATGGGAATAATGAAAGTCCTCCGTGACGCATTGCGTCTCGCCAATCGATTCCCTCTACTTCGAGTTTAACGACAAGCCACTCGCATGGACGGGGGGGATCGGTTGGGGATTGGTCCGAACCGAAAAGGAGTTTATTGATCCAATCAATAGATCGTGTATTTGACATCTTGGTTCCAGCGAATTAAATTGAAATGGAACGGCTGAGGCAAAGCAGTATAGTATGCCAGAAGGTTACGAGCCATTGAGATGTGCACAAGATATAGAATGAAAAACAAGAGTAGGTAGACAACTACCATTGCGCAAACTTCATCTTGATTTATTAAAAAAAAATTTTTTTTAATAAATAATTTATTTTATAAATGTAATCGTCTAACGCTAATGTACAGTTTACCCTCTGTCGTTTTACGAAAATCTTTTTTTTTTCGTCCTGACAGTCCATACGAAACGTTGCTGTTGACTCCCATTTTGAAGTACCATGTCGACTTGCAAGCTGTGCCTTTGGCCCGTGTCTACCGAATGGGTTCACTATGCGATGGAATGCTGCGGTGCCGTGTTCCACCCGAGATGCCTGAATCACTATGCTAATGTGAATCAAGAACCTTTTTGTATAAGCTGCGAAGAGGCATTCAACGACCAGTCCCTCTACGCCATTCGTGTGTATGCTAGGCAGACGTATGAAGAAAACGGTGACAAATCGATTCGTGGAGAAGAGTCCAACAACCCTCGAAACGCCACGAGGGGAAAACAGCCCCGATGGCTACGAATCGGATCACGTTTGGAACGGTGCCCAATAGCAAATTAGGAATCACCACACCTGTTGCTCGCTCTCAAGCCCTATTTCGAAAAATGTAACTTGTTGATAGGACATGAATTTCAAGAATTTTTGAAAGGAAACATGACGAATTTTGCCAATATGAATCATCAAAACCTTCCACCTCGCCAGGGGGAAGTGTCTCTTGAGTACCTCTTAAATGAGACACTCGAGTGGAGTAAATCGAAGTGTGAAAACTGAAATTGATATCAATAAATAATAATAATAAAAAAAAACGTCTTAAAATATTTTTTTTAAATATTTTTTATTTATATATATATATCGCATAGAGTATAAAGTGCGTCAACTCCTTTCGTCTCCGATCGTCATGGGAATCACTGGCTTTTGCAAGCTCATCGACCCTTTGTGCGAGCCAACACAAGTGCCTACCGTTCCGTTCGACTCCATCCTCGTCGATCTTCAGAGTTACTTGTACATTGGTATCCAATATGCGCTCGAAGTAGACGAGTCTAGCGTCTTTAGAGAAATTTGTAACATTACGTGGGGACAGTTGGTTAAAACGCTCGAAGAAATTTTACCTCATGCCAAATCCGATAAAATCACCATCGTACTATCTCTCGATGGTCAAGGGGTACCCATGAAATGGCCCATCCAGCGAAAACGACGTTCTAAAACCACTATCGGAGTGAAAAACAAATACAGTTATTCATTGTTTGGTACGAATGTCATCTCTTTACGAGTCCAAAAAGAGTTGGTGAACCGTTTCAAGAGTTACAGATTTCGATATGTGCGTCAACTCAATGTAATTGTGTCGGGATGCGGTATACCTGGCGAGGGAGAGCACAAAATGTTTCACGTGGCCGAAGCGCTTCACCAAAAACATCCCATCGTGGTGAGCGTCGACCAAGACGTGTTCATATTGGCGTTTTTACGACGCGATCGCTACGAGACTATTCAAATTTACCGATATGCAAAGTATTACAACGTCAAAGACTTTTTGACCACTGCTCTCCCTTACGCTCCGTCACGACTCATCCACACTTCGTTTCTGTTCGGAAATGATTTCATTCCTCCCATAATTAGCATCACACCCATCAATGTACCGTCCATTCACGAGACTTTACAGTACGATGAAGAATTAGAAGAACCCTCGGACTCTATTGCTCGATTTTTAAGAGAATTCAACTGTAAAAAATTCCAACGCGTACCTCACGTGGACCTCGAACTGATTATTTCCTTCTGGATGACATACTTGTGGATGTTAGATTACTACACCTTGCGTGATTTTGATCAAAAGTTTCTCGAGAATTCAATCTTTGACCGTTTCGATCGCAACCAAATCATTACGGGATTATGGGATGCTGAATATTCGAGCGAGGCGTTTCGGGAGGCCCGTCGACGGTACGATTCACTCGTCACGTCTCCCACCAACGAAACACAAGCTCGGTGCGCCGTGTTCACCGACGAGACCCTTCTGGAAGAGTTGAAACCCTATTGGTTAGAACGAGACGATGTGGCTTGCGACGTGTTGCGATTGACCAGAGTATCATAAACACGTACGCGGTTGCGATTCCGATACACCACATCCAAGAAAAGAGCTGCACGGGTAGGAATTGAAACGGTCCAAAAATACTTTTGGCGGCTTCTCGATACCGTAGACGTCGATCGAGTCGAACGAGTTGTCGCACGGCGTCGGGTGCAAAGATCAAGTTGGAGTCGCGATCCAGCACGATTAAAGTTTTGGGCCAATCGACCCCCTCGAGAAGTCCAAGGTTAAATTTCTCAGCATGAGGGAAGCGATCGTACACTTCATTCTCCAGGACACGAGACAGGATTTGAGCGGCAAAGACCATGTTCTTGGGATAGGTCAAGACGAGACGAGAATGTAAGAGCGTGTCGTTGTAGGACATCCACGGTGCATCGTACAACACCGTTTCCAATGTCGACGCCATGTGCTTACTTTTTGATAATAAAGACAAGATAAATATTTTGTTGGTAATGGTACCAATCAGAAGCAATAGTGCTCTATATGGAGATGGTGAACAGAATAAGGTAAATATTGAAGCAGACAATACGCCGGCTAATGGGAATCCACCAAAGTTAAACTTAAGGGCCAAATTTTCAAACGCTGAAAAAAACTTTTTACAGTTTAGGAGGCGCGTTGCTATATTCAGAAGATATTTAGGATATGTTAGATTCCATTCTCGAACCAAAGAAGAACACTGTATGTACGATAAAATTGCCAAGGACGTAAAATGTTACTATTTTACCAATAATGAATGGTTTAAAAAGAATTCTGAACACTTGAAAGACTATGTCAGGAAGATAAATTTATTAGAACCCAACAACACAGATAAATCGGATAATCTTATATATGATGCAAAGTTTGGCCAACTTACAAACATTTATACATTTAAGAGTTTGGAGATTAAAGAGGAACCAATGGAATAAATGTTCTGGTGAACGCATTAAAAAATGTACAACAAGTGAATAAAGACTAATGGAATAATTATTTAATGATGTCACGAGCAAAGTGGTGGGACATGATAAGGTATGTAGACGTCGTTGAGGAATCCGACCCAAACGCAGAAACAAGTTTCTTACAGTTCAGGAAAATTGCCGCTACGTTGAGAAGATGTTTGGCCTTTTCTAAATTTGAATCACGGTGCGTTGAAGAGCATAATTTATACTATAGAGAGAAACAACAAGTCCAATATACTTTTATGTTTCCAACAAATTATATGGATGAGCATTTCATATCAACAGTAGTCGAATATTTAAAATGGATAAATTGTTTGGACAGTCGAATCAGTACCTTTTTATGGACATCTTATAGACAGATGAATGATCCGAACCACCAGTATCCGGATTTTGGGAAATATGCTGCCATAGAAAGGGAAAAAGACAGACGTCGTTTAAACCAAATAAAACGTTCTGATAATACTTTAAACAATACAAATCATGATCGATCTAGTGATTCTTCAAGTTCTGATACGGAAAAAAATCCCTCCTTATCTGATGTAAATCTTCCGGGCATGACTAAAGAAATGTAAAAAAATAATAACAATAAACAAGTCTACCATAATGTATAGCGTAAATCAATTTTTGTTGTCTATTCGTAACCCGCAGACCAAATTCAAATGCTTACAGTGGTTGCGAGAGAGGGATTCTGCTCTCCCATCCATCGGACTTATTTATAAAGACGGGTGTCTGAAAGCGACCTATATTTACTAAAGTAATGTTGTTTATAACGTATTGGGTGCTCGTCTTACTCTACGTGGGGCTCTTGTTATTTTACTCACGACAGTCTTACGACCCCCTCGTGCAACCTTGGGCCATTTTGCCAGTTGAACAGATGCACGAAATCCCTTCTTCCTGCGTCACTGACAAAGAGTGTCCTCCTCATTACATTTGCCTCAATGGTCAATGCGTACCCCATTTTTTGAGAGGTGGCGAGTGTAATCCAAAGACGGGTCGATGGAGTCTCCACAACTATAAGGGCCAGAATTTTGCAATTTGCGTTTGTAAACACCCTCACATCATCTCACAAAAGCATTTCGGAGGGAATTGTGATTTGGAAGTGGCTTGTGGGCCACATGGCAGACTGCAAAGAAATTCAGACGTATGTGATTGTGACGACGGATTTATACCCGGTCCCCTTTCGACGTGTCAGAGGCTTTCGGCGCATGCACGTATTCACGAGTCGTCCTGCGAACCCGATGAAATTCATGTGGACGCCGTGAAAGATTCCGACGGATTCGATCCAAAGTACTTGAGCGGGGGTAAAAAGTGTTTGAAACGTCCTTGTTCGTTCGACGCGCTGAGCGGACGACCTCTCAAAAAGTCTCGCTACGTTGAAGGATTTGGATGTGTGTGCGATCCTAGATACGGTCAGTTTGGAGTGCGCATCGATGGAAATTACCTACGTGGGAATGGTTACAATGCTTGCGCGAGCATTTTCGAACGAGACGAAGAGCTCGCGGACGTGAGCGTGTACACTTACTATTACTTGTTGAGTGCGACACCAATTTCATTCATTCATTTCGAAAATATCGATTCCAAACTCTTGATCGAACCACTGCGAGGGAAAAAGCATTTGCAAATCGAGCAAGAGTGGTTGTACAATTACATGCAATACCATTTACAAAGCAACCTACCATATATGGTACGAACTCGCCACTGTAGAGTCCAAACTTGGATGTACATTGAAATTTGCGACGAATGGGTCATGCGCCGGAATCAAATGTCTTACTGTCAAGATATTTCGAGGAGTGTCACGCGAAACCACACCACGCCTCACGCGCAAACTTACGAACTGTTGTACACGTACCCCGTTTGCCGCATGTCGAAAGAGGACGATAGGTATCCACCCGATAGTTTCGTGTTGAATCCACACATGTTGACGCACACGGGATACCGTATTTTACATCGCACCAACGGAATCGTGCTACGCGTTCATTACGGCCAATGGCTCCTCGATGAGGCGGAACCGTTTCGAATAGATACGTATTTGAAGTCGACCGATTCGGTCCCCAATCTACGAGACGAGCTCTCGATCAGACTCGAAAGGTACGGATAAAGTAAAGATGGAAGACGAAGAGGAACACGTGTCGAATGACCAGACTAACGATCAAGATATTTTGAGATCCCTGCAACAAAATTTGGCTCAGGGGGACACGCTCAACGAGTACGTGAATGCTCAACTCTTTCAGGCAAGGAAAAATTTTTTCAAAGTTTACATGGAGAAGCTCGTGGAGGACGTTCCGATGGGAAAGAATATCGTAGAGATTGTGCGAGAGGTGTCAAACGACGAAGACACTAGTTTCGAATACATGTTTACAGCGTCCAAGAGCGTTCTTCAGTCTCAAAGGAGAGTGAAACAGATAAAGGCCATGCACGCGATATTCGACATGGTTTACGGTCTGATCTTTCGGTACGCGCACGATAAACTCGTCACGCCAACGTTCCAAACCGTCCTGTCCCCCGATCAATTAAACAAGGCATACGAGGTGTACCAAACGACGACGCACGCAAAAGAAGAATGGGCTGAACTCGAACTACAATGTTTATTATATTGCATTCAAGAGATGATGGAAAAGGAGGAATCGGTCAAGATTCCAAATCCCTTGTATAGTCGATTGACTCAGCAAATGAAAGCCGTTAGCGAATATATTACCACTTTGTTGGTTTTCGTAGCCAAGCCAACCATTTTCCCCGAAAACGAACTCACTAAAAGAAAGCGACGCGAGTACGAATTTATTGAAAGGGAATATGAGGGTCCAAAGAGAAGACGCCACAGCCAACCTGAAGTTTCATTACATGACCAGGAAAAAGAAGAACGATAAAAAAAATATTAAAAAAATAATAATATATATAGTCAAATTAAGAACTACATAGAAAAAGAAGAAAAAAAGACAGAGGGAATATATACAAAATAAATAAATAAACTGCCCCTATCTTTTTTTTTTCCTTTTTTTTCTATGTAGTTCTAAAAAAAAATGACTATATATACTCCATCTCTCTCTCTCACTCCAGGCTCTGCTAGGAACTCCAGGCTCTACTCGACTGAAGAAGTTTAAAATGTCATCTCCAGATATTTACCGTCAAGTCGGCAAAATATGTTGTCCCATGTGTCAATCAATATTACATTTTAAAGCCTTTGAGAAACATGCTGTTAAAGATCACCATATAAATCTAACTACACATTGTATTTTTTGCTTTGGATTTTACAGATTTCATTTAGCACCTTTCCGCGATAAACGACATATATTAAAATGTGGAAAACGTTTTTACGATTTGTTTAGCGTGAACCCCTCTGAACCAGGGCCATCATCACCATTCCATCCCATGATTGAAAAAGTTTATACCGTATAGTGTCTAGATGCCGTCTCCATCAGCTCTTGTCTAAAAGTCTCCATATCTCTTACTGGCAGAGCGAAGAAAAGTGATCTCGGTCACAAGTCGATATTCCTTAGCTTCTTTATTATTCTACATTGATTTTTCACAACACGATGTGCCTCATCTCATCCTATGCCGCCTCCATCAGCTTTCAGGTCTTGCCCAAACGTCACTGTATCTCTTACTGGCAGAGCGAAGAGAAATGATCTCGGTCACAACTCGATATTCTGAGCTCCTTTATTATTATACATTGAATTTTCACAACTTTATGTGTCTCATCCCATCCTATGAGAGGGGTGGGGAGGAAGCTTGCATCGAGAATAATATTATTATGAGAAAGATGTATTGACAGGATAGAGTACCGAGAACGCAGCACCGCCTATCGTAGGTGATACTAGGAAAAAATATTTCGCAACAGTTCGAAAAAGAAAAAAGAAAAAAAAACGTATATAACAAGCTTTTCATTTACTCAAAAATCACAACTTGTATGCAGCCGAGCAGGTGCCATCTCGTATAAAGAAATTACCAGGATGTCCACTGAAAGATTATACTCTATCCGGTGGGAACGTTTACCGTATGACCGCGGCAATAAGACGAAACCGAATTGGATTCGGGTTAAAGCCACCTTCCTAGATTCAGAAGGTCGGACTCATCAAAAGACGCGAGAATACGAAGAATGGATCGGTGTGTGTACGAGTCGCATCGATACATTTGTAAAAACGTTTCGTACCCATTTTCCCTCTCACGATGTGCGATACGTACATCTCGGAAACTCGAGAAAGATTCTACCCTATTTCGAAGAACGCTTACGGCGAGATAAACTGGAATACAAATCCAAACCTTTTTACAAACTCTACACTACTGCAAACCACGAGAATGTGGGACGGTTCTTTCAAAAATACAAGATTAGCTACTACGACAAGAGCGATTGGCTTGTACGACTCTACCTCGACCTGTGTACGCGGTACGAGTCGCAGTCGTTTTACTACAAGTGGTACGACGTAGTGTCCTCGACGAGTCTGTTGGAATCCTTTCGAATGATTCCAAATGACACCACGCCTCCCGATTGGACAATTGGGGCGTTCGATTTAGAAACGGTACCTATCGACGGCGCAACGAACCGAATTCCTTCTGGAATGGACGCGTCGGATCGAATCGTCATGATTAGCGTGTTCAAGTGGAATCGGCGAAAAGGAGTTTCCAAATGGGTCTTGTACCTCTTGCCCAATGGTTTGACAGAAGGGCTGGACAACTATCCAAATTGGTACGCTTATACGTCGGAACAGAGTATGCTACGAGACTTTCATCTCTTGATTCAAGACTGTCAAATACTGACTGGATACAACGTGGATGGTTTCGACATTCCCTGCGTGTTTGCGCGTCTCTATTGGCTCCAAGAGTACAATTTCCTTGGCCATTATTCGTCACTGAACGTCGGACAGGACGTGGTTGCCACTTTTCAGGACAAGATGGTGTTGGATCTTTACACGTATTTTAAAACGTTTTCCAACTATAATCTACCAGGGCATAAACTGAATGACGTCGTTCACGCTAAATTGAAAGGGGAGAGCAAAATAGACGTCAAGTCGACGGGCATTTGGTCTTGGTACACATCTCCCAGTGTGTCGAACGAGTTACTGCGGTGCGAAAACGTATCAACGTGTTACGAAATTTTAAAGCCGCACGAAGTCTCCCTCGAACAATTCGGATCGTTTCGGATGTTTTTAAAGTATTGTGAGCATGACTCGGAACTGGTGTGGAAGCTATTCGAAAAGGAAAAGGTAGGTTCGTTTTTGATCGAGTACGGAAATTTGACTTCACGAGATGCAGTCAGCGCACTGCACTTGGGCAACTCGCGCATCTTGCTGGACATTTTCAAGACGAGTGGCACGTTGCTCGGTTACTACTTTAACGAGAAATTTTTCAAGAGTCCCGTAGACTCATCCACCTACGAGTCTATGTTCAAAAAGTCAAAATACCAAGGCGCTTTAAACTATTGCCAAGGGGAGCGTACGTACGAGGACGTCTCAGTCATGGACTTTACGAGTATGTATCCGATCGCTTTGTTGAGCAGTCGATTGTGCTACGGGACGTGCACGATTTTATCAAAGGACGAGTGGCTCGCCTCGCCAAAAGTACAAACCTTGAAAGCGATTGCATATCGAACGCACTCGGACCTGGATTTCCAACAGGACGAATTCGATCCAGACGTGTTTCGGTATCAGCCGTTCGATGCGTCTCGCGATCGATTCGCCATCGTCGTCCACCCCGACGAAAATGCTTTTTTACCCTGCCTTGTGCTACATTTTGTAGAGCAACGTAAGTATCATCAGAAAGAATGGAAAAAGACACAGAACGTGTACCATTACAATGTTCAACTAGGTATCAAGATTCTCATCAACTCGTTGTACGGCGTCATGGCCAACAAAGACTCGTGCCTGGCCTACGTGGTAATCCCCATGACAATTGTGACACTGGCCCGCTATCAGCTATTGGGATCGTTCCACTACATAAAGCGATTGGGATATGAGGTGTGTTATGCCGATACGGATAGCTTAATGGTCCACCGCTGGCCTACCGACGACTGCGACGCGGTCAATGCCTACCTGAATTTACCATTCGTCGAACTCAAGTACGAACAACGAATGAAACGGTTCTTGATATTGTCCAAAAAGAGGTATGTGTATGAGACGTTGGATGGCCAAATTGTGACCAAAGGTTTTCAGAAGCGCATCAACGAACTCGTCCAGTTTATGTCCAAGACGATTTTAAATCACGTGTGGTCTCGAGTGTTTTCCGAGGGTGGTGATGAAGAGATATCAACTACAAGCCAAGGCTGGATCATTTGGGTGGACACGCTTTTAGAGGTGCAGTATCGATGTCGAGATGCCAAAAAATATTCCATCACCCGCAAGACCAAGTCGTTGAACGAATACAAGTCAAAGTCGTGTCCTGCGGTTCGCATTCTCGAACGGTATCCCGAAAGAGCCAACACGTTTGTGGACTATACTTATAGTCGAGCCGACGTGTCTATAGGGGAAAGTCTCAAGTGGGTAATGGACGCCGAAGACTGCACGTTGGCAAATTACGAGCAGCTTTTCATAAGCCAAAAGAAAATTTTTTGTACTCTGCTTAATATGGGATTTTGGCATCTATCGAATCCAAAATCGGCCTGCGACGCGGTCATGAATACGATACGTTGGAAGAATTTCCTGCACGCCGAGTTGTTATATTGGCATTCGAATCACCACCGCAAACTGAGTATGTTGATAGAGCGAGGCGTCAAGTACACTTTTACCATCAACGACCATCTCAAAAGGGGCCGGAGTGAAATGGCACTCGACGCTGAGAACAAAAGGAAAAAAAGCACAAAGGCAACCAAACGTTTAAAAGTTGCACCCTAGTAAAGAAAGAGTTACGACCCGTAGAAGAAACAATCCATCATGTTACCAGTCTATAGACAATTAATGCTTCACAATCACTTTCACATTCACGTACATCCACTGTGTTTTGAAGATTTTATGATATCGCACGTCGCATGTTACATACCCAACGCCTATCTCTTGGTCATGGGTCAATCGAAAACCAATGGTGAAGGAGTCGAATTAAGTTTAGAATTGGGATATGACGAAAAATTTGCTCGCCTCAATTATTTAGGACCTAATTCGTACTTATTCTCCCATTTCAAGCTCCCTAGACCGGACTTGATCCCATATGAGGAATTGATAAATGTAATTTTCAAGAAACTCGATTGGAATAATCGAGTAGCAATTGATTTAATTAATCATTCGACTGGGAACAGCATCCATATATCTACGACATTCCAAGAAAAGCTTGCGTTGATTCAAAATATTTTTGTAGGAAACTTAAAAGAGTGTGCCGTATTAAACCATAAGAACCTCCGATCTCAACAAGGACGGAGGCAATTGACAATCAATCAACTATTATCTTATCCGAATTCTTATTGGAAAGACATGCTAAAAGAAGATTCTGATACGAGTGCAAGTGAGGGTAGTAAGTCTGAAGTTGAGAGTGTCAAGTCAAATTCTGATAAATAAAAGTTCTAAAAAAACGCGTTTTTCTTATTTTATTTATTTATTTACTATACATACAAGTTTTTCAGGGATAGAATGCTACCATCTGAAATCAAGTATACATGGATTCGTTCGAGCATAGGATAGAAGATATAATGAAATTGGACGATTCAGACGTTCGACAAAATAAACTTTACCACTCTGAACAAAAGATTGCAAGAATCCTCCTTCTCGGGATTGCAGGACCTTCTATACTCATTCCACTCGCGTCACTTTATTTCAAGAAGGATTTCTTTCGCTCTATCGTTGTCGTCGCTCTCTGTTTCATCACGTTCCTGTTTATCGTCCAATTCCGATTCGAGTGGATAATTTACCTGACGCAACGCGTCGACGATCTCGTAGATGGAATCCGTGCACGAATATGAATTTCGAATCGTCGTTCAACATTCCTCCAGTCTAGAACCCCTCTTACTAGATATTGTGGACAAATGGTTAAAATCCAACCGTTCTATTAAAAGGCAGTGTCCCGAATACAGAATCTTATACGCAAAACCACATTTTCGCTTTAGAGACGACTCTTGGGAAACCAAAAGAAAAATTGAAACGCAAGCTGTTTTTTTCGATGGTACTTGGTTCAATTGGAATTATTCGTTAGAATTACCATTCGCTAAATGGTCTCTAGCTACTCATTCTAAGTTCTTGGACGTGACGGGGAACTACCAAGATCCTTTTCGAGTAGAGGTTAGACACTTTGTCCAGTTGGATGAGCATGCCCAACTTTATACGTTTCGCGATGGCGTTCAATGCTACAAACTCGTGTTTGAGTTGGAACACGGTACGTATTCCAAACCTAAAAAATATTACTTTTATCCACAAAACACTCTCGAAGCTTATCGAGACGTGTACACTCGTTTGCAAGAGTTCCAACATCCTCCCTATGAATTGAATAGGTCTAATATGATCCGAAGACCTGTTACCATCATCGATAAGCTACCATCGGATGATGCGTACGTCTTTGCAAAGAAAATGGACGGCGTGTTTGGCTTCGTGTACAGTTATGGAGACCGCATTCAAGAGATGTGGGAAGGCCACGAGTATCGAGAACGACGGGGGATCACGCTAGGAGACGGTTTCGTATTTGCGGCCGAGCAAATGGAAGAGGGGACAGTCATTTTATTGGACGTGCACCAAGTCCGTGGTGTAGTGATTGCAAAATGGTGTAGACGAGCCATTTTGATGGAGTTTTTACCCAGTTTGAAGAATTTACCGACAGGTTACGTTACACAACGGTACGAGGTCGACGTTAAGCAACTGTTTAAAGAAAAGAATCGCTTTAAAATGGACGGTTTGATTGCTCATGAAACTGAGGAAGACATTGTGTACAAGCTAAAGAGGTTTCATTCCATCGATGTTGTATATTTCAACGAATACTTTTGGTTTTCTAAAGGAGACGATACGAGTATGCAAAAGAGATTTAAATGCTTGGAACCGTTGAACGAAATGAAGAATGGTCAAGTGTACGAAGTTTCGATGGACAAGGGACGCGTGATTCGAGAGAGATTGGACAGATTTACGGGTAACACAACTAAACAATTGGAATCAATCTTTCAATATGGTGGAGAATGGGGTGGCCCTTGTATCGAAGAAGGATTTCTTTCGGCAAAAGGAAAGACTACAAAAACGGATTCAAAAAAGTCTAAGCCTGCAAAAATCACAAAGAAAAAAAAAGTAATAATGAAATGAAATAAAATTTAAAAAAAAGATTATATAAATTTTTTGAGTGAGTATATATATATATATATATAGATGGGAAGAGCCTTTAAATTCACTCTGCCTTGACAAGCTTATTCGTCCTCTGACATCTCTGTTAGGAAAAAAAAGTAAAGGGTCAACAGTTTCAAGATGGAATTGTATTCTTCTCTGGTGGATGGCGTTCTCAAAGTACCATCTCTTGCAGATGCAGTCTCCAAATTTCGAAATTCAAGTAATACGATAAATCTAGTTCAACCAAATTGGAAGGAATATTTGGAGAATTACATACCCTACGAATCCTTCGTTGAAAAGGCCAAAGACAAGTTCAAGAAAGTTTATAATGGAAACCCCACTTTTAAAGTGGAACGTCTTAATGAAAACGAGATTCCACTCAAATGCGTTATAGTCGCGCAATGTTACAGTCATCGACCGTATGAAAACTCCTTGTCAAAATCCACTGATGATTTTTCGATCCAGGTTCGCGATTCTACAGTCATGAAAGTATTGGGTGAAGCCATGACGAGCGACGTGACCACGGCTACTTTGGCAAACGATTCAAAGTTTTTCATGAATAATTGTAGTTTTCTCAGCTGCACGTTTTGCGAAGGAAGCCGAAAACAGTTTGAGAAGGCGGGTTTTCAAGTTCCTCTCGAATCCCAACCATGCATCACCAAAACAAAAGTGTTTGATGGAGAGCGGGTCGTAAATCGATTCTCCAGTCAAATTAAACAAATGTTTCCTCGAGAATTTCTCGGTTTGATGGTGGTTGAACTGTACAATCGATATTATTACACGAAAACCGAAACGGATGGATCCAAATTGGAAGTTGTCAAGATTGGAGGAGTTGTTCATGATTTGATTGCATTTCACGAATCCAAATTAAAAACTGTTCAGGATTTCTTTTTGGGGGATTTAGCAATCACTAATGAAACGGTATACAATGCGACTGCGGAAGGACTCCCGAAAGGGTCAGAGGAAAAAGATACGACTCTTGTGGATGAAGCGGAAGGACTCCCCATAGTGTCAGAGGAAAAAGATAGTATTCTTGTGGATGAAGTGGAAGGACTCCCTGAAGAGTCAGTCGAATTGAGTAGAAAACGTGCCTCGGATGAAAACAATCACGAAGAGGAAGAGGTAATTGAGGCTATTCCAGATAAATATAAAAACCGAGGGGTAAAGAGAAGCCGTTGTAGCCCAGACAAGGAAGACTACGCCTTTGACATTGAAAAAGTGGTGATCTAAAAACAATAATAATAATAATTATATATATATATATATATATAAAAATAATAATAACGTATATATATATATATAATAATAAAAAAATAATAATAACGTATATATAAAGTCATTGCAAAGGCTGTATAATAATATATGAAGAGCGGTTCTTCAACTCATCGAGTCCAAGTTGCTCCTTCTGCAGTTTGAAAAAAAAGTGGTTCTTCAACTCATCGAGTCCAAGTTGCTCCTTCTGCAGTTTGAAAAAAAAGTGGTTCTTCAACTCATCGAGTCCAAGTTGCTCCTTCTTCAGTTTGAAAAAAAGTATCATGTGCTTTGTATCATACTGCCGGATATGTGACAAGGTTCTGGGGTTTAATCTTTGTGAAAGAGTAATACGATCCAGCTGCTTCACTTCTGAAAAGAAAACTGACGATGTTTGTTCAGATTGTAAAACGTACGACTCAACGATGAGGAATATAAAGTAGATTTACGGACACCACTTATCAAGTATACTCTAACCCATTGCTGTAAGCGTCCCCTGAAAATAGTCTATTTTAAGTATGGTATGAACTTTAAAAAAAAAAAAAAAAAAAAAAACCTTATTTAATTTTTTTTTTTTTTTTTTTTTATGATTAAGATAAGCACCAAGGGGATCCACCTCTAAACACGGATTGCGCACTGAACTGTTCTGGCAAGTCATTTAAAGTAATTTGACGTGGTACATAGTCCTTCTTAACAGTGGTTACAATGGAATTGTAATAGATGTTTGAACCTTTATCATGTCCCAAAATGACTAGATACGCTGGATCTCCAATATCTTCGGTCGCAATCAGTCCAATTGTCGGTATCCAAGCACAATTAAACATTAACCTGTCAACCATCCCTCCATTCATATACACATGATCCGAAAATAAGCAATTACCTAAAAAGTATAACATGCAAGTAGAACTAGACAACTCTTTGAGAGATTTAAAATCTTTAGCATCGGGAGTCAAAACAGCCAGATCATGTTTTATTCGATGGATGATCGACTCCTTTTCAATTTGACTCTCGGAACCTTGCAAGTTTGCTTGTACCTGCCCCGAGACATTTTTCTGAAGCAAATCTTGCCCTTCAAACGGGCCAAGATTAACTTGTTTGGGTTCGTTGTTGAGGTTTCGGATAATCTCCATCATGCGGCGATGGTCCACATTCCGATTTTGATTTTTTAATATTCCTCGTATGAATTCTTTGATGACTGGGTTCATTTGATATTCAAAGTGGGGATCCACCATTTCTTTCCCATTTTGGTCTTCTGGCCTAAACGTTTCATCGAAAAAATCTCTTACTGGAATGATCACCGTACCCCTTTTAAACACAATACCCCGTTTTGGTTTCAGGAATGGTCCAACCACTTGCTGGGACGTTTCTTGTTCCAAGGCCTCGTGCTTCATTTCCAGTCCATATATCTCTGCTAAATGATTACCGCAGATCACCATTCTGAGGTGCGAGCGCTTCTTTCCACGGCACTCGCCTTTGGTGAAATTGAAAACGCAACAAGTAGATTCCATTACTTGATTGATGCTCGAATCAAGACAGATGGCTGCATTGAAAAAGTGGATTGCCAAAAGAACCCCCGTGTTGAAATCGTTCCGCAAGTTTGACGGAACAGTCAAGATTAAGAACACCTCGCGTCTCAGGAAACTCATTCATAAGAACGACCAGTTGAGAAGTGTCATAAAGACAATTTTTAGCAAAAAAGGATTTAAATTTGCCGCCGCGTCGACTGTCGTGGGTGTGGGTATACACTACATCAACGACTACATCCAGTCAAACTCTGGATGCTTTTTGACGAGCGGTTCCTCTGTGTGCAAAGTACGTGAGCTAAGTTGTTGCCAACAGGACCCGATCGCCAACATCTCGTTCTGTTCTCCATCGAATTTCGACCATGCGTGTGAGAAGTACGACGAAGACAAGGAAGATTCTTGCTGTCGGTTATGCGATTGCCAACACTATACCTGTTTACCAAATCAATCCATGGAATGTAGACGACCCACCGTCGGAGAGGCTCTGTCATACTATGCTCAAGGGGTTTCGTCTAGCATCTGGTCGGGTCTCTTGCTATTTCTACCTTGGTTGTACTGGATCGGGAGTATCGTAATGGGTCTGGTGGCTGTTTTGATCATTTGGTATGTGTACAAGAAAGTAAGATGATTGCTTACTTGCAAAAATTAAACCTACCAGTAGATAGTTTACTACGACAGATCACGCAATCGTTGCATGAGACGTTGAGTCTACTTTGTAAGCCACATTCGTTCAAACCTATATTTAAGAATTGCGTGTCGTTAGAACTCGTTCAGAACCCAATAGTGCTGGAGGCCGCTCGGACGTACATTTATCGTCTCATGAGTGAAAAGGAAAAATATGGCTATTTGTACCATTTGCAGAACCAAAAAATGATAATTCCTCTCGACGTGAGGTTCAACGGACAATTTGGAATCGAATGTAAACGGTATGACCAAGTCGTTCAAGTGATTGACGACCTCGCAAAAGAATTTAACTGTAAAGATACATCAATCTATGAGGTGACCCGACTCGAACTCTTGTATTTCTTTCTACTAATTATGAACCCTCAATTGAATTGGGTAACGGTAGATTTTCTCGTGGGGGGTGCAAGGGGGCACGCCCATTTGATTGCAAGTCCCGCAAGAGTAGTGAGTTAATTCTAATGAAATAAAAATAAAAATTAAAAAGAACTATATATATATATATATATATATATATATATATATATATATATATATAGTAGTCCACTCAAAGCATTTCTCACCTACGTCGTGTGAAATAAAGAACGTGATGAACTTCCAAAAATACGGTCAAGTTTACAGTAGATTCCATTGTTGTACAGATTTTCGAATTGAACATGATATGGTCGTACTCCAGTTTTCCGACTTGGAGTACGAAAATTGGTTTATCGCGCGATTTCACGATAGTGACAAAGTGTACGTTTCCGACAAACACCCATTTGTACAAGCTATCGAGCTCCATCTTAAGAAAACCCCAACAACTTCTTCAGTCTTTTGCAAACAAGATTCATGCACCATCCTGATGGGAAAAAAGCACATTGTGATGCCAATGCCGAACGCATCTGCCAAGTTTTGCCTTTATGCCACTCCGTTTTTCGTTCGAGATCCGGACGTCGTGACCAATTACCTACAGGGATTCTCTCGACCAGCGAGTGATTACGTCTTCACCTACAAAAACATAGTACTTTATTTAGATGGGTACGACCTACCCTATCCCGGTGGATGCTACTTTGACCCACCCAAGACCCAGGTACCTTACCTTTACCGAATATGCTTCGTGACAAATGAGCCACTCGAACGGGTTATCGCAATCGCCAACGAATGGAAGACTCGTCGAGACATACTCACATTACCGTTCTTGACGCAAAATGCCGTCGTTCATCCCAAATTCCTTAAAGTTCAACCCGTTCAAAATATAGAATTGAGTGATGTAGCTTTTAAAACCTCAGGTACTATCCAGAAGCGATATAGCTTATATCGACCCGAGTTATTGATCCACGACGTGATTTCATCTTATCTTCGATGGAGTGGCACGAGCACACAACGTCTCGGCCTTATCGTTGAATGGCCCCTTCGAGTCACATTCGAAGGAGCTCGCCTACAGCCTACAGAGAACAAGCAGTTTGTGTGCATTGCCGTGAATGGGGAACGTCCTTCTAATGTCGTGTACGTTCCTCAGCCTTACGACAAGTACATGGAATTCGGTATGGTACCAGCGATTCCTTGGACTAGGATCTCGTACGATCGCGAATATTTGCCCGTTCATCAAGATATGGAAAAAGTGTCTATAGATTCCATCGTCATTGGGTTAAAGTTCCGAAAAGGGTTCTTTTGTCTGAGTGAGCCTTTCTTCGAAGGTCGGCCATCTCCAGAGTCGCAAAACAACGTGCATAGCGTCCTTTCTTTGGTGTATGACTTGAGAGACGTGCGAATCATTGAAACGTTTCGCTATAATAAGACCCTTTCTCTGCATCGTGTTCAGTTACCAAATGTGGATTACGATGCTTGGTGTCTGACGAACGCCAATGAAGCACATCCATATCCAAAGCAACTCAAACTCCCTCCCCTCGTACAAGAATGGGTAAATTTTTATGATTTACACTCTCTGATTAAAATGGATGAACAAGTCGACGCGAAGTTGGTACGATTGGCATTGGTCTTAGCCAGGCATAAAATTTGTTTTCGCGCTACCATCGATTCTAGTAGTAAGAATATGGATCAAAAGAACCAAATTGTACTCACCCAAAACGACATTGAGCTTCGCATGGGTGAAAAGGCAGTCCATTTCGTCAATAGCGCTAGGCTGGAGGAGAGTCGTTTCCAAGTTGATAAAAATGAGGAATCAAGAGGGTGTACGATCATGTAAACTTTGTCATGGTCTATAAAAAAATAAAAAATAAATAGTAATAATTTTTTTTTTGTTTTTGTTTGTTTGACTGTATAAAGCTTGATTAAATTTTTAGCATGGCACTAGTGTGCCTAGGCACACTATTGGACTGACATCTCTGAAAAGTAAAGTCTTCATGGGCTATCATTCGTTTCTACAGTCCATTTTTGGGAGCAAGTATCAATCCCACGTACCTTACCTTCAGACTATTCACTTCTACTGCCTATTCGTCGTTGCGCTCGTCGTCGCCCTTTGTGCTTATGCAATACAACATTCTTCCTACACGTTGAATAAGACCTTTCAAGATCGCGTACACGCGCTCAGAGCTAAATATGCCACGACTCGACGTTCCGAAGATGACTAGGTCGATTTTGGAAAATTACGACATTCACGTCAACAATTTTTGCAAGTTCCTCTCCGATCGTCTCAACTGCCAGTTGACTTACGAGGGGCCTTTGGATCCGCGCGATCACATTTTACTCGGGACGACGTATGGGTGCTCAGTCCAATGCAATACTCCCAACAAGACCCTTCGCGACGTGTTTCCCATTATGATTTGCTCTCGCCTCGACAGAGCTATTCGGCACGGTGGGATTCGAACTTTTGATAGATTCGGGGTTTCCGACGTTGAAGAAAAACCCTTTGAGGAATTTGAAATTGGTCGTGGCTTCTTTCTCGTTCGCGGGTTTTTACGCCACCTGCCCTATTTCTATACCAACGACTCGACCAATACGCACCTCGTGGGCAAACGCATGGTTCGTGTCTACGCATATGACTCGGACGACCGAGGCAAAGAACTCTCCTACTACACGAATGATACCAAGACCAAGAAACGGGGAGATCTCGTCGTCGTTCTCAACAATGGGAATGAAAGCGCACGTGGTGTGGAAGAGTTTTTCGACCAGTGCCCTTATTCCGTCGATCCCATTCCCTACATGACTGAAATTTACCATCAGGACAGATTCGACATTGACGATTTGTCCAACAAAGTCGTCGTGAGTCCAGGCCATTTGTTTGTCAAGCTCTTTGTCAAGTACTTGTATGTACCCCTTCGCGATAAAAACTGGCCGCTCGTCAAGTCCAAACACTCACTCGTCGTCAAATCCATCGAGACGGGAACCCTTTTGCATGTGCTGTCGCGCAAGACGCTTTACCACAAGGAGGGTAGTTCTGCGGGTAAAATGACTCACGTGCCTCATGAATCGCATCGGGAATTGGGCGCGAATGGACAAGTGTTTGTCGAAAAAAACTCGACGTGTTACCGAGAAGTATCCACCCAGACGTATCCACTCAACCCTTTCCTTTTGCAGATGATTGTACGGCAAACGTCTCACAAAGTCAAACAAGGCTCGCTCAAAGCCTTCCACAGAAGCTATCCTGGCTTCCTCTGCATTCTCAGATGCTTCGAAACGAAAAACGTAGGACGTACGACGATGATGGTGCGTGACACGGTCGTCTCGACACTGGACGATTTGGATCCCACATCAGACGGCGGCGTTTGGCCGCTCCTGCACCTCCAAGCGATTCACTCGTCCTCGTTCCACGTCGTCGTGAACGAAGCCTGCGTGCCCGTCACGCAAGATTGTTTCGAGAGCGTCGATTTGCTTCGACTCAAGAAACGTCTCGTGCACGTGGAATGTTTTCGTCGGGATAAATTTATTCTCATTCGTTACAAGACGGGACTCATGTACAAGCAATTACCCGGTACAGACGTCTGGGTGACGTGTCGCGATGAGCTTTATTGGTCGGGGATCCTTTTAGGTCTGAAGGATAAGGACTCGGTGATCGAACGATTCGGTTTCGACTACATTACGAGCTACTTGATCGACATGAATCCAAATTTTGACCACGATTCCTTTACAAAGGTCATTGCGTCGTTCAATTCACTCAAGAACGCGGTACTCGCAATGGATTCCAGGTACGCTCTATACTTTATGGACACGGTGTCGGCCTACGCGATGAAAATGACCCCATACCACGAAAAGCTAATGGATACGGAACCGGATGGCGTCTCTCCCCATTTCACGATGTACGTGCCTAGCGTGAAGGTAGCTTACATGAGTTTTCAGGGGTGTACTCAAGAGGATTGCATCGTTCGCCGGAAAGACTTGGACGCCTTTGACTGTTGTCAGTTTTTTTCCGTTCGCGCAAAAATCGAAGCGGACGGTCCATGCGTGTTTCATCCCACACACGGCGATGCGGACGATACGGCTTTCGTAGGCACTCTCATCAATCACGGAAACAGTGAAATCAAAGTCGAATGCTATTCGATTCATTTACGTGCGACCACTGTCTCCAAAAAGGTGTGCCATTTATATTTCCAAAAGAGTCCCTTCCACGTGGTCCAACACATTTTAAAACGCAACTTGTTGATTTTAAGCGTCGAGCAGGAACATCGAACTCAAACGGGAGACAAATTGTCGAGCTTCCACGGTCAAAAGGGCGTGATGATGGTGGTCGACAGAGTACCTCTTTTGAACGAAACCATCTACCCAGACCTCATCGTCAACCCATATAGCTTGTTTCGTATGACGATTGGCCAAATATTGGAAGGTTTCGACGCGGGTTTCATCATGGACGCCGACACGGTTCGCAACACCGATGGAGAATTGATTGAGGGCGCGAGGTGTCTCATCGTCCAAACGAAATACTTTACGATTCGCTACTTTAGCCGCGACCATTACTATGCCCCCACGAAATGGGCCATGGACAAACTATTGGACCAAGCCGTAAGAGGTCGGCAGCGCAATGGTGGAATGCGTTTCAGCTACATGGAACAAATGAATGGATTTGTTGGTAATGGACTTGCAGCCTGCTTGGAGGAAAAGTATTTCGAACACGGGGATCGCGTACCAATGAATTTAGATCCGATGACACCTATTCCGAAATCGGTTTCGTTAGTGCAGCAAGACGCTCGATTTTTTAAATGCGATATTCATTTTGAGACTGAACCGAGTGTGATGGAAGACGACTCGGGTGAATCGACTCGAAAGAGAAAAAAGTAATTTGTATTCAAAAAATGAGCAAATGTAGGCATTTCGATTTTTTTAATTGTGATATTCATTTCGAGACTGAACCGAGTGTGATTGAAGACGACTCAGGTAAATCGACTCGAAAGTGAAAAAAAGTAATTTATATTAAAAAAATGAGCACATGCAGACATTTCGACTTTTTAAAAATTTCGTGCTTTTGCAAGGGTTTTTTAAAAAGTGACTTTTTAAATATTTGTTACATTTGCAAGGGGTTTTTAAAAAGTCTACCCCCCTTTTGACTTTTTAAAAAATCACGATTTTGCACGTTGACTTTTTAACTTTTAGAGCATACTCAAAATTTTAACTTTTATTTTTAAAAAGTCAAACTGCAAAAAACGAAATTTTTAAAAAGTCAAAATGACTTTTTAAATTCTTGAAACAACAATTTTCATATGGACCCGAAATTTAAAAAGTGCTTTGCTCAACTCTAATTGGCCTCGAATGCAATACACCCTATTTTGGCCTGTGTAATGTGTAAAGTGCAAAAAATATATAATCGCTCATCTATTTTTGAAATCAAGTGCAATACACCCATTTTGTCCTGTGTAATGTGTAAGGTCAAAAAAATATATAATCGCTCATCTATTTTTGAAATCAAGTGCGATACACCCATTTTGGCCTGTGTAATGTGTAAAGTGCAAAAAATGTATAAGCGCTCATCTATTTTTGAAATCAAGTGCGATACACCCATTTTGGCCTGTGTAATGTGTAAAGTGCAAAAAATGTATAAGCGCTCATCTATTTTTGAAATCAAGTGCGATACACCCATTTTGGCCTGTGTAATGTGTAAAGTGCAAAAAATGTATAAGCGCTCATCTATTTTTGAAATCAAGTGCGATACACCCATTTTGGCCTGTGTAATGTGTGAGGTGCAAAAAATTAATAGGCGCTCATCTATTTTTGAAATCAAGTGCGATGCACCCATTTTGGACTGTATAATGTGTGAGGTGCAAAAATTAATAGGCGCTCAATTATTTTTTTACATTAAGTGCAACGCACCCCATTTTGATCTATGTAATATGTGAGGTGCAAAAATCTATAAGCGCTCAACTATTTCTTTACATTAAGTGCAACTCACCCCATTTTGATCTATGTAATATGCGAGGCGCAAAAATCTATAAGCGCTCAACTATTTCTTTACATTAAGTGCAACACACCCCATTTTGATCTGCGTAATGTGTGAGGCGCAAAAATCTATAAGCGCTCAACTATTTCTTTAAAATCAAGAGTAAACACTTAGCCTATGCATGTGCCCGATGCAAAAACGGATAAGCGCCCAACTATTTTTTTTGGACGAGAAGTACACGTACCAAATGACACACACACAAAATAGTAAATAAAAAAATTTATGTTTTTTTTTTAATTTTTTATGGTTTTTCTGTGCTTGGACCCTGCAGCTGTCCTCCTTCTTCATATTCGAACTCAAAAAATTTTGCTAGACTCTTCTCCAAACAATGGGGTATCCCGTTGACAAGTACTTTTCGGTAGGGTGTAGGACAAATACAAGTAAAATTGTTTCGATCCTGATACAAAAAGGATCCCCGTTCACATACGTCTGGGTTCAAAATCCCACAGTCGGGCCCATTGAAAAATGTAGAGTGTGTGCACAAGCATTCCCAATGAGGAACTGGATCGCTTACCATGACTCGAAACCCTCCCCTATCCGTTTGGCACTCTATCGATTCCAATGCTGGCGAACATACTCCTCCAATGCATTGGGCTGATGGTTCGATGCACAAGAAACTACAGTCATCAATACACTTTATTTTTCTCGACGAGCACTGTTGACGAATGGTAGGCGCATACACATCGAGGCGTTGTAAGAAAGTGGATTCGTTTCGACTCGACAACGTCCAAGTGTATCCGATCCACACTAAAAAGAACATGAACCAAACAGACCACATATTCTTTTTATCTTTTTCTTAGAACAAGGACAATTTAAATGGAACGCCCGATCGATCGTCACGAGATACGAAGAGCGCCCCGAGTACCCAGTTCCGTATCCAAAGTAAGAAAATGGAGAGACGCATGGACAGCCTGCTATCAAGTCGTCGATGGATATAGTTCGAGTGATCTTCGAAATTTTCACACTGTCTTTGAACGGTGGGTGGGTATCCTCAATTGGATTTTTGAGTATCCCATCCCACACTTGGAACGATACGAGTTGGTATTCTATTACTGTAATGAGCCAGGAGGTCCAAAAGAATTTATCCAGCTCTACATGGATGAAAACCCTCTCGACGAGCGCACAACCGTCTACGTATTATTTAATATCAATGCGTTTCGAACGATCCATCGTCTCTACTGCAACAATTTGACCAAATCCAATCAAATGCTCATCGACCCGGCGCGGGGTACTATCAACTTTTCCTCCTTTGAGGATCACGGTCATTCTCCCGCAGAGTATTTTCAAAATATGACTACATGGCAACTTCTCTTTGTCTTCACCTTGCACGCGATGGCGCATTGGGAGTCGTACGACAAGTACGAACACGCTCATTACGACACACACCTTCACGTCCGAGACTCTTCCTTTTTCAAACTGTATTTCTACGGGCAGGTAGTCTATCGTCGATAATAAAGAATGTCGTTGCAAGGAAGACCGTGCCCACGCAAAGTACCTGTAAAGTATGCTAGCAGGATGATTTCACGCAACACTAGAGGGTTCGCGCCAGAAGATGTACCGGGTTTCAACCCGCGACATCTCATGGACGATGCTGTGGATAATTCGACGATGATTCCAGTGATCAAGCTCAAAAAGTTTTTTCGGCATGCAGAAGATTTCAAAAATTTCAAAATAAAATTGTTTAATAACATTAGCGTGGACGATTGGAAGCATGTTCTCAGTCTACCGGCAAACGCGTCCAACGTGACTCTTTCTAAATATGTCAAACGTATCGTGGGACCAGGTGTCTTGAATTCGGGTAACAGTTCTTCGTCCAATTCTCGAGCATCGAGTCCAGTCAGATCGAAAAAGAAAAGATTAAAAATGCGAGCCTTTTTGGGAAAATATAAAAAAGGGTCCTCGGAATCATCGGCTTCTGACGACGAGTCTCTGATGTATATCCAACGTGCTGGGGACGAATGCGACAAGCAAGACGTTAATCTTCCTATGCCTATCTGCAAAGGCATTCGCAAAGTGTGTCGCTATTACGACAAAAACCGCAAATACAAACCCTTTGGAAAAGACTCGAGTGAAAACGAACGTTACTTGTTCCGGGTAAAGTACAATGGGAAGAAAAAGAAATCTAAACAATGATTGGATTCTCGAGAGGATTATATGCCAGTGGTATCAAAGCATCCCATTGAACCGAGTAATGCAGCGTGTAATTTATCATGCGTGATACATCGTCGTTGAGCGAAAGTAAAATAGATCTCGAAGTGCAAGGTGAAAGATGTCCTCGAAGCACGCGAATAGGTATAATTTGAGGCGATTGGGGTGGGCCGAATCGGGACATGATGGAACGACCAGCCGTACCAGGCGTAATTGGTTTGGTTTTAAATTTGTACACCCAGGTACGTATATATTGTGGAAGGAACCGTGTGCTGGCCATAAACTCTACACCCATGAGGGGTGCAATTTTTGCAATGTCAAAATTAAGGAGAGAGATGAAACGATAAATCTCTTCTTCGAAAGTATCACTTCGTTGTTCAAGATGTCTGTCTACGACCGATCGAGATAGTTTGATGCGCCGACATTCTAACGGATACCGTCGAGAGTCTAACGTGTCTGATTCGTGGAGGAAAAATGTAGGATAGATAGAATCGACGAGATGACTCAGACGAAACGGTTTCATCTCGAGCACCATCAGGTCGGAAGGATTTTCGTACCGTTTATCGTAGTGTCGAACCACTTCTGACGTGAAGTTGGCGGGAATCGATTTGTAATGAATATCCATCACGACGAAATCTTGCAGCTCGGGATAGACCCCTCTCGAAAGAGCTTGAACGACGAGCTGACGATACTCAACTTCCATCTCTTAATTTGTAATAAAAAAAATCATTATATAATTTTTTTTTTTTTTTAAATCAATACTTAGACAAATGAACATAGAGCATTCCCCTCTTCTCCTACGTTTTTTCTCTCGTCAACTTCGGTAATAGACACTAACATACATTTGGCATTCTTTTCAATATCCAAGATCTTTGTATTTATTTTTTCAAACTTTTCGATTAATAACTGTTTAACGTGCCAGTTTTGACCTTCACTTTTTGCAATCTCCATGCTCCACCACATATTTATCAAGTTGGTTCCAAATCGCATCACTAAGAAGAGTCGATATATAAAAAATGAAATATGCAAAATGATAAGCGTTGTAAATAAACCATACACTACCCAAAATACTTTTCGATAAATACTGTTAAGAGGTAATAAGCAAATCCATTTTCCAGTTGTTATCTCTCCACCTGAGCGGTAATCGTAAAAGCAATTGGCTGTATAAGGGAATAGAATAGGAATGGCTGACCAAGACCAGTTGGACAAAGACCAAACACGATTGAAAAATTCATTCAGCAATCCAATTTGAACTACAAGATGTAATGCATAAATACATTCCAACGCCCATGTTTTCAAAAACAAATTATTTCCTTTGGATACTACGATCATTTGAGTCACACGATCACAATCTTCTTTGTCGGATAATTTTGTTGTTAACTCTTTAAGGTAGTAATCAATGTATCTAGACCATACACGAAAAGGGAAATAAAACGCAAAGGCTAGAACCAATAATTCAACAGAAATCCATTGATAATAGTCGTGGTACAAAATTGGAATAATGGGATTTTCCATACGAGTGAAATCAGTATGAGTACCGTTGATAAAGCAACTGGTGTCCACAAATGATTGGGATATTCTACTTCCATCCAAGTGACAATTGATATTATAATCAAACAATTGACGGCTCATACTAAGTCCAAAACAAAATAAAAAAATATTACGAGCATGAATTTGATTAAAATCAACAAGCACACTGTGACTTCGTGTAGGAGTCCATGAGCCTTTCCACTTGAGAAAATTGAATACTGGTAACATTTTGATAAAATGTTGTTATAATTCTTACTTTATATAGATAACCATATATTGAGAGATTATTATTTATGTATTTATTTATTTTCCAACGCTATATAAGTGCTCATGGATCCAAACGATAACTTACTCTCCGACTTTGTCTCTTCAAGGGTCAACTTTCCCAAGAAAATCCGTTAGGCAAGACAGATTCTGTTCTATCACCTATTTAAAGAAAATGTTGCTATATTTCAAAACTTTATCCCATGCGGTGGATCCAACTCGATTATATTCCCATACAGCGGGATATGACTTATATACACCAGAAGACCAAATTATAAGTCCGAACGAAACCGTTAAAATTAATACTGGAATTGTTTTTGAGATGCCGCCACACACTGTGGGCGACATCAGGGGCAAATCGTCCCTCGCTGCCAAGCGTAATCTCCACGTCTTGGGAGGGATCATCGATTCAGACTACAGAGGTCCCATCTACGTGCTACTGCATAATCTATCCACGGAACGAGAAGCCATTTTAACCGCCAGAACACCTATTGCAGAAATCTTATTTTCTCAGCATTTTCGACTATCGGACTCAATTATTGGAACTACGATGCGTGAATTCGGTTGAATATGATACAGAGAGGGGCACACGAGCGTTTGGAGAAGTACAGGAGATTAACAATCGAAGTTAATTTTAACGATAAAAACTTCCTTTATTACCCCCATTACACAAATCTTATTTTCTCACGTTTGGACTCCGGAACTACACACAGAAGAGTACGCGAGCGTTTGGAGAAGTAGAGAAGATTAACGATCGAATTTAATTCTAACTAGAAAGGCTTCCTTTATTATCCCGTTAAATTGCATTAAAAAATATATCAAGGATACAATAATTAGTTGGACATTAGCATCTTTCTGATTCAGGCGAGATTCAAATCTATACGCAATATTCAAATTCGCCGCGACTTTTGTCGTACTAATTGCTGCAGAAGTCGAGTTTAGGAAAATAAAATGAATTGCCATTTATGCGGTATAGTTTTAAACGACCCCAGTCAATGTTGGATTCTCGACTGTGAACATGAATTTCACAAACATTGCTTGGAACTTCTCGTTCGTCGCGATTACTTGAGGCTGAAGAGGAGTAGGTGCCCTACGTGTCAAAAACAAATTGGTAAAAGTGAACGATTGGGGAGGTTTACTCACAGTGAATCGAGTGATGACGACGAGATACAAGCGAATCAATACCCTCACCAAATGTTTAGATACCCAAATAACTCCGATGACGTATCGGAAGGCAGTGTCTCTAGTAACTCTGACGGCGACGAAAACATAAACGCGCAAAGAAACGAGTCTGAAGAGGATAGTGAATCGAGGATCTCTGACGATGAATACTTGAGAGTATTGATGAACGAGTCTGGATCGAGCAGCTCTGAAGACGAAAGCGGTGGGTCGAGTACAGACGAGGGATATTTTACAGGATCATAATTTTTTCAAGAAGCCTCGTAAACCATCGGGAGAGGTCTATGTCCCTTGAAAGAAAGAGCGAACTACTGATCCCGTCGAACGCCAACGAAGTAGCGTCGATACACTCACTTCCAGGATGTGTGCCCAAAGAGCGTCCGGCAACAGGATGTGGGACATCCTGTCAAACAATCTCTATAGGGAATTCTTATCGAAAGGCGCGTTTCCGGTGGTCTATCTAGAAAATAGCATAGCTCCACCGGACGTCTGCAAGAGATAAGCTTTTCATCTACGACATTCACCGAACGTTACATTTCAATACAAAATCAAGCAACCCGAGGCAATTGTAAAGGATTATGTCGACGCGCAATGAAATGGAGGACACTTTCGAATCAATGCGGGATGAAGCCAACCGGTTGAATTCATATTCTAAATGGCCGGTGGAGTATATCAACCCAACTGATTTAGCAGCGACTGGACTTTTCTACTTGCAATCCGAGAATAAAGTTCAATGTGCATTTTGCCGTATTATTATTGACGATTGGATTGTGGAACAAAAAACCGATCCGAGAACAGATGAGAAATTCACCCAAGTGTCCGTTTCTTTCATCAGAGGAACATTCCGATGGTTTATCCAAGAACCGAAAGTGCTGCTGTCCTTTTATCTCATCCGCTAAACGTTCCTTTCAACCCCAAGCATCCCAGAATGTCAGAGTTGAAAAATCGTCTCAAGACGTTTAGAGACTGGCCATTTTTTTACGGTTAGTGTACACTATTTAGCTGAATGTGGATTGTACTATACAGGTGTGCATGATGCTGTCACGTGTTTTTATTGCGGTGTATCCCTCGGAAACTGGAAAATGGATAACGATGCGTGGGTGGAACACGAAAAGCAATTTCTAACGTGTCTCCATCTACGTATTTGTAAAAGTATTGGAAAGATTCTCGTTAAACCTTTAACAAATATACCAAAAGCTGAACCTTGTTTCAAATCCACTTTTAATACACCTGTTGATAAAATTTGTATGGACCGAGAAAGTACAATTGGGTTTCAACCGTGCTGTCATTTTCTCTCCTGTCACGAATGTGCATCGTCCATCACTCATTGCTCCATTTGCCGAAAAACCGTCACTAGAAAAATTAAAATCTTTGTATGTTAACTCTTTGTCAACCAATATGTCATGTAACTTAATGTCAAAATATTATTTGAATGTCTGTATTATATGGTTTCAATAAATAAAATTTTTTTTAAAAAAGCCACTTCTCACAAACACATCTCGAGTCCTCTGACTCAAGTAAGTTTGTGAGAAGTGGCTTTTTTTTTTTAAATTAGGTTAGTAACCAACGTTGATTGAGTGTTTAAAAAAATAATCGATATCTTAGCCCCTGGATACTCAAGACAAATAGAACGTGGGTTATTATGTAGCCTATCATCATACCGCTCCACACACATCTCTTTCAAATTAAACGTGTACTTGTGGCCAAGAACAGAGGATTGTGAACACTTAGTACTCAATAAAAATTATAAAAAGCAACTACAGCCTACTTCCATATTGGAAGTAGCTAGGCATTTTCTTTCCAACTTTAACCAACGTTGGTCACTCATCCAACGAAATAACAAAAACCCTCTCACGAACCTACTCGAATCCTCCGAGACAAGATGGTTCGTGAGAGGGGTTTTTCTATCAAATTATCTTATTGGAAGCAGCTACAAAGGCATTTTCTTACAACTTTTACCAACGTTGGTCAACGTTAAAAAAAAACCTCTCACGAACCTACTCGACTCGGAGGAGTCGAGTAGGTTCGTGAGGTTTTTTTCGTTGGATTAGTGACCAACGTTGGTAAAAGTTGGCAAGAAAATGACTAGCTGATGATGTGTGTGTGGAGGGGTATGATGATAGGCTACATAATAACCCACGTTCTATTTGTCTTGAGTATACAGGGACTAAGATATTGATTTTTTTAAACACTCAATCAACGTTGGTTACTAACCTAATTTTACAAAAAAAGCCACTTCTCACAAACTCATCTCGAGTCCTCTGACTCAAGTGAGTTTGTGAGAAGTAGCTTTTTTATAATTTTTTATTTATTTACTGAAACCATATAATACAGACATTCAAATAATATTTTGACATTGAGTTACATGTCATATTGGTTGATATATATAATAACCCACGTTCTATTTGTCTTGAGTATCCAGGGGCTAAGATATTGATTATTTTTTTAAACACTCAATCAACGTTGGTTACTAACCTAATTTAAAAAAAAAGCCACTTCTCACAAACTCATCTCGAGTCCTCCGACTCAAGTGAGTTTGTGAGAAGTGGCTTTTTTTTTTATTTATTTATTGAAACCATATAATACAGACATTCAAATAATATTTTGACATTGAGTTACATGACATATTGGTTGACAAAGAGGTTGGTTGTTTTTGGTTAAATAAAACTTGAAAAACAAAACCCTCTCACGAACCCACTCGACTCCTCCGAGTCGAGTCGGTTCGTGAGAGGGTTTTTTTAGTATTTACCAACTCTTCATCCTCTATTCCCAGAGGACCACTTCCAAGTCCTTAAGCAAAATCATCGCTACTTCTACGTCCCGTTTCTCAAATCCCATATAAGTCATGGGATGGTACGCTATAAAGTTGGAAACGATTTCTCTCAACCATTGGTGCTTTTCTCTTTCGACCTGCTCGAAAAACGTGACATACGTTTTCTCATCGGTATACTTTTGCAAATCAAATTCTCGGCCTCGTCGCACCATTTGCAAGTACCCGTTCTTGCTAAAAAGTCACTATATGCGATCGAGTCTCCGTAGTCCAAAATGTGCACTTCGTCGATTCCAATCTGTCGAAGGCGCATCTCATAGTACTGAGCCATCCGACTGATATCTTCCGTCGAGAAACCATCCTCTTGGAATTGAATGAGAGAGACCAGAGGACTGCGAGCTGCAACAATCATCATTTTTTCGTTGTTCTCGTGGTTCATCCGAATCATCGCGTCGATTTTTCCCACGTAATTTTCTATTCTCAAGAGGAGTTTGGTCATGGTAGTCTCCTCTAGAGAAAAGTCATCAAACATCGAGAGGTAATCCTCCACCACCCACGAACAGCCGAGACTCTTGGCGAAGTCGGTTTTTACCAATCCCCACGAACGAAGCTTGAATTTCAATCAATTGACGCATGGTGAAGGTTTAACGTAACGTCTCTGAAGAAGAGCAGACAGCTTTCACAAGAGAACGTTTGTGATTGTGAGGCAATAGATAGCATTACCAGTCCTTATAAATACCTTCTACCCCATCCGGTCGACCTTCGGCAACAGGATGTTATACATCCGGTCGACCTTCGGCGACAGGATGTATAACATCCTGTCGCCGGATGAATATTTCTTTCTTGCAACAATTGCAAACCAAGGTCGGTATTTTTTTCTTCTTCTACAAAGCGATTGCGAGGATTTGTTTCATGGTACGAACCCTGCTTAATGCCGTGTACATGAGATTCACGTCTTCGCTCTCGTCAAAGTCTATGATAATGGCTTCGTCATTGATTGTGTCACCTTGAAACTTGTGTATGGTGGATGCAAATCCCAACGTGATTGGAAATTTTCCACTCCCGTTGCGTCCCACCCGCACGATGCGATTCGTTTCAGGTTCGACGCATTCTAACTTGTCTCTTTCTGCGGAATACGCTCGAAACACTAGAGCCGTCCCGTTCGTCACCTCCGAGCAATTGTTTTGGGTCACGAAAATCTTACAACCCGATTTCACGTCCGTAAACTTCTGACGACACAGTTGATTTTTGTTAAAATCCATCTCAAACAACCGTTGAATAGGCCCTCCGCACATTTTTTTGACATAGTAGTCGTTATACCGGTCCACGGTGGTGTTTCGAAATACGAGCGCTCGAGTACATTGCTTCAAGTGGTCCCCATTTATAGATTCGACGACTGGAAACGTTGAGCAGATAAAACCCAAGAGTCCAGTGGGGTCGTTTCGATCGACAAACTCCCGCAGCCGATCCACGATCAGCTCGTAGTCTGGAAGGAACCGTTTACTCTCCTTCAAGATGAGACGATGAGTTTCGAACGTGTCTTCTAAATTAATGACTCCAAATAAATTTCGCAGCGATCGCACGGGTCGCAATTGATGCATGTCCCCCATTCCTATAAAAAGAATGGATTTTCGAGACCGATTGAAAAAATAATTAATAATTTGATAGGGCAACCAAAACGGAACCATTCCGAGTTCATCGAGTACGATAATGGAGGGATCCTCGTTATAGTAAAACGTGCTCTCGAGCACTCGACTCTCTTCGATACACCGATTTAAATCTGTTTCGTGCTCGAGCAACTCCTCGAGCCTTTTCAATACCGATCCAGAATTCCAGTTAAGTTTCAAAGCCGAGTGGATTGTTCGGCCTTGAATCTTTTGAGCGATGCGAGCCGTCGGGGCCATGCGCAATTGCTTCGTTTCGATCAAGTCTAGCGTACTCGTCACAGTATATGTTTTTCCAGTGCCGGGTCCCCCTGAAACGAGAAGCACCATATTACGAGGATTCTCGATGAAATCTTTAACCAAGTGTACAATCTCCTTCTGGCTTGGAGTGAGAGTTTCGATATGTTCGTCGAGCCTCTTCATTTCAAAAACGTTCCCCATTTGAAACGATGCGTTATCCATGGTTGTAGAACGTGTGACATGAAATGCGTCACCCTGGTATTACGAGAAAAATTTCGGCGGGCCGAGTACTCTCTCTTAATTTGTGCAAATGTACGTATTTCTTACTTGATGGATTTGTATTCTCTGTATCGAGGAATCGATTCCATCCAAATGCCCCCTCGGCTCGTGAAATCTGTCACGGTCCTGAATGTGGACGAGATTATCAATCCAAGCGATTGGTTGGACTGTATCAAATGGTCTCGGTTTTCGAAGTGGGGAGGAAGATCGAGTTTCGAATGCTTTATTGCACGACCTGAGAAATCTGCCTTTTATTACTCACTGGGTGAGAATGGAGGACTCTTGGTGTCGCGGGATAATCCAAGTGAGTCTCTTCACATCAACGAGGCGACGATAGGAGGATTGACTGGTGAGCTTATAGACGTTTGTAAAAAGCCAACAATCGTGAAAGTCGACGGACAACGCTTGGAGACTGTAAGCTAGAGACAAATGTCAAAAGTGTTTGAAAATCCTTAATATATAAAGATAAAAAAATTATTGAATTAATTTTTTTTTAATAATTTTTTCTTGTTGCTTCAACAGTTTTTTCTCTTTATCTCGCTTTCTCTTTTCTTGGTTCCAAATCCTTTTCTCAGCATATTCAGCCGATTTCCTATATTTACATATTATTCCATCAAAATATCGATTTTCTCTGCCATCTTCCATATCTTCTAATCTTCGTTTTATTTTTGCATCCATAATCAATAGCAATTTGGCAAATTCGGCATTGACTGCATTCTCCCAGTATTCATCGACGTATATCTCATCGTCATGTCTAAATCCCGAGAGTAAAGTCGTAAATAAAACAATCCCTTCTAAATCATCCATTGAACTCACTCCAATGTCACTCGTGAAACGTTTTACTTGTTGATAAGTTTTTTTTAAGCGTTCTTTATTAAACAGTGATCACTCCAATTTTTTCAGTGACTCGTGAACCGTTTTACTCGTTGATAAGTTTTTTTAAAGACGTTCTTTATTAAACAGTGAGCGCAATTTGACTGAACGTCTTTAGGCAAATGGGGCATCTCGTTTGTAACCCTGAACATTCGTGGCAGGGGATATAATCATCACATGGTGGAAACGAAATTCCCAGATTTCTCTTTAAACTGTTTGTGTACATAAGTACACCGTTATCTGGAAAATTTATAGGTTTTTCAATACTTTCAATAATTTTCAACTGATTCGTTCCTAGTACCATTTTACCTGTAGATTCCACCTTTTCAAATACAACGTTTGGTTTAGGTTTTGGACAAATCAATGGAATGTTTGCAACATCTTCAGAAAGAAGAAATGGACATCAGAAAGTATTTCTCAAGTGTTCTCTCTTCGGTGTTTGCCCATCCTTCCAATCCTTTACAATGACGTGACAAAAAGCGCACTGAACTGCATCACCGTCTTCTAGGTTAAAGAATCCAGTCTTTGCTAAATCCGCAGGATCGATTTAGCTAACAGGCCACTTTTCTGAAAACGAATTCAATCATACTTCATAATGTTCATACTTCATAAATTCAAAGATGTGATTCGTCTCCAAACAAATTTTGCGTCGTTCAGATGAAAAATATTTTCATTACTCAATTTTAACCTACGCGTTTCGAGTACATATTTATCCTTATCAGAAGATTTTACAAATATATTTTGTATCGCTTCTTCAACGGGACTCTTATCCACTTCTAAAGGTGGTAAGTTTAACTACAAAATATCCCGTGAATGTTGTGTGGACATTTCAGATGGAGAGTTTACTCCGGCTGGAGTCGAATCCTCTAGAATCCATTGATTCCTTTTTTAAAAATTGCAAATGTAGGTAGTGCGCATAAAATTTATCATGTTCTTCCATTGGATTATCATCATCCTCCCAGTTTGCGAGAGATTTTCCACAATAAAAGCACCTTACCACATTGCTGGTACCAGTATAATATAATCTACACGCTGACAAACGATTAGGTCTAGGTTTTAGCCAATTTTTATAGGTTCGAAGACGAGTTTCTAAGTCAGCCATTCTCAAATGCTCACCTATATTACAATCAAGTTTGAATGGTTTAAACGTTTCGATGAGTCCTTCAGGTTAAATAATTGAAATGTTTCCCGCAACTTCCGAAATAAGAAAAGGACATCCCGAAGAATTAAGAATCCTATTTTTTACTAACTCATCCAAATGAATGAACCTGTCAGTCCACTCTGAATAAAAAGTGAGCAACCTGTTCAATCATGGAGTTGACGTAACCAGTCTGGAAGTAGACCATTCTCGCACGTTGTTACTTCAAATTGCATCACTTTGATGGGTTTCCTTTGGAAGATTTTCTTTTGAAGGATCATCTGATGGAAACTCGATGCTTGGAACAATAGTCTCTTCTAAATGCATCGAATCCCCAAACTGGATATCTGCATATTGACGAAGAGAAGTCGATTGGAAAATAATCATTTCTTTGATACTTCCACCAATTTTGTAACAATCATCTCCAAAAGTGGTACGACTATATATTTCAATGTTAAAAATTCCACAAAACGTACTGAGATTAAGTAACGATTTCAGAAGGCGGTTCTTAAATTCATGCTTCAAAACCTTTCCGTCGTAAATTCGAGTCGTGATAACGCACCAATTCTGTTTTTCGATGGGTATATTATGCAACTTGTGGGAGTATACGCAATGATGACACAAGGTGGGATCGCACGTTTCTCTGAACAAGCGAGCACCATCATGCAGCTTTTGGAGGGGTGTTTCCTGCATTACGTTACCTATTTCAGTCAAAGGTTGACACGCTCGAGTTATAAAAGAACAATTTCCAGTAAATTCTCTACTGTCATCGTACAATTTGCTCGTGTCCAAAGACCAAACACCCGCAACAACGACGTTAAAGGTATCTTTTTTATTAATAATATTCTTGACATAGGCCTTGTCTATCAAACAGGCGTGTCCTTTGGAGTATTTGACCCGTTTTTCCTTATGGGCTTGGTAGGTGGGGTGTTTGGACAACGTATCGATCCAATTGGATTTTACCAGGTTAGTGGCTCTAACTTGCTCTGCCATTTTCTCAGCTGCTTCGTAGAGTGGAGCGCATATAGAGATAGCAGAGATTAGCTGATCGTAATCCATGGTAGTTCCCTTTCTTTTAGTTTATTTTTGTAGCAAAGGGAAGTTGACACTAGAGTGTAAGAAAAAATATTTCAAATGCCTTTTATAGACTTGTATACATATAATAATATATACATATAATAATAATAATATATATATATTATTTCTTTTTTTCTTTTTTACCAATTGCCAAAAACTTCTGCTGCAGCTTCGTCGACGTGATCCGTCCTTGACTCAACAGTTGCTTTATGTTGGTCACAAGACTCCATCAACGCGTTTGTAATCTTTTCGCAAATGTCAAATAATACTCGATCAGAGGGATCTGGTTTCTGGTAAGGTCGAACGTTGATTCGAACGTCATACAAACTGTCCATATTCTCGCTTGCTTTGTCGTCCACACCAATTAGAAAAATATCATGGTCATACATGATACGAATGTGCTCAGACGCCTTGTGGTAGTTGTATCTTTCCGCAGATCGCTTACACTCGTTACGAGCAAACAGTTTATACACATAACGAGTCACCTCTGGTAAAAACGTATTTGCTATCCTTTCGACGTACTCGTCGGAACCGAGACTACATAAAATAATATCGACTCGAGCCAATCGAAGAAAATTTATCAAACTCTTTACTTTGGGTCTAACGTGGAAAGTCGTTTCGTCATAGGTGCCCAAAGTCTCGTCCATGTCTAAAACACACACCGCTAGAGGCCGACTCTCCATGCTTTGCTTAACAGATGGAAATCAAGGAACTGCATCATGAAGCTCAAGCGTAAAGATCGTCACGATTCCTCCAACCCTGTCCGAAGCATCATTCGACATTTGGAAAATTTCAATTACGGTGCGTCGAAATGCACTCACCATTTCGACCGAGAGTGCTTCACGATGCTCAACAATTTCAATCACGAACGCTTCCATTGCCTCTTTGCCGACAGCTCGACTCTCTGGAAATCGTACTCAGTGACGCGTTCGTGCGACATTCCCGAACATTTTCACGACATGATGATACTCCATCGGAAATTGGGGACCGAATATGTCCTGCCCTTTTCGAGTCACTTGCGGGAGTCATCAGGCTACACCATTGGACTGTTTCACCAAACCGTCGACTTGTACCCTCCGTCCAAAATCACTCGCGAGACGTTCAAAGAAACGGTATACACATTGATTTTTTTCTTGTGCATGATTTGTAATCGATTTGGAGGTAACGCACCTAACGTGAAAGAGTTTTCGTTTGTGTACACGCCGAGGCACCCAGTCTTGTGCGACGTGGGGCGGCACAACGCCAGCGGTCGAGAACGGCTCGCTCACCGACAAGAACATTTCAACATGAAAAAGTGGTCTCGATTCATGTGCCGCAAAACTCACAGAGACGTGATTCGGTACTGCCGCCTCATATTTCCACTTTTTTTTCAAAAAAAGAAAAAGGGTGAGAGGTGCGTGTTGAACGAGACGACTGACGAATGCTTTGACGACGAAACACATCGACTCGTTTGCCAGAGCAGTCAAAAAAGTCTAATAAAGGTATTGGAAGAATTTTACCATTTAATGCCGAGCGCTCACATTCGGGACAGATTTATCCAACCGTGGATCGAAACGCTGGTAGTTTGATTAGAATCTCGGTTTTTTTGTTTATGACGAAACGTATCCTTCGTCAATTGGATCATTTACATGTTGCTCTGAAAGTATCTTTCGTTTTATCATTTTTGGAGGTATATCATAAAATTCCATGACGAGGCGACGCTTTCGAGGTATCTTTTTCGACGTTGTAGTAGTAGCAATGTCCATAGGAGAGTTTAAACAATATCCTGGCATCGCTGCAGTATCGAGGGGAAATTGAGTACAATATGACAGAAGTAAATGGATCTTTCTCAACATCTCTTACTCTTATATAGTATAAAATATTTAAAAAAAATTTATATATATATTTAAAAACATTGTAGTTTTAGAAAATAATAAGAATGTTGAAAATTGTTTTCCAAAGAACATGTGCGAGTTCGTGAGTCATGGTAAGTCCGAGGAAAGATGGAGTACGCGGTATAAATAGCGAGGAGTCTCTATGCCAACTCGTTTCCCACTACCAAATTAGATGCCGAGATTGCATCGGTGAAACTCCACTTTGTGTAATCCACCAAAGGGAATATGTTGTGGAAAAATGTTCCCCTGAACGATAATTGTATCCAATTGTTAAAACTTTGTGGAGACCAAAAGAGTGACCGTTTCTCGGTCTGGATAAGTGTACCCATCCCAGAGTTGACATGATAAAAGTAGCGAGTGAAATTTATTTGAACGTGATGAATACATTGAAGAAGGTTTCTAATGTCAGTAAAATAACCCGGCATTCAAGACATGATCGAAAGGAGTCGTATCCTGAATTCTATAATATATAATAACCCACGTTCTATTTGTCTTGAGTATCCAGGGGCTAAGATGTTGATTATTTTTTTAAACACTCAATCAACGTTGGTTACTAACCTAATTTAAAAAAAAAGCCACTTCTCACAAACTCATCTCGAGTCCTCCGACTCAAGTGAGTTTGTGAGAAGTGGCTATTTTTTTTTTATTTATTTATTGAAACCATATAATACAGACATTCAAATAATATTTTGACATTGAGTTACATGACATATTGGTTGACAAAGAGGTTGGTTGTTTTTGGTGAAGTAAAACTTGAAAAACAAAACCCTCTCACGAACCCACTCGACTCCTCCGAGTCGAGTCGGTTCGTGAGAGGTTTTTTTTTTTCCTCAAATTGCACTTATGACAATTGGAACGAAAACCACAATTTTTTTTTTAGTATTTACCAACTCTTCATCCTCTATTCCCAGAGGACCACTTCCAAGTGCTTAAGCAAAATCATCGCTGCTTCTACGTCCCGTTTCTCAAATCCCATATAAGTCATGGGATAGTAGGCTATAAAGTTGGAAACGATTTCTCTCAACCATTGGTGCTTTTCTCTTTCGACCTGCTCGAAAAACGTGACATACGTTTTCTCGTCGGTATACTTTTGCAAATCAAATTCCCGGCCTCGTCGCACCATTTGCAAGTACCCGTTCTTGCTAAAAAAGTCACTATATGCGATCGAGTCTCCATAGTCCAAAATGTGCACTTCGTCGATTCCAATCTGTCGAAGGCGCATCTCATAGTACTGAGCCATCCGACGGATATCTTCCGTCGAGAAACCATCCTCTTGGAATTGAATGAGAGAGACCAGAGGACTGCGAGCTGCAACAATCATCATTTTTTCGTTATTCTCGTGGTTCATCCGAATCATCGCGTCGATTTTTCCCACGTAATTTTCTATTCTCAAGAGGAGTTTGGTCATGGTAGTCTCCTCTATAGAAACGTCATCAAACATCGAGAGGTAATCCTCCACCACCCACGAACAGCCGAGACTCTTGGCGAAGTCGGTTTTGCCAATCCCCACGTACGAAGCTTGAATTTCAATCAATTGACGCATGGTGAAGGTTTAACGTAACGTCTCTGAAGAAGAGCAGACAGCTTTCACAAGAAAACGTTTGTGATTGTGAGGCAATAGATAGCATTACCAGTCCTTATAAATACCTTCTACCCCATCCGGTCGACCTTCGGCAACAGGATGTTATACATCCGGTCGACCTTCGGCGACAGGATGTATAACATCCTGTCGCCGGATGAATATTTCTTTCTTGCAACAATTGCAAACCAAGGTCGGTATTTTATTCTTCTTCTACAAAGCGATTGCGAGGATTTGTTTCATGGTACGAACCCTGCTTAATGCCGTGTACATGAGATTCACGTCTTCGCTCTCGTCAAAGTCGATGATAATGGCTTCGTCATTGATTGTGTCACCTTGAAACTTGTGTATGGTGGATGCAAATCCCAACGTGATTGGAAATTTTCCACTCCCGTTGCGTCCCACCCGCACGATGCGATTCGTTTCAGGTTCGACGCATTCTAACGTGTGTCTTTCTGCGGAATACGCTCGAAACACTAGAGCCGTCCCGTTCGTCACCTCCGAGCAATTGTTTTGGGTCACGAAAATCTTACAACCCGATTTCACGTCCGTAAACTTCTGACGACACAGTTGATTTTTGTTAAAATCCATCTCAAACACACAACCGTTGAATAGGAACTCCGCACATTTTTTTTTTGCCATAGTAGTCGTTATACCGGTCCACGGTGGTGTTTCGAAATACGAGCGCTCGAGTACATTGCTTCAAGTGGTCCCCCCATAGCGAGTTAATAGATAAGATAGCGCAACTCTCCTTCTACCTTGCTTGCAACGCCTTTGTTTAAAAAGGATGCGGCTCAACCGTCGAAACTCTCGTCGAAATTTTCTGGACACCCCGAAATGGAATAAGGCTTAATCAAACTGAAATCACTCAATGATTACAAAGCCAACAATCATTCGAAACGACTTCTCATATAGTATTGGAGAAACGTACCAATGAGGGTCGGTACGAACAAATGAAAATCAACCATTATTTTTCTCCTCCTCATGAACCACCAAACCAATAATATATATAAAGGTATTTACCGACTACTTTAAAGTCACTTTAAGAAAGATGGAGCACGCTGTATAAATAGCGGGGAATCTCTATGCCAACTCGTTTCCCACTACCAAATTAGATGCCGAGATTGCATCGGTGAAACTCCACTTTGTGTAATCCACCAAAGGGAATATGTTGTGGAAAAATGTTCCCCTGAACGATAATTGTATCCAATTGTTAAAACTTTGTGGATACCAAAAGAGTGACCGTTTCTCGGTCTGGATAAGTATACCCATCCCAGAGTTGACATGATAAAAGTAGCGAGTGAAATTTATTTGAACGTGATGAATACATTGAAGAAGGTTTCTAATGTCAGTAAAATAATCCGGCATTCAAGACATGATCGAAAGGAGTCGTATCCTGAATTCTATAATATATATATATATATATATATATATATATATATAGAGAGAGAGAGAGAGAGTACTATTAAGAACTACATAGAAAAAATAGAGAGAGTATAAGATATTATAAGAATAAGAACTACATAGAAAAAAGTTTGAGGGGGGAGTATATACAATATATATATATATATATATATATATATATATATATATATATATATATATATATATATATATATATATATATATATATATATATATATTTTGTATATACTCCCCCCTCAAACTTTTTTCTATGTAGTTCTTATAATATTATATACTCTCTCTATTTGTTCTATGTAGTCCTCAATATTACTCTCTCTTTATATATATATATATATATATATATATATATATATATATATATATATATACTTGTTTATACAGTTATTATTACATAGTGTTTATACTCGCCCTCTCTATTTTTTTTAGCGATCTATAAAACAATTCTTCTCCAGGTGAGGTATGCCTTTTGCACTGGACACAATTTGCATTTCCCAATGATCGATGCGAACGCTTTTGAAAAAACTCGTCTTATTCTCGGTGCTATTTTATTACAGGCATAGTGTCCTACAAATACCAATTTTATAAGCCTTTGAAGCGTTTACGACACGAATGCCGCGAGTTGAGCTCTTTCTTCGCAAAAGGATGACGGCAGACATTGTTGTAGCGTAGAAATAAATTTTACTCTTGTTTTATATGTATTATGAAAAAAATGTGTGTGTGTACCCTGAATTCTTTCGTTGCAGGAGGTATCGCTGTCACATCATTTAATTTTTTTTTTCACGAGTAGCGTAGCGTCCTCGTCCAGATCCAATCACATTCTTGTAGCGTAGTAATAATTTGATTCTCCATGCGTTATAAAAGTTTTCTTGTGGGAATCATGCAATGAGTTTTAATCGTTCATTTCATGCAAACCTCTACAAGTTCTGCTCGCGATAAAACTTTCTAAATCATTAATATCAAAATCTTGAGATATAGGGACAGTTTCGATATTAAAAATCCATTTTAACACATACGCAGCAATCATGAAACCGTCCCATTTGTCGTTATCATGTTTTTGAACGACATTCAGCAACTCTTTGTTGTCTTTGAAGAGATTCGTGCATACCCATTCCACTGCATGTTGATGCCATTGAAGGTCTAAAATATAATGCTCAACGCATTTAAAAGAATACAATCCATTAACAAATGTACTATAGGTGATTTTATTTGCCAAGAAACATTTGACCCACAATACAAATGATTCTCTTTCATATTCAAAGTCTTTACTGGACCATCTATTCGTTAAAGTCACTTCTTTGGTCGAAAACGTACCTTTGTAGAGATCCTTTACTAAAGACCATTTTCCCCATTTCGAACATATGGCGGCAGCTTCTTCCAATTGAAGTTTTTGATTAAACTTCCACTGACTGCCCAATGCTGAACCTAAAAGGTCGCAAAGCATTTCATTTAAACTCAGTTCGTCCATAAGCTCCGGGGATGAAAAGTGTTCTGGATGATGTGAATTTTTCTCGTAATGACTCTGAAGAGCAATTTCCCAAGTATTACTCCCTTTAAGGTTGAACAATCGTTGAATTGTATAAGGATAAGGTGGAACCATTTTTTACCCTCTTTATTAAAGTGATTAAAACTCTTGGCGATAAGAATTTTAGTAACTGAAAAATCCAACTTGGGCTGTTACTTGCCATGACGGACGTCCATCAGAAAACACTTTCAATGCGATCCTGACCTCAACTTCCAAGTAAGCACACCTACGAAGACGCGAGAAGGACCCCGATACGGATGGTGTGACGCGACTCTGTTTGACAGTGGCAAGAAGTCGGAAAACGATCATCAGATTCGAAACCTTTATGTGGAGCGGTTGAAAAGCATCGGCACGTCCATTGCCTTTAGCGACTATTGGCCGGATACAAAAAAATAGTGGCTTTCGAATTGGACTCAACGAATTTAAATCTGACTTTAAAAGAAAAAAAAGGATTTGATAACCGTTCAAGAACCCGTGCGGGTAATTAACCTGAAAAAAAAAATATAATGTCCGAGATTGTTGAGAAGAACTTTGAATCCATGCGTCATGAACGTAACAGGTTGAATTCTTTTTCTGACAAGTGGCCAGTAAGCTTCATCGAGCCGACGAAATTAGCAAAGACTGGGTTCTTTTACCTACAATACAGTGATGCGGTTCAATGCGCTTTTTGTCACCTCATCCTAAAGGATTGGATTGTTGGACAAACCCCAAAAAGGGAACATTGGAAAAGAACTTCAAGATGCCCTTTTCTTAGTTTTGATGATGTTGGAAACATTCCAATCGCTAAAGCTGGAAAATTTAAACACGTCGAAGCGATGGATTTTTTTGAAATAGACGGCTATAGACCGAAACGACCGAGAATGGGGAACCTACAAACTCGTTTTAATACCTATAAAAATTGGCCTAGGATGAAACCTGAACCTTATAGTTTGGCGGTTTGTGGATTATATTATACGGGTCTCAGGGATGTGGTAACGTGTTTTTACTGTGAAGAATCTCTTGGAAACTGGAAGGATGTCGACGATCCAATGGAAGAACATGAGAAATTTCATAAAAACTGCAAATACTTACAAGTTTTAAAGAGATATGGATTGATTTCCAAGAACGGTTTGTACCTAAACGTACAAACTTTAGAATTTCCTGTACCGGAAACGAAAATCCTTCAAAAACGTGTACGACTACCACTTAAAGATGAGCATGCATGCAAAATTTGTTTTGTCAGGGAACTAGGAATTATATTTGTCCCATGTCGTCATTTCATTGCCTGCGACCAATGTGCTACGCTGATGATTAGGTGCCCTATTTGTCAAAGTATCATCGAGAACAAGTTTGAGTGCTCCTCATACGACACCACGGATGCCATGATGTAAAATAGGGCAATGACCTCGGCACATTGGATGGTTGAAACACAATTTAACATAAAAGTGCATTATTAAGTGAGATGTTTCATCCATGAGCTTTCAGGTGTTACTACAGGATTGGGGAGTCGAGCCAATTTCGCGTTTGTAAGTTCCGGTGTGAAAATGTCTTTTGATTGAAATGTTTCCAACATAGGGCATTTTTCCAATTTTCTCTCTTTGCCCAACCATCGCCATATTGTAGGTTCTCGAAAACAAGTTATCTCTTTTGAGATAAAAATCCTCTTGGAAGAACCATGTGAAGTGGTATAAATAGTATATCACTTTTTTTTTTTTTTTTTACCTCCGTTTGTAAGAACTTTGCATATTGAGTTCGGTAGCAAATATTATCACTCCAACAAATATCGCTAGAAACGTCCACCAAAACGTGAACGCGTTTCCACTATTCCTGGTAATTTCAGGAGCGCTGGAAGGATTTGCTTCACTAGGTGGATTCACTATGGATGGACGTCTCAGTGAAAGTCGGTTGGTTCCACGAGGTGGGCGCGTCGATATTACATTCGTTAAGTAATCGAAACCATCCTCCGATGTCACATCCCGAATCAATTGGCCAGTAATGTTTCCTTCTCCGATGTCTGGTTGTAGATTCATACCTATGTACGGTTTACCATTGACTCGAGGGATAATCACAAAACCGTTATTGGTCACGGGATAACCCATTGGGAAAATGTCTTCCTCCAAATCAGTATCGGGATTCATAGCGAGGGTAAACTCGTTATCGTTCTCATCGAGCGGATATATGGCCGATTGATCTTTCAATTTAGCATACTTGAAGTTTAATAACACATCTCTATAAATAGGTTGGTTCCTTCGATAACTAACCTTCTTACGAGGATATTTTTCGTTGAAATCTTTGTCGCGAACGTATCGATCTAGTAGTTTGTT